>CM059336.1:7014420-7053863 GCA_030340685.1 Protosalanx chinensis
ACATGCAGGACAGTGGGGGTCCCTGAGGACCAGGGAAACATCTAGAACATGCAGGACAGTGGGGGTCCCTGAGGACCAGGGAAACATCTAGAACATGCAGGACAGTGGGGGTCCCTGAGGACCAGGGAAACATCTAGAACATGCAGGACAGTGGGGGCCCCCTGAGGACCAGGGAAACATCTAGAAACATGCAGGACAGTGGGGTCCCTGAGGACCAGGGAAACATCTAGAACATGCAGGACAGTGGGGGTCCCTGAGGACCAGGAAACATCTAGAACATGCAGGACAGTGGGGGTCCCTGAGGACCAGGGAAACATCTAGAACATGCAGGACAGTGGGTCCCTGAGGACCAGGGAAACATCTAGAACATGCAGGACAGTGGGGGTCCCTGAGGACCAGGGAAACATCTAGAACATGCAGGACAGTGGGTCCCTGAGGACCAGGGAAACATCTAGAACATGCAGGACAGTGGGGGTCCCTGAGGACCAGGGAAACATCTAGAACGTGCAGGACAGTGGGTCCCTGAGGACCAGGGAAACATCTAGAACATGCAGGACAGTGGGGGTCCCTGAGGACCAGGGAAACATCTAGAACGTGCAGGACAGTGGGTCCCTGAGGACCAGGGAAACATCTAGAACGTGCAGGACAGTGGGTCCCTGAGGACCAGGGAAACATCTAGAACGTGCAGGACAGTGGGGCCCCTGAGGACCAGGGAAACATCTAGAACGTGCAGGACAGTGGGGCCCCTGAGGACCAGGGAAACATCTAGAACGTGCAGGACAGTGGGTCCCTGAGGACCAGGGAAACATCTAGAACATGCAGGACAGTGGGGGGTCCCTGAGGACCAGGGAAACATCTAGAACGTGCAGGACAGTGGGGGTCCCTGAGGACCAGGAAACATCTAGAACGTGCAGGACAGTGGGCCCCTGAGGACCAGGGAAACATCTAGAACGTGCAGGACAGTGGGGGTCCCTGAGGACCAGGGAAACATCTAGAACGTGCAGGGACAGTGGGGGGTCCCTGAGGACCAGGGAAACATCTAGAACGTGCAGGACAGTGGGGGGTCCCTGAGGACCAGGGAAACATCTAGAACGTGCAGGACAGTGGGGGTCCTGAGGACCAGGGAAACATCTAGAACGTGCAGGACAGTGGGGGTCCCTGAGGACCAGGAAACATCTAGAACGTGCAGGACAGTGGGTCCCTGAGGACCAGGGAAACATCTAGAACATGCAGGACAGTGCGCCCCTGAGGACCAGGGAAACATCTAGAACATGCAGGACAGTGGCACCCCTGAGGACCAGGAAAACATCTAGAACATGCAGGACAGTGGCGCCCCTGAGGACCAGGGAAACATCTAGAACATGCAGGACAGTGGGTCCCTGAGGACCAGGGAAACATCTAGAACGTGCAGGACAGTGGGTCCCTGAGGACCAGGGAAACATCTAGAACGTGCAGGACAGTGGGGGTCCCTGAGGACCAGGGAAACATCTAGAACGTGCAGGACAGTGGGGGTCCCTGAGGACCAGGGAAACATCTAGAACGTGCAGGACAGTGGGGGTCCCTGAGGACCAGGGAAACATCTAGAACGTGCAGGACAGTGGGTCCCTGAGGACCAGGGAAACATCTAGAACATGCAGGACAGTGGGGCCCCTGAGGACCAGGGAAACATCTAGAACATGCAGGACAGTGGCGCCCCTGAGGACCAGGGAAACATCTAGAACGTGCAGGACAGTGGGGCCCCTGAGGACCAGGGTTGGGGACCCCACTGCCGTACTGTACTTTCGTGGTTGCTGGGGGTTACGTGGCAGCTGTTCAGGAAAGACAGCGTGTGTGTGTGTGTGTGTGTGTGTGTGGAGGACTGGCGCCACTTGTATTACTTAGTTCACCTTGGCTGGTGTGTCAGACCGAATGCTGGCTGGACCCCCTTGTGTTGGCGTGACTTTACCTGGCGCCCGCCAACAGGGGCAACGCTCACCAGAGACCAGCCAATAAAATACCGTCTCGTACCCTGAACGGACCAATAAGATCCATATTCTTTTTTAATAATGAGCCCAAATAAGAAGAGGGATTCTTTATAGATGTTTGGACTTGGTGTCAGTACATGTAGACAGTATAAACCGTACCCTCATGTGTCCCTGTGCTCTGATAGGTCGGACACGGCCTCCAGCCGTCCAACGAGTCTGTGATCATGCAGTGGGCGGGGCCTCTCCCGGAGCAGGTTCGCCATGTGGGCTTCTCCACCGGCTGGGGCTCCGTGGGCGAGTTCAAGATCTGGAGGAAGGAGGACGCCGATGAGAACCACAACGAGGCCTTCACCCTGGGGGTCCCTCACAACGTGGTGCCGGGCTCGGAGAGCGCCACCGCCTCCTTGATCGGTGAGGAGCCCCGCCCCCTCCCGCCAGCCCCGCCCACCAGCCTCGCCCACAGCTTTCTCAACTAAACATGGGATGGTGTTTGTGTGTGTCTGTGTGTGGGTTCCTGTGTATCTATGTGCCTGTGTGTTTGTGTGTGTGTGTCAGGGGATGTGATGGGCCCCACCCTCAACAATCTGGACAGGCTGCTGCGTCTGCCGTTTGGCTGCGGGGAGCAGAACATGATCCACTTCGCCCCCAACGTCTTCGTGCTGAAGTACCTGCAGAAGACTCGCCAGCTCAGCCCTGAGGTGGAGACAGAGGCCACAGACTACCTGCTGCAAGGTGAGACCACCTGCTGCAAGGTAACAGACTACCTGCTGCTAGGTAACAGACCACCTGCTGCAAGGTAACAGACTACCTTGTGCTATGTAACAGACCACCTGCTGCTAGGTAACAGACTACCTGCTGCTAGGTAACAGACTACCTGCTGCCAGGTAACAGACCACCTGTTGCCAGGTAACAAGAGGTAGTCTTGGTAGTCAAGAGGTCCTGTATGCATGGCCTGTGTTCAGCCTGTGTCAGTGACTAATGAATTATCTTTCCCCTCGTTGCCAGGCTACCAGAGACAGCTGACCTACAAGCGTCAGGACGGTTCCTACAGCGCCTTCGGAGAGAGAGACTCCTCCGGGAGTATGTGGTGAGTCATCCGACGCTGGCCTTCACGTCCCTCCAACCCCAGCCTAAGGCACAGGCGTCAAACGAGTCCTAGAGGGCCGCTGTCCTGAAGGTTCTAGATGTTTCCCTGCTCCGGCACACCTCCACAGAGCTTGATAACGACCCTTCGTTAGAATCAGGTGTGCCGGAGCAGGGAAACATCTAGAACCTTCAGGACAGCGGCCCTCGAGGACTGGAGTTTCGACACCCTTCCCCCTCAAGTTCAAAGTAGTCAGTCCCTTAGCACGTCAAGGTTGCACGTTCACGTTCACGTTCACCTTCCTGTACGGTTAAACATTAACAAGCTCTTTTTTTTATTCGTATACCAGCCCCTTGAGGTATTTTACCATTTAATAGCCATATCCTAATATTCGGTGCGCTGAACTAGCCCTCATAAGAAAAACCCCAAGCGTTCCACTCACGAACCCCCTCGCCAACTACCCTCCTCTCACAAACTTCGGGGTGAATTCACAAGGATACGAGGACATTTAGCAGAGCTTCGGCTGTGAAACATAACGGGGGTCGCTTAAACCGTAGAGGGGCTTTATGCGCACGGGATTTCATCGGTTCTAAGAGGCGGGGTTGGGCATCGCTGGTTCCGTTTGCCGTTTAAAGAGCGCTCGTATAACCGAGTCTCCAGGCCGTCTTGACCCACGATTTCGTCCCAGCCACCTCCCACCCCCCCCCCTCGTTCCTGGCCAGGCCGGAGACTGTCTCTGGGGCTGCAGGGGGTTAGCGATGCGGACTAAATCATCCCTGAATGTTTCTTTTCCTCCGAGCCAGGAGAGCGAAGCAGCGATTCCTCCCCTCTAACTAAACAAGTGACGCAGCGATGGGTTTCCATGCAGGATCGTGCCCCCCCCCCCGGGTTCATCATTAGCGCGAGTCATTTACTGGTACCGCTTAACAACACTCTTTATGCAGTGTTAATGTATTCCAGCTCGTAAACCGAGCTTGGATCCAAAGCGGAAATTGCCGGATCCTAATGAAGAGATTACACATAATGTTCCAGGCAGCAGGCCCTGGAGTCATGCTAAGGCCTTCTGCTCTGCTCGACGATGCGCTCTGCGGCGCCCAGCGTCTTTTTCTTGTGGGTGGAAGAATGATAAACTCTGATTAGTGCTGGGGGGGGGGGGGGGGGGGTTTATTCACACCCCCTGCGTTCAGTATGTTGTGTGTGTGTGGACACCAGGATGTCTGTGCTTGGTTTGTGTGGGGGGGGGGGACGGGGTGGGGGTTAGGAGCCAAACCTGGCAGCCCCTCTTCCGGCATCGCTCGCATACCTGGCACCGTCTGGATCCAATGAGAGCCACATGCTGCTGTAATCTGCGGACCCCCCCCCCCCCCCCCTCCCCATCCTCTCCATCCTCCCCCCATCCTGCTCTCCCCCCTCACTCCCCTCTCCTGCTCTCCTCTCATCGCCCTCTCCTGCTCTCCCCCCTCTCCTTCTCGCTCCTCTGTCACCCCCCCCCCCCAAGCCCCTCCCCATCCCCAGATCCCCGTGGGCCTACTTAAGCACCGTGGCCTGGGGAGAGCAGAGGCTGCAGGGCAGGCTGATCGAGGCCTCCTCTCCTGGGCCTGCGCGGTGAGGCGCTCGTCCCGGACATGTCAGGACTGGAAAGGCATGTGTGTGTGTGTGTGTGTGTGTGTCTGCTGCGCTGGGTCTGATGATGTGGGGGGCTGGGGGAGAGGGTTGGAGGGGGGGGGGCAGATCGAATGCCAGAGATCCCGATTACTGATACGGGTCATATTAAACTATCTGTTTACTCTCTTGCTAGGAACAGCAAGGAAAATGCAGAAAATTCCAGAAGGAATTCAATGTTTTTTGTGTTTTCTTTTTACCCAGAGATAAGCAGAGAGATAAGCAGAGAGATAAGCAGAGAGATAGCAGAGAGATAGCAGAGAGATAGCAGAGAGATAAGCAGAGAGATAAGCAGAGATATAAGCAGAGAGATAAGCAGAGAGATAAGCAGAGATATGGCAGAGAGATAAGCAAAGAGATAAGCAGAGAGATAGCAGAGCGATAAGCAGAAATAGCAGAGAGCTAGCAGAGAGATAAGCAGAGAGATAAGCAGAGAGATAAGCAAGAGATAGCAGAGCGCCTTCATCCGAATCAAAGTTTCAACATCAAGTTTTTGTCTGTTGGACAAAACGAAAGCCGTGTCGCCCCTGCCCCCCTCCCACCTCTCCCTCCTCTCAGCCCCCCCCACCCCAAAAGCAGCATCACGTTATAAACACTCGGGCCTGTTTCAGGGTCTAATTTCTTGCCCCCTCCCCAGGGAAGAACAAGCCCCCCTTACGGGTCAAGATTTACTACCTTGCGTTTACGAGGTCTTTTTTGGGGGTCTTTTTTTTTCTTCTTCGCTATTTCCCTTCCTGCTCTCTTTCGACTCGTTCTGCGCCGTTGCGACACTTAAACGTACGTTGGGAGGAAAGAAAAGCGTTTTATTTATTTACTCTTCGTTTTTTAATGTCGCTGGCGAGCAGCTCTTCCTCTCGCTGTGTTGGGGAGAACTCCAGTCCAGGGAACATGGTGCCGTCATGACGATGGCGTAATGCATTACGTTTTTCTCACGCAGATTGGGCGGGGGCTCACGTGCGGACTCACGGTCGGGGATTGAGCGTGTGCGACCTGGGGGGGGGGGGGGGGGGGGGGGGGGGTTGCGACCCAACCGGGGCGTCGAACCCGTGACCTCGGAGTGTTAGACCGTGGAGGAAGGGCGTGTTTCTGCTCCTCTTCAAAGTGTTTGGTCGGTTAGGGGGTGTGTCAGGATTTGTCTGCACATGTTTCTCCCCCCTCCTCCCCAAAAAATCTAAATCTTTCTCCCCGATCCCTGCCTCGCTCCCACCTCCCTCCCTGCCTCTCCCCCCTCCCTTGCCTCCCCCCCCCCCCCCCCCCCAGGCTGACAGCGTTCGTGCTGAAGTCCTTCGCTCAGTCTCGGGGTTTCATCTACATCGACCCTGAGGAGCTGCGGACCGCCAAGTCCTGGCTCACGGCCAATCAGAGACAAGACGGCTCCTTCCCTGCTATGGGCCGCATCCTCAACAAGGACCTGCAGGTGGGTGGGTGTGGCTAGTATGGGCATGGCTAGTGTGTGTGTGGCTAGTGTGTGTGGTGGCTAGTGTGTGTGTGTGGGCTATGTGTGTGTGTGGCTATTGTGTGTGTGGCTAGTGTGTGTGTGTGGCTAGTGTGTGTGGCTAGTGTGTGTGGCTAGTGTGTGTGGCTAGTGTGTGTGGCTAGTGTGTGTGTGGCTAGTGTGTGTGGCTAGTGTGTGTGTGTGTGTGGCTAGTGTGTGTGGCTAGTGTGTGTGTGGCTAGTGTGTGTGGCTAGTGTGTGTGGCTAGTGTGTGTGTGGCTAGTGTGTGTGGCTAGTGTGTGTGTGTGTGTGTGTCTGGCTAGTGTGTGTGTGGCTAGTGTGGTGTGTGGGCTAGTGTGTGTGGCTAGTGTGTGTGTTTGTGTGTGGCTAGTATGTGTGGCTAGTGTGTGTGGCTAGTGTGTGTTTGTGTGTGTGGCTAGTGTGTGTGGCTAGTGTGTGGGTTTGTGTGTGTGGCTAGTATGTTTGTGTCTGTGTGTGTCTGTGTGTGTGGCTAGTATGTTTGTGTCTGTGTGTGTGGCTAGTATATTTGTGTCTGTGTGTGTGGCTAGTATGGTTTGTGTGTGTGTGTGTGTGTAGAGTCCAGCTCACCCTCCTCCTCTCCCCTGTAGGAGGTATCCATGGGACCATCTCTCTGACGGCCTACGTGGTCGCATCTCTCCTCGAGACGGGGATCACCACAGAGGTGAGACCCCCTGCACGACCCCCCGAGCCCCCTCTCGACCTCCGACACCGCCCGCCTTGACCCCCCCGAGCCCCCCTCTCGACCTCCGACACGCCCGCCTTGACCCCCCCGAGCCCCCCTCTCGACCTCCGACACGCCCGCCTTGACCCCCCCGAGCCCCCCTCTCGACCTCCGACACGCCCGCCTTGACCCCCCCGAGCCCCCCCTCTCGACCTCCGACACGCCCGCCTTGACCCCCCCGAGCCCCCCTCTCGACCTCCGACACGCCCGCCTTGACCCCCCCGAGCCCCCCTCTCGACCTCCGACACGCCCGCCTTGACCCCCCCGAGCCCCCCTCTCGACCTCCTACACGCCCGCCTTGACCCCCCCCGAGCCCCCCTCTCGACCTCCGACACGCCCGCCTTGACCCCCCCCCCCCCCCGAGCGGACCTTGTTCAGAATGCGTACCGTCACATTAGCACGTGCTACATTCAAGGGTGTCAGGTGGCTGAGCGGTTAGGGAGTCTACCGCCCCCCCACTCCAGGCAGAGCGGAGCTGGGAGTCCTGCTCCGGCTCCTCCTGCTCCACGAAACCAGGCGCTGCATTCCTGCTCCTTCTGAAGATGGAGGTCTTGGCAGCCAGCCCGCTCATGGTTGTTCTGCTCCAGCGCCGGTAATCTAATATCTAATCCTCGTCCCTACATCAAAAGATTTACGAGGAGGGACATGCAGGGGCTGTGGAGCCTGCGAAGGGAACACCTTAGACGCATTCCTTTCTCTCCCCCAAAACCTCCTTTTTTCCTCTCTTTATTTCTGTCTGAAGCGCTGCCATTTCTGGACACTACACAAAATGTGTGTGCGTGCGTGTGGGTGGGGGAGATACCACGAGGTTTTGAAGCCTCGTTGCGTGTTCTCCCCTTCCTCCTCCTCCTCCCCCTCCTCCTCCCTGCCCTCCCTGTCTGCCTCGACGTGTTCTATCCGGTCGGAGACGACCACGCCGCATGCACACCTGCAAGGGAGCAGCTTGTGAGAGAACCTCGCGGTGGTTTTGATCTAGAACGTTCCGGCGTTACGTGGTAACGGTAGCTAGGTGGAGATGCCACAGCCTCTGGTGGGTTTAAAGGGAACTTTAGCTGTGTCGTTTGAGGAGAAGGTTTGAGGTTGAGGGGTCCTTCGTTCACACAGGTTTGCTCTGTGTCTGTGTGTGTGTGTGTGTGTGTGTCTCTGTCCTCCCCTTCCTCCACCGCTCCCAGGAGGAGAAGGTGGCAGTAGCCAAAGCCAAAGGCTTCCTGGAGAGCAACACCTACTCCGCGGACGACCCCTACACCACGGCCCTGTCTGCCTACGCCCTGGCCCTGCTGAGGAGCCCCTACGCCCCCCTGGCACTGCGCCGCCTCAACCACATGGCCATCACTCAGGGTAGCTGCCCCTCACCCCCTCTCCTCTCCTCCCTGCCCAGGGCTCCCCTGAGGCTTTCCTGAGGCCCAGGACGGTTCTCGGTTAGACAGAGCGAGTTCCAAGCGTGGTTCGCTGTTTCTCAAGGTTGTCCTCTCCTCCTCCTCCTTTCCCATCCTTTCATCTCTCCTCCTCCTCCTCCTCCTCCTCTTCCATCCTTTCATCTCTCCTCCTTGCTCCTCCTCTCCATCCTTTCATCTCTCCTCCTCCTCCTCTCCCATCCTTTCATCTCTCCTCCTCCTCCTCTCCCATCCTTTCATCTCTCCTCCTCCTCCTCTCCCATCCTTTCATCTCTCCTCCTCCTCCTCCTCTTCCATCCTTTCATCTCTCCTCCTCCTCCTCCTCTTCCTTCCTTTCATCTCTCCTCCTTGCTCCTCTCTCCCATCCTTTCATCTCTCCTCCTCCTCCTCTCCCATCCTTTCATCTCTCCTCCTCCTCCTCTCCATCCTTTCATCTCTCCTCCTCCTCCTCTCTCCATCCTTTCATCTCTCCTCCTCCTCCTCCTCTTCCATCCTTTCATCTCTCCTCCTCCTCCTCCTCTTCCATCCTTTCATCTCTCCTCCTCCTCTCCTCTTCCATCCTTCTCATCTCTCCTCCTCCTCCTCCTCTTCCATCCTTTCATCTCTCCTCCTCCTCCTCCTCTTCTCCATCCTTTCATCTCTCCTCCTCCTCCTCCTCTTCCATCCTTCATCTCTCCTCCTCGCTCCTCCTCTTCTCGTCTGGAGCAGATGGTTTCACCCACTGGAGTCTGACAGGAAGTACCGTGACAGATGAAGACACCTTCATGGATTCAGCGACGGTCTCTCCCAGTCAGGTGAGACCAGCCGAGGGTGATGAATGAATGAATGAATAAGTGAATGAATGAATGAATAAGTTTATTGGTTGTCCATATTCAAGAGTATTATATATATACATATATATATATACACACACACACATACACACCATGATGATGATGATGATGATCATGATGGTGATGATGATGACGGTGATGATGAAGATGCTGTCCTCTGCTTGCAGTGGTTTCTGCAGAGGTGGAGATGACCGCTTACGGGCTGCTGACCTACACCCTGCTGGGCGATGTAGCCTCTGCCTTACCTGTGGTCAAGTGGCTCTCCCAGCAGAGGAACGCCCTCGGGGGGTTCTCGTCCACCCAGGTACCCCATAAACACACCCAGACCCCCCTAAACACATCCAGACCCCCTTACACCCACCCAGACCCCCTTACACCCACCCAGACCCTCCTACACCAACCCAGGTATCCCCCTAAACATACCCAGACCCCCCTTACACCCACCCAGATCCCCCTACACCCACCCGGACCCCCGTACACCCACCCAGACCTCCATACACCCACCCAGATCCTCCTACACCCACCAAGACCCCCTTACACCCACCCAGACCCCCCCTCATGATCGTATACCGTTACCCCCCAGGACACTTGTGTGGCGCTGCAGGCGCTGTCAGAGTACGCCATCCTGTCCTACGTGGGCGGAGTCAACCTGACCATCTCCCTGGCCTCCACCAACCTGGACTTCCAGGAGACCTTCGAACTGCAGAAGGACAACCAGAAGATCCTGCAGAGGGCCAAGGTAGGAACCAAGGCTGGGGAACATATTCTAGAAAGTGTTCTCTGTCTTCTAGAAGTGTTCTCTAACGAGTTCTCCGTCTAGTAGAAGTGTTCTCTAACGAGTTCTCCGTCTAGTAGAAGTGTTCTCTAACGAGTTCTCCGTCTAGTAGAAGTGTTCTCTAACGAGTTCTCCGTCTAGTAGAAGTGTTCTCCAACGAGTTCTCCGTCTAGTAGAAGTGTTCTCCAACGAGTTCTCCGTCTTGTAGAAGTGTTCTCTAACGAGTTCTCCGTCTAGTAGAAGTGTTCTCTAACGAGTTCTCCGTCTAGTAGAAGTGTTCTCTAACGAGTTCTCCGTCTAGTAGAAGTGTTCTCTAACATCATCTCTGTCTTCTAGTTCTCCAACATGCTATGTCATATTTATTATGTTTTTTTGTTGTTGCATTAGCTCATTGTACAGAAGTCTGGGTAATATATGTATATATCTTTATCAGAAACAGATGCCACATGACTTGATAATCGACTCAAGGCTGTATTTCACTGACGATAGAGATGGATAGAGATCTTTATTTGCCGATTTAATTTTTATAATGAAATTGGAAGTCGTTCCAGTCAGTGCATTCATTTTCTTTTCTAAAAATGAAGTTAAGAGCAAAGATTACTTATAGATTACTTAGATTACAAAAACATATATACATGAATCCATGTATAAATTGTACAAATTGCTAAAAAGACTCAAATAAATCAGACTAGATATTTCCAAAAGAACCCCCCCAGCAGTATCAGCCAGCCCCTGTGTGTTTCAGTGCTCTAGTTCAGCTGCTTGATGGATGGTTCTGGCTGACTGGTTCCATCATTCAGGGCAGACAGAGAGTAGGTGACCGCTCGGCTGGTTCCTAACTGGAACCCTCTATACCGTAATTGGCCGTGTCGGTTTAATTAGGGTGATTCATCCCTTCTGGTTTGGGTCCAAGGAATGCGTAGCGTTAAGGAATGCTACAGTGTTAATTCCCTTGATAAATAATCCCCATGCTTCTTTCCTTAATGCTCTCTGTCTATCTTTCTCTCTCTCTCTTTCTCTCTCCCTCCTCTTCTGCTCCCTCTTCCTCTTTCTCTCCTCTTCCTCTTTCCCTCTCTCCGTCTTCCTCTACCCCTCTTCCCCTGTCTCTCTCTCCTCTTCCTCTCTCCCTCTTTCCCTCTCTCTCTCCTCTTCCTCTCTCCCTCTTTCCCTCCCTCTCTCTCTCTCTCTCCTCTTCCTCTCTCCCTCCCTCTCTCTCTCTCTCTCTCTCTCTCTCCCTCTCCCTCTCCCCCCCCCCTCTCTCATCCCCCCTGTCTCTCTTCTCTTCCTGCAGATTCCCAGCATCCCCACTGGGCTGTTTGTCAGTGCTAAAGGAGAAGGCTGCTGCCTCATGCAGGTAAGGTGTGACCCCCCTCCCTCTCCCTCCCTCCCCCCTGGTCCTCTGACCCCTCGCAGCCCCTCGTCCCCCCCACACAGAGACAGCCTGCCCCTGGACAGGAGCCAAGCTGCTCACATGCTTCAGCCCCTAATGCCCAGATTCCTGACGGGAAATTGGAATGATCTGGTAAAGCTTAGGCAATTGTTCAGCAGGGACTGTTCGTTCCTCAATTATCCAGCCCCCCCCCCTTCCCTCTCTCCCTGCCCACCCCCCCTAGATAGGATGCTGTTTGTACCTTGTACCTAAAAACAAAAGGCTCTTTCACAACGGGCCATGTAAACGAGTACGGTGGGGCCCGGGATGGAGGCAGGGTGTGGGGTAGGGCAGAGGGGTAGGGGGGTGTGTGGGGATGATCTGTTGGAGTACCCAACATACTCTCCTCAGCGCCGTGTTTTCCGGTAGCTTCTAACGAGCATCTTTTTTTGTCTCCCCCCCCCCCCTCCTCTCTCCTCAGATTGACGTGTCCTACAACGTCCCCGACCCCGCGGCCAAACCGGCCTTCCAGCTCAAGGTGGACCTGAAGGAGCACGCGCAGGGCCGCCACCCGCCGCACTCCTCCCGCCACACCACGCCTCGCTCCCGCTCCTGGGCCGACAACCGCTCCGAGCTCAACCGCAAGCGGAGGGCCACGGCCGATGACGAGGACCCGGCGGCCCACCAGGACAACCTGGACTACCGCGTCACGATCGAGGCCTGCGCCAGGTGGGGTCACCCTTCTTCGACAGGCCGGCCTTTTAGCGCTTAGTTTTATCCTGTAGCTTAGCACTTAGCTGTTAGCCTAGCTTGTCATTTAGCCTGTAGCTTTGCATTTAGCTGTTAGCCTAGCTTGTCATTTAGCCTGTAGTTTAGCACTTAGCTGTTGGCCTAGCTTGTAATTTAGCCTGTAGCTTAGCATTTAGCATTTAGCCTAGCTTGTAATTTAGCATGTAGATTAGCATTTAGCTGTTAGCCTAGCTGGCTATTTAGCCTGTAGCTTTGCATTTAGATGTTAGCCAAGCTTGTATCTTAGCGTGTCGCTTACTACCACCTGTGGCTTCAAGCAGGGCTCAAACCCATTTTTGTAAAGGTTCATTTTTCCCTTTGGGACAGTGAGCATGAAAATCCAAACCCTGTCTTTAAACCTGGCTTGTATCTTAGCCTGTAGCACAGCTAATTAGCTTTTGTTTAGCACTTAGCTTAGCTTGTTGTTTTGTCACGGTTGTGAAGGTGGCTCCACTCCGGCTCCTCCAACATGGCTGTCCTGGAAGTCCAACTGCTCTCTGGTTTCCGTGCCGACGTGGAGAGTTTGGAGAGGGTAAGACACTTAACACACACACACACAAGTTTCTGCTTTCAGAAAACACTACACACATGTTTTTACAATGCCCCATTCGGTGGCTGGTCCTCCCTCTGAAGATACACACTCGCTTTTCCTCAACACTTACACCCCACATTCGGTAACCTAACACAACTTCCCCCAACACAACACTGGAGTTTACAACTGCTCTGCAGTGAGCTGTTTATAGGGAGAACGTGTTGATTATAGTGGATGAGAACTGTTTACCTGAGGGTCCACCATTGTGCTCGAACTTCTGGCCGAGATGGCCAAAACATTCCCCCCCCCCTGTACTCCCCCCCCCCCGTACAAGGCTGGATCCAAACAGAATGAAAGTGTGTGTGTGTGTAGCCATTACTAAGAGTACCTTTTTATGACAGTGTTTAAGAAGCAGAGCTTGGATGAAGGCCATCTTTGCCCCAGTGTCATAACAGTGTCTCTGGGGGAGCCGTGGGGGGGGGGGGGGGCAGGGGACACCCACCCTCCCTGGGCTGACAACACTGTGGGCCGGGACTGGGGGTCGACTCCCTTCCTCCCTGCCCCCCCCCTTCAGAGACACATTGGACGGGGGGGGGGGGGTGGGGATTCCAGAGAGGCAGAGAGGGGGTGGGGGGGGGGTGGAGAGGCTGGTTGAGGTCACCTCCCAGGCCTCTCATTAAGAGCCTGTCCCTCATTATTACTGAGTTATGGCCCCCCCCACCGCCCCACCTCCCACCCCACCAGTCCCCTTCATAAATCCCTCCTTTACCTATAGGCACCTGGGGAGTCGCACAAACGCACACACGCAAAGTCCCCTCACCCGCGTCTCTGCAGTGTGTCAGCGCTGACCGGCGCTGGACCGACTAACAAGCAGCCACCCTCGCTATAGCCCCCCTGGGGTATTTTTTTTATGGCGGGCCCAATGGCCTGGCTGCATTCCTGGTTTTACGAGAGCCAGCCTGACCGTGTGTTTCGGGGATGTTTTTCGGTACAGTAAGACGGACGGTTGTCAGGCGAGGGGGGAGGGGGGGGGGGTACAGGGGGTTCATTCTGCGTCCCTGGTTCCTCTCACCTCGTGGGGTGAACGCCGGGATACGTGCCGCCCTCTCACCTCCACGAGTTTGCCTCTTTAACTGCAGGTGAAAAGCGATGGTTAAACGTGCGGCGTGTGTGAGCGCGTGTGTCCGAATGGCGCCAGCTCCAACTGAGCACCTCGTAAACCCCTGTAGGAGGACACACACCATATAGTGAGAGAGACAGACAGAGAGAGAGAAAGAGGGAGAGAGAGACAGAGAGAGACAGACAGAGAAAGAGATACAGAGAGAGGGGGGAAAGAGACAGACAGAGAGAAAGAGACAGACGGACAGATAGAGACACAGAGAGACAGACATAGAGAGGGAAAGAGAGACAGACCGAGAGATGGAGAGAGAAAGAGAGAGACAGACGGACAGAGAGGGACATAGAGAGAGAAAGAGAGAGAGAGAGCGACAGACGGCGAGAGAGGCCTGCGGGAAGAACTGACACCTTTTGGCTCATTCTAGCAACACCCCCCCTCCACCCTCACACCCCCCTCTTTCCCCCTCCCTCTACTCCACCCTCGTCCCGCCCCTCCCTCTGAGCCCATCCCCGCTGGCGGTGTCGTGACCCGGGGGAATGTTGCGTGCTCTCCCCACGGAGAGGAGCCTCTGACCTCCCTTAACCCCTGCGTCCGGCTGTCTGTCTGTCTGCCCGGCTGTCTCTCTGTCGCAGCACCTCCTGGACAAGAGGGCGGGCCTGAAGCGCTACGACGTGGACGGGCGAAAAGTCTTCTTCTACTTCGACGAGGTAAGGGGGGGGGGGGGGGGGGGGCGGGGGAAGCGGGCCTCAACAAACCGTCTCAGAAACACATCGCCGGGGGCGGCCAATCGGAGGTCTTCTGTGCGGTCCTAATGGTGTGGGGTTTGGCCCCCCTCCCTCTCCCTCCCCCCCCCCCCCCCCCCCTCGCAGATCTCCAGTCAGTGCATGACGTGTGTGGTCTTCCAGGCCATCAGAGAGTACATCGTGGGCAAGACGGCGCCTGTCCCCGTCAGGATCTACGACTATTACGAACCAGGTGTGCTGCTCTCCCGAAGCAGGAAATCCCTTGAACTGTCCGTGATTTACCGACAAGCGGGGAGGGGGGCTTTTTCCAGGAAATTGCCGTTTCTGTGGTGTGGTGTGCCGCGAACGGTATCATTATTTTCGTTGTGTGTGTGTGTGTGTGTGTGTGCGTGTGTGTGTGAGCAGCGTTTGAAGCCACGCGCTTCTACAACGTGAGTGAAAGCAGTCCTCTGGCCAGGGAGCTCTGCGACGGCACCACCTGCAACGAGGTGGAGAGTTCCACCAATCAGTGGATAGGTGAGATACGCCCCGCCTCCCCTCCTCTCCCTCCCTCCCCAGGCACACTGACCCCGGGGGGAGGGGGGTCTCCCAACCCCTCTCTCTCCCCGAGAGAGAGAGAGAGCTGTAGCTAATCTTAGCTGGGGCTTCGCTCAAAAGGACCACGGGGCAAGGTGTGACCCAGAATGCACCTCTGCGCGCCTCTCGTCGGAGGGAGACCCGCGGTGCTACAACAGATGAGTCGCGTTTGGCCCGGTCTCCGTGGCGACGAGAGCTTGAACCTCGGCGTGTTGACTTGGACTGTTTGGGCCGAGGGGGCCCCAGGGCATTATGGAGGATAGCTCAGCACACACTCCCTTCTTCCCCCCTCTCCAGGGTTCGTCCAGGGGAACCAATGCAACAACGTGCTGGGCTGTCTGGAGGAGGAGCGGTTTGAGCGGTGCACCTGCTACAGGGACTGCGGCTACGACGGGGAGGCGGTGTGCGGGTCAGACGGGCGGGTCTACCAGAACCGCTGCCAGATGGAGGTGTCGGCCTGCCGCAACGGCACCCGCATCGAGCAGGTGCCCCTGGCCCACTGCCCCCAGGGTAAGATCCTGGGTGTGGGTGTGTGTGCGTGTGTGTGGAGGAGGAGGAGGAAGAGGAGGAGAAAACAGCTGTTCAGGTGTGCAGATGGATTGCTGGACGGGAGCGCATTCGAGGAAAAAACAAAAAGCCCTCTCTCCCCCCCACACTCTCCCCCCCACACCCCCCCCTCCCTCTCCCTCTCTCTTTAGCCCCAGTGCTGCTATATTACAGGGCACCCCAAATGACAGAGTGCTTTTGTCCGGGAGCCTTTTGAAAAAAAGGGAGAGAGAAAAAAATCGCAGTTACATTCCTTTCCAACGCGCAGGGCCGACAACAAAAGGGGCATTCTAGCTGCGGAGCGGATAAGGACGGACAAAACCTGGGCTAGGACAAAACCTGGGCTAGGACAAAACCTGGTCTGGGAAGGACTGGGACAAAACCTGGGACAAAACCTGGTCTGGGAAGGACTGGGACAAAACCTGGTCTGGGAAGGACTGGGACAAAACCTGGTCTGCCTGTCCTAGTTGGCTCACACGTTAGATTATCAAGAGATAGAAACATCTAGAACACTTCCCCAGCCTGTGTTAAGGTTCCATTCAATATTTACAGTGGAAATCTTTATACCTCCCTCCTGTGAGTTTAGGTATTTATCAGATGCTCTTATCCAGAGCGACTTCGAGCAAGTACAGGGACATTCCCCCCCTCCCTGAGGCAAGTAGGGTGAAGTGCCTTGCCCCAAGGACACAACATCATGTTGGCACAGCCGGGGGTACAAACCGAGTACCTTCTGATTACTAGCCCGACTCTCTAACCGCTCAGCTACATGACTGTTTGTCTACAGTTAATATTATCCTTGAAGCGTATTTAAGGCGCTGTGCGTATTTAAGGCGCTGTGCGTATTTAGCTTGTTTGTTTGCGGATGTTAACGACTGTGTGTGTGTGTGTGTGTGTGTGTCTGCGCAGTGGAATCCGTGGTCAAGGACAGGGAGCCAATGACAGACGAGCAAGTGGAGGCCACGCCCATCTCCATACACACAGGTACTTTACAGAGGCACCACGTTTAAGACTTTTCACACCCGACCGCTGCTGGGCGTGTGTGTGTGTCTGTGAGTGTGTGTGTGTGTGCTTGATAGGGTTCTGCCTGTTCTAACATGTTCCTCTCCTGCAGCTGTCTCTAGTCCTTTCAGAGTTCCTCAGTCAAAGGGTCTCGCAGGTTCTAAGAGCTGTACTGGAATATCCCATTAGAAGCTGTAGGTTCAAACACACACACGCACACACACGCTGGCATGTAGAAAGCGGGGGGGGGGGGTTACGGTAAAATGACTTTGTACAAACAGTGTCACTGTAATCCAAACCACTTAGTTCCAGAACAATCCTTTTACTAATGTAAAGACGAACAGATTGTCAAATAGATTGTCCTGTACCAGCGAATCGATGGTTTTTTCCAAAGGGCAGAAGAAATGTAGGTCTTTGGTGTGTTGGTTCCTAGTGGGGGCATGTTAGATGAGGGAGAAAATATCAGAAGAAGCATTTTCTTTGAAGACGAGGTGCTCGTTTGGAAGGGGGGGCGATGGTTTTGTGAGCGTATAGTGACCTCTACTGGTGACTGGGTGTAACTAACGGATCTGTTCTACCATGGAACGTGATTAGTGCATGTGATGAATGTTTGCTTGGAAACGTCTGTATGATAAAGGTGGAACACCCCCCCCCCCCCTCCTCTCCTCCCTCTTGCTCCTCACCCTCTCCTCTTCTCCTCCCCCTTGCTCTCTCCCCTCTCCCCCCCCCCCCCCTTCTCCTCCTCCCTCTCCTCTCCACCACCTTGCTCCTCCCCACCTCCCCTCCCTCCTCCCCCCTTCCCACCCCCACCCCCCCCGGTTCCAGCTGAAGAGGAGCCGGGTTCCATGGCCGAGATGACCTACTACTCCTACGAGTACGACGCCGACCCCGAGCCCTTCGCCGTGGACAGAGAGGACCGGTTTGAGCTGCCGGCGGGGGGCGGGGGGGAGGAGGGGGGAGCAGGAGAGCAGGGAGGGGCGGCCGATAGCCGGTTCCCCCCGCTGGACACGATAGACGACCCGGAGAGATGGTACGGTCCGACAAACCCCCCCCCCGGCTAAGATCGGTACACGGTGCGAGTGCGCTGAGATCCTAACCCTTCTGTCCTGTTTGTCTTGTCTTTGGTCCACAGAAAACGCTCCCTCCCGCGCAAGACCTCCCCACGCCGCTGCCAATTGTACATTGTTTGTGAATAAGTTAGCGAGGAAGAGGAGGAGAGGGTGGGAGCTGTCCGGGCCAGGAGGAAGATATGGTGGGGTGCGTGGAGTGTGTGTGTGTGTGTGAGTGATAGGTGTGTATGTGTGGTGTGTGTGTATGTGTGATGTGTGTGTGCGTGTGTACGTGTACGAGTGATAGGTGTGTGTGTGTGTGTGTGTGTGTACGTGTGTGAGTGATAGGTGTGTGTGTGTGGTGTGTACGTGTGTGAGTGATAGGTGTGTATGTGTGTGTGTGTGTGTGAGAGAGTTTTGTCACCTCCATCCCTCCACTTCATTCCCTTTCATATCATCGGTTTATATCGTCCCAATCCTTAAAAAACATAGCTTCTTTGTTACTCTGCATAGTTCCTTAAACCTACACGGAATAGTCAAGTATTTATGTTTGTAATTACAACTGAGTTTAAAAGTTTTCTTCTTTTTTGTTGTATCTGTGGTATTTATTTGTAGCTAGCGTGTTTGTTTTTATTTTTACCTGCCTCTTTTAATTGTCATCGAGTTTCGACTTTCCACCCACTCGCAGTTCTTATAGCATGTCAAATATGGCGCACGTCTTTATCTAATCTGAGAAACAAACATATATTTCTGTACTTGCGTGTATTATTAGTGTTAAGATTCTGGAAAAGATAAAAAGATTGACTACTGGTAGTGATTTTTCCTTGCGACAGGTTAAGCTCAAATCTTTCGGTTCATCCCAGGCTACCGAGCTGAAATCAAAGCACATCAAAACAGGGATGGTTTTATACAGCTGTTACCTTAACTCAGGGGTCTCCAATCCTGGTCCTCGAGGGCCGCTGTCCTGAAGGTTCTAGATGTTTCCCTGCTCCAGCACACCTCCAGAGCTTGATAACGACGCTTCATTAGAATCAGGTGTGCTGGAAAAGGGAAACATCTAGAACCTTCAGGACAGCGGCCCCTGAGGACCAGGGTTGGAGACCCCTGCCTTAACTGAACGTACAGGGAATTGATTGTGCAGTACATAAGCTATTGTGTTTTCTTTGTATAAAAATAAATATATATATATTCAAAAAACGTTTACCCACGAAAGCGATTCACCTAAAGTAAAAATGAATTTTGGAATTCTTGTAAATGTACCAAATTCCATGTAGCCACCCTCCCATCCTTTACAAACGCAGTGCTTTTTGAAAAAATACAAGAATAAACTTTGTGTACTATCAGTGACTGTATTGTCTGTGGTATGCTTCTGTCTTTTGTTGAGCAGAAGTGTACTGTATTTCCCAACTGCCTGTGTGTTTGTGTGTACGTGTGCGTTTGTGTGTACGTGTGTGTTTGTGTGTACGTGTGTGTTTGTTTGTGCGTATCCCAGAAGTCCGCTCAGTCTGTCAGGTTGGCCGCTGCCTTGACGTTATTTCCCCATTGAGGTCATTTCCTGTTTGCAGATCTCTGTGTCGGGTTTCTTCCTCGCAAGGGCTGCCTGACCTACTGGACCCCTGTTGGGACTGTGTGTGTGTCTGTGTGTGTGTCTGTGTCTCTGTGTCTGTGTGTGTGTCTGCATGTGTCTGTGTGTGTGTCTGCATGTGTCTGTGTCTCTGTGTCTGTGTGTGTGTCTGCATGTGTCTGTGTGTGTGTCTGTGTGTGTGTCTGTGTCTCTGTGTCTGTGTGTGTGTCTGCATGTGTCTGTGTGTGTGTCTGCATGTGTCTGTGTGTGTCTGTGTGTCTGTGTCTGTGTGTGTGTCTGTGTGTCTGTGTGTGTGTCTGTGTGTGTCTGTGTGTGTGTGTCTGCATGTGTCTGTGTGTGTGTGTGTGTCTGTGTGTGTCTGTGTGTGTCTCTGTGTGTGTGTCTCTGTGTGTCTGTGTCTGTGTGTTTCTGTGTGTCTGTGTCTCTGTGTGTCTGTCTGTGTGTGTCTGTGTGTCTGTGTCTGTGTGTTTCTGTGTCTCTGTGTGTCTGTGTCTCTGTATCTCTGTGTGTGTGTGTGTCTGTGTCTCTGTGTGTGTGTGTGTCTGTGTCTCTGTGTGTGTGTCTGTGTCTCTGTGTGTGTGTGTGTCTGTGTCTCTGTGTGTGTGTGTGTGTCTGTGTCTCTGTGTGTGTGTGTCTGTGTCTCTGTGTGTCTATGTGTCTGTGTGTGTCTGTGTCTCTGTATCTCTGTGTGTGTGTGTGTGTGTCTGTGTCTCTGTGTGTGTGTCTGTGTCTCTGTGTCTCTGTGTGTGTGTGTGTCTGTGTCTCTGTGTGTCTGTGTCTCTGTGTGTGTGTGTGTCTGTGTCTCTGTGTGTGTGTGTGTCTGTGTCTCTGTGTGTGTGTGTGTCTGTGTCTCTGTGTGTGTGTGTGTCTGTGTCTCTGTGTGTGTGTGTCTGTGTCTCTGTGTGTCTATGTGTCTGTGTGTGTCTGTGTCTCTGTATCTCTGTGTGTGTGTGTGTGTGTGTCTGTGTCTCTGTGTGTGTGTCTGTGTCTCTGTGTGTCTGTGTGTGCGTTTGCCCCAGACTCAGGTTACTTAAGCAGCAGAGAGTTAGAGCCGGTTAATGTTTAATGTTTTTTCTTTTTGGTCAGGGCACTTGTCAGCGCTTCCTGCCCCTGGCAACATGCTCTCCCTGCTCCCCACAGTACTCGGGGGTTAAGAAGGTCGTTGAAAAGGGTCTCTTGTGTTTCCACGGCGTATTGTCGTAGCAACCCGGGCCACACACTCCACAACACTGCTGTAGAAAGTAGCCGTTTAGATGGGAGTTCAGTCGGTTCTAAGGGAGTTGTATTGCTTTATTTTAGAACCCGGTTAAGGTACAGAGACGACAGGAACCCAAGTTCATAGACCCCGTGTGGGGGGTCCGACTCCTGGAACCGTATATCCCACCACGACGGTCTCCCCGGCAACTGCCTGCATGGTTGACGAGCGATATTGTGTCACCGCACGGCAATGAAACACAGAGTGAAAGGGAAAGGGGGGGGGGGGGGGGGGTCTTGGTTTCATGGATGGTTGCGAGGAGATACCCATTACACGAGACTGAAGGGGGGGGGGACATTGTTCAGCAAGCGACACATGAACCGCACATCACTGGCAGGCGTTTGCGCGAACCCGCGGGTGAAAGGTTACGCATTTTTGGGGGTGATTTCGCACCAGAGTACCAACCCAGAGATCTTGTAGGGGGTGCCTAGTCATCCGAGAGAGACTTCTGGATTTAGGGCAGAAGATTCCGTCTCCATTGAGATGAGTTTAACTCTTAAATCCTCTCTAATGTCGGCTAAGATTTAACTCCAGCCGGTGTAGTCATCGATACTTTAGCTGCTAGTCTGCCATCCAACACTTTCTTAGCACTGACTTGTAAGATTGTGCCGGAATATTTGTGTTGATCTCGATCGTTGTGCCGTTCTGCTCTGGTTCACGGTCCCAGTTTGTGCTGCGAAGTGAATGCTTGTGGATTTTTTTTATTAAGTAGGTCCCTGGTATTCAAGTGCACAACTTCCTGGACCATGGGGGAAGTGGAAAAGAAACGGCCCATCATCGCTGGGAGAGAAAAAGGTGAGCTTGTGATGTTGACGTGGCTGAAGGTCGGGCGCTTGAGGGAAAAACTCCTTCAGTTATTCAGTGGTAGGTCGTCCGTCTCGTTTGAGTGAACGTTGAGGCGGCTTTTAACCACGTACGCTGCAGAAAGACGCATTGAATCTCTCAGGACATGCTAGGGCTTGATTTAAAACAACTTAAGAGCTGTACTGTACCCTGCTGCTGTTGTAGACTGCAATTTCCCCTCTGGGAGGATAAATAAAGGATTTTCTTATCTCTCATACCTTTGAGAATCCTCAGTGGCAGCATTTATGCTTAGACGAGTATCTGAATGGTGATTTTCCTCAAGTCAATGCCTCGGCGAATTCCCCAAAGCTGGTTTATCTGTTGCCGTGGGGACGCCAGCTGGTTGGAACATCAGGCCAATCCAACTTGGCAGCTCTACAGCAGCTACACGGACATTTTTCATTTCTCCAGAGATGACGTCACAGACCTAACGGTGACAGACGGTTATAAGCAGGGCGGGGAGGCAAGTGGCTGAGCGGTGAGGGAATCGGGCTGGCAATCGGAAGGTTGCAAGTTCCAATCCCGGCCGTGCCGACATGGCGTTGCATCTTTGGGCGAGGCACTTCACCCTACTTGCCTCGAGGGGGGGGGAATGTCCCTGTACTTGCTGTAAGTTGCTCTGGATGTGCGCTAAATTACTAAATAATAAGCTTTAATAATAATATTAATAATACATTTGATTTATAATAAAAAAATACTTTTCCATCTCATCTCATCTTTCCCTCATCAAGGACAGGAGCTGCACCCAACACCCAAATTCATCAGAGTATTTGATATCCTGTGTGTGTGACTAGCAGTCTGAGGTATTTCCCCCTTTGTTTCCCCAGGACCCGGGCCGGGGCGATACGCTCTCCCCCCAACCATCGGCTTCATCGGTCACGACTTCACCAAGCCAACCAGCCCTGCTTATTCCTTCCACACCAGGATGAGCAACAACCGTGAGTTCAGGAGCGTCCAGACTCCTCAAAGCCTCACCAGGAGCTTTTCACGAATGACACAGTACAAGGCCCCAGTATTAGGGGGTCATATGGCTGAGAGGTTAAGGGCGTCAGGCTAGTGATCAGAAGGTTGCCGGTTCGATTCCCGGCTGGGCCAACATGACGTTGTGTCCTTGGGCAAGACACTTCACCCTACTTGCCTCAGGGGGGAGAATGTCCCCTTGCTGTAAGTAAATCACTCTGGATAAGAGGGTCTGATAAATGACTCCGTGGAAATGACCAATCTGTATCTAGATGATTTTGTAATATCTAATTATGTCCTTTGGAGGGAGACAAAGATCAGAATGACCATCTTATAGTCTTGACTATAATGCATTTAGACCAGTGGTCCCCTACCCTGGTCCTCAGGGGCCACTGTCCTGCATGTTTTAGATGTTTCCCCCTTCCAACACACCTGATGAAGGTCATTATCAAGCATCTGCTGAGCTTCAGAATGACTCATTCATTTGACTCAGGTGTGTTGGAGCAGGGAAACATCTAGAACATGCAGGACAGTCGGCCCCTGAGGACCAGGGTAGGAGACCCACTGCTTTAGACTGTGTCCCTTGTTTCTCTTTGACAGTGTACTGTGTTGACTCCAGTCCTGGACCGCAGTATTACATCGACGCCAAGATGACTCGCTTCGGAAGGGATGGTAACCCTGCGTACTCCATGCTAGGCAGGGTGAGGGGACCAAGTAAGTTCACGCCTACCGCAGGTTAAAATACAGCGTCTGGGGTCTTCTTTCCAGAATCACAGGGAAGGTGAGAGCCTTTGGAGAGGGAGGAAGGGCATATGCGATGCATATGCGATTAAATTGCTTGTGAAAAGGGTTCAAAATGCACTTGTTCCAGGAGTATAACTTAGAAAAGACTGCTGGACCTGCTGTTAGTTTCCTCCAGGATCACAATGACTCTTATTGAAGGACTTGTTGCTCTTTTTGCCCAATTCTGCCCTGATTTGGAGGTATATTATTATTATTACTCGCTGTTATTATTTGTATTATTATTTGAATTGCTTGCTTTCCTACAGGTACACTATTGCATGTTTTAGGTTCATGTTGTTTAACTGTAACTTGTTTAACTGAACACTCTTGTGGTTCTTCCCTTTGGCACTTGTTTGGTTTCCCCACAATGTGTGTTTCATAATCTGACTACCTGCTATGTTTGGGGTCTATCAGGTTGTTATGATCAGTGACCGATGCTCTTTTATAAAGCTCTCTTGGAAGTCACTTTGGATAAAAGCGTCTTCTAAATGAATGCATGTAAATGTAAGAGCTATACAAATACATTTGTATTTGGTTTATCAGCAGCCTGACAACACACAAACCTGTTTCTTCTTCTGCCAGAGAGAATGTTCCAGACTCCAGGCCCCGGTGCCTACAACCCTGAGAACGCTCCGCCCTGCAACAGCCAGCGCAGACCTCCATCCTACACCATGGGGTGCCGCACGCGTTATCGCACCGTGGACCCGGTCCCGGCCCCTAACAGATACTCTCTCCCTGCCCTGATGGGGCCCCAGATCCCCACCAAGCAAGCCAGCGCCAGCTACACCATCTCTGGGCGCTGCAAGTCTGGGGGGCACTCGGAGGACTTGTCCAAGACGCCGGGTCCTGGAAGGTACAACAGCACCGACCCCAGCGTCTACCTGCCCCGCCAGCCCGCCTTCTCCATGCTGGGCCGCCACGGGATCCCCAGGGACGCCACGGTGAAGCCAGGCCCCGGGACTCACAACCCGGAGAAGGTGATGGTTCACAAGCCCCGGGCGCCTGCCTTCTCCCTGGGGATAAGACACTCTGAATTCGTCACCCCGCTGGTGGTCAACGTAGCTGACTAAGCAGGTGCGGTTTGTGCTGATTTATAAAAGTCTTAACCTGCACTTGAATGGCATTCTACACTTGTGTCCTTGGGCAAGGCGCTTCACCCTACTTGCCTCAGGGGGGAATGTCCCTGTTCTTGCTGTAAGTAGCTCTGGATAAGAGCATCTGCTAAATGACTAAATATACACTGATATTCAATAGATGCAGAGATCTTACGGAATCAATACACATATAAGTAGAACGTAGACCGGATGTTGAGCAATATTGTTTTATTTATACTGTTCAGGAATAACAGTAGTGTCTTAAGAATCAACAAGACCTTTACACATTCATTAAAATGTATGTTCTGTAGGAATAGATAAATATTCACAAAGTAAGTAATAAAGTAACATACAGAACATAGCTGTTTTTGACTGGATCACACGCTCAGTAAAACAGAACTCCATTGGTCCATGGGTTGTAAATAAAGCTATTCTTAAGTAACTTAACTTCAAAAGAAAACCGCCTAATATCCAGGCATCTTCCCACACCATCGCAAGACTCATCCAACCAATCACAGCAGAGCAGCTCGCCGCCTAACGAAGGGGGCAGCGATTTCTGTCCTCGCCTCTCATTGGCTGCCTCCATCTTAAAGCACCCCCACAATTTAGGGAAGGAGTTTTGGGGGGGGGCGAAACTGCAATTAAGGGGGGGTCTATACTAAACACCTACACACATGTAGAGATGCACGTTGTATTTTGTCAACAAAGACTACAGTATACAAATCAACAAAGGTGGGTTTTCTCGGTGGCATCTCACTCTTTAGGAAGGGGTCTTCGAAACAGGAGTATGTGAGGTTCTGTATGGGGGGGGGGGAGCACAGTCACATGTTAAAACAGTTGATCTCCATGGCGATTGTGTACGACATTAACCTGTTTTCTAAATCCAGATAGCTTTAGGACTGGATGTAAGGTGGCTGAGCGGTGAGGGTGTCGGGCAAGTAATCCGAAGGTCCCTGGTTTGAACCCCTGGCTGTGCCAATGTGACATTGTGTCCTTGGGCAAGGCACTTCACCCTACTTGTCTCGGGGGGGGGGGGGGGGATGTCCCTGTGCTTGCTGTAAGTCGCTCTGGATAAGAGCATCTTCTAAATGTAAATGTGGCATGTCCAGTGATGAGCATTCAAAAGGTGCATGTGTAACCTGTTTACAACTACCAAAAGGCCATCCCCCCCCCCTGTGGTCCATGTTTATGATTCAGTAGTCCACCAGTGGGTCTCTCACCTGGCTTGTGGATCATATAGTGGATCCATCCTTGGCTCTGCTGGACCCCCAGACCCCGCCACTCCTCCTCTGTCATTAAGTGGGACGCAGGCACCAGTTTGGACAACTGCTTCGGAAGCACGACATGCCTGAAATGGATCACACATTATCAGATCCTCTGGGGTAACTAGCCAGCACACTAGCTACGTAACTAGGTCTGTTCATGGCACGATTAGACAGTAAACAATGTCCAATGTTGTCACCTTGTTCACTACCCACAGATCTCCTACTGTACTAGTCTAGCTCACTGTACTGTACTAGTCTAGCTCACTGTACTGTACTAGTCTAGCTCACTGTACTGTACTAGTCTAGCTCACTGTACTGTACTAGTCTAGCTCACTGCACTATACTTGTCTAGCTCACTGTACTGTACTAGTCTAGCTCACTGTACTGTACTAGTCTAGCTCACTGTACTGTACTAGTCTAGCTCACTGTACTGTACTAGTCTAGCTCACTGTACTGTACTAGTCTAGCTCACTGTACTGTACTAGTCTAGCTCACTGCACTATACTTGTCTAGCTCACTGTACTGTACTAGTCTAGCTCACTGCACTATACTTGTCTAGCTCACTGTTACTGTACTAGTCTAGCTCACTGTACTGTACAAGTCTAGCTCACTGTACTAGTCTAGCTCACTGTAATAACTGTTAGACCGTATCTGTAGAGCTACAACACTGTTATCCAAGCAGCTTTATCCTGTCTTCTATACGTGGATGATGTGGTTAAGTAACTGTACAGTTTATTCGTTAGTTTAGCTAAGCTAGTAAACATGGTTAACATGTCTGCGCATTACTGTACTGCCGTCATATCGCTGAACGTCAAACCGTCACACCGACCTGTACTCGAACTCTTCATCCGTGTATTTGTCCGAGTAGTAAATTTGTTTTTTCGACATGTTTAACGGAATATACGTGTTAGTTTTCGTATCCTCGTCGTAGCGTGTGTGATTTGGGACGTGAGCTAACCAATATTAAGCGGTTTTGAAGGGTAACGGCCGCTGGTCATCTGGCGGTGACAGTAATGCTACTCGCGCCGCTGCCGCACATTTCAAACTCAACGGTCCCGCGCGCTGCCCGCGCGGATTGGCAGGGAAGCGGCGCGCGCATACGGAATGTGACGTCGTGACCAGAGCGGTAGATATATCAATATAATAATATATAATATATATCATATAATAATAATAATTATATATAATATAATAAAAAATATACACCATGAATATCTACCGCTCTGGTCGTGACATCCCCCCCCACCCCTCCCCAGCCGTCCCCCACGGCGCTCGCCCCGTGACGTCACCGGCTCCCACGTGTCGGCTCGAGCTGCTCCGCACGCGCTACAAACCAAACCAAAAAAAAAACGTTTGATGAGGAGAAACAAACTTCAACAAAGTTGAGGTAGAAAGACTTTATAAACAACTATGTTCTGTCACGGTGCAGCATAAACACATATAGTCTGTTTGGTTTTCCAGAACATTTCAGGGATAAATAACTTGTATGTTTTTTACTGACGTATTTTGTTGTGTTCTGTTGTTTACAGCCTTTTGACTTGTTTTGAGTTTAGGGATGTTAGTTTGGACCAATTAGTCTTATTTTCGTAAACATCTTCCTGTAAATTACTGTTATGTTCTGCTGCTCATCAAAATCCCCAGATTGATTTAAAAAGTAATATTGAAGTATTTTTTTATATGGATTACATAGGCTACTGCAAGTGTTTATTAATAAACGTACTAATATTACTAATATTGGGGAGGCATACAGAACATGTTGCTATGGTAACACTGTAGGATTGTAATTCATGTACAGATGTTTTAATTGATGTATTTGTATTGACGAAGTGTTATTATACATGGACTTAAAGTTTTGAAGAGTTATATTTATTAAATGCAGTTATATTAATAGGCTTTAGGGCAGATAGTCCTGACCAGAGCATTATTTCACCATTGTTTACATGAACTTTTAGTCATTTACATGTTTGCCTGTTACTTTCTAATGCTCCTGCTTTGAACAAGTTGATGATGTGATTGGTTGTTTGAAGGGGGAGGAGGTGGTGTGTGTGTGTGTGTGTGTTTGTTTGTGTGTGTGACTTCCTAAAGAGGCGTACAGGTTAGTGGTAACAGAGACTTAACAGCTAAATGTTCCACGTTGCACCTTGGGTCCGTTCTGGGGTTCTCCTGACACTGGAACCAGAGAGATCATATATTTCCTCTTGATTTCTAGGTGAGTTCTGACACGCTTTTATTGGCTGCACGGTATATTGAGGGCAAAATCCTTTATTTGTCCCCCCCAGAGGGGAAATAACAGTTACAGTACAGCACTCAAGAGTAATAGGTGCAAATATAGAGAAGCTCAAGAACTCGGGTCAGGGTCTGTGTTACAGGGTCTGTGTTTGCAGGGTCTGTGTTGCAGGGTCTGTGTTGTGTTGCAGGGTCTGTGTCGCAGGGTCTGTTGTGTTGCAGGGTCTGTGTTGTGTTGCAGGGTCTGTGTTGCAGGGTCTGTGTTTGCAGGGTCTGTGTTGCAGGGTCTGTGTTGCAGGGTCTGTGTTGCAGGGTCTGTGTCGCAGGGTCTGTGTCGCAGGGTCTGTGTCGCAGGGTCTGTGCTGCAGGGTCTGTGTCGCAGGGTCTGTGTCGCAGGGTCTGTGTTGCAGGGTCTGTGCTGCAGGGTCTGTGCTGTGTTGCAGGGTCTGTGCTGCAGGGTCTGTGCTGTGTTGCAGGGTCTGTGTTGCAGGGTCTGTGTTGCAGGGTCTGTGCTGCAGGGTCTGTGTCGCAGGGTCTGTGTCGCAGGGTCTGTGTTGCAGGGTCTGTGCTGCAGGGTCTGTGCTGTGTTGCAGGGTCTGTGCTGCAGGGTCTGTGTTGCAGGGTTTGTGTCGCAGGGTCTGTGTTGCAGGGTCTGTGTTGCAGGGTCTGTGCTGCAGGGTCTGTGTCGCAGGGTCTGTGTCGCAGGGTCTGTGTTGCAGGGTCTGTGCTGCAGGGTCTGTGCTGTGTTGCAGGGTCTGTGCTGCAGGGTCTGTGTTGCAGGGTTTGTGTCGCAGGGTCTGTGTTGCATGGTCTGTGTCGCAGGGTCTGTGTGGCAGGGTCTGTGTTGCATGGTCTGTGTTGCAGGGTCTGTGTTGCAGGGTCTGTATCGCAGGGTCTGTGTTGCATGGTCTGTGTCGCAGGGTCTGTGTGGCAGGGTCTGTGTTGTGTTGCAGGGTCTGTGTTGCATGGTCTGTGTCGCAGGGTCTGTGTTGTGTTGCAGGGTCTGTGCTGCAGGGTCTGTGTTGTGTTGCAGGGTCTGTGCTGCAGGGTCTGTGTTGTGTTGCAGGGTCTGTGTTGCAGGGTCTGTGTTGTGTTGCAGGGTCTGTGCTGCAGGTACTGTGTTGTGTTGCAGGGTCTGTGTTGCAGGGTCTGTGTTGCAGGGTCTGTGTTGCAGGGTCTGTGTTGCAGGGTCTGTGTTGCATGGTCTGTGTCACAGGGTCTGTGTCGCAGGGTCTGTGTCGCAGGGTCTGTGTCGCAGGGTCTGTGTCGCAGGGTCTGTGTCGCATGGTCTGTGTCGCATGGTCTGTGTTGCATGGTCTGTGTTGTGTTGCAGGGTCTGTGTTGCAGGGTCTGTGTTGCATGGTCTGTGTTGCACGAGACTGCAGATCTGGCACAAAAGCAGACTTCCTTGTCACGCTCGGGAGCCTCAGTCTTTCTCTGCCTCCTCTGTTCTCTGTGCTGACCTTTTAAAGCGTCACGTGTCTTTCTCAGAAGCCCCCTTTCGATGAAAAACAGATACTTTATTCCGGTGTGTTCTTCGCTCAGCTAAGGGTTTCCTCTAATCTGTTCATCTACAGGGTGGTATCAGTCACAACCCCTGTGTTCTATGTTGTGTGTCTTCTGAGAGTTGGCAGAGTCTAAAAACTGTTCTTATTTCTAGAGAATAAAGCTAACTGTTGTCAATGTTTATCTCTCTATCCTATTCTACTGCAGGTATCAGTCTGCTAGTCAGGGAGTCAAGTGGCTGAGCGGTGAGGGAATCAGGCTGGTTATCTGGCTGGTTACGGGTTCAAATCCCAGCCATGCCATCATGATGTTGTGTCCTTGGGCAAGACACTTCACCCTACTTGCCTCAGAGGGGGGGAATGTCCCTGTACTTGCTGCAAGTCGCTCTGGATAAGAGCGTCTGTTAAATGACTCTATGTGAATTCTACTACATTCCACTATTCTGCATGCAGTACTTTGTGTTTTGATTGTCTCCTGCCTGGAACACAGCAGAATGACATGGATCCTGGGTCTGTTTCCCCCTGATAAAGATGGGACAGATCAAATCCCAGCTTCGTCCCTTCCTCCCCTCTCCGCTGCAGTCAGAGAAGGGAACTGTGGAGGGGGAGCGAAGGCCTGGCCTCTCTCTGATGGCCCGTACAGCTCCCTGGGGAGCGGGGGTCGGAGGCACAGGGGGCTAGGGGGGGTGGTTAATGGGGGGAGGGGGGGGGGGGGGGGGACGGTAGAAGACTTGAGAAGAGAAGGAGGACAGATGGAGCGCGGTTTGAATCTTTAGTTTTAATTTGACATCGAGTAATTTATCAGACGCTCTTATCCAGAGTGACTTACAGCAAGTACAGGGACATTCCCCTGAGGCAAGTAGGGTGAAGCAACTTGCCCCAAGGACACAACGTCATGTTGGCACGGCCAGAGAATCGAACCTGGAAAATTTCTGATTACCGGCCTGATACCTTAACCACCTGACTCCCTGCGGTCCCTGTGACTAATGGTTGGTTCACTGAGTTCCAGGCACCTTATGTGTTGTTTGCAATGAAGTTTGTGGTCACACACACACACACACACCACTTATCATGAGCTCTGTCTGATGACATGAAGCCTCAAAGGCAACAAAAAAGAAGACAAAAAAGCATATTTCCTGTTTCTTTTTTTCCGTCGCTTGCGGCGACAGTCAAAAAGGAGAAGTTGGCGTGGTTGAGGCCGAGTATTTAAGATGGTGCCGCGTCCCTGGATATAGAGCAGGGCAGATGTCGCAAGAGCCCTCTGTTTGAGTTCATAAACAGATGAAAGGTCACTACTTTGGGGTCGAGGAAAGTTAAATAAAACGAGGCATTTTCCGAACCTGTAGGTTAGTGAGCAGAAATGGGGAGAAGGTCATGTACATTTCTTCCAAAAATCATTCTATTAGTTTGTTAGAGCAGCCTGTGATTATATCGTATAATGTATGACGCACGAAGGGAAAAAACGAACGCAAATTGTGTTTTATTTTGAATTTTTTATCAACGTTTGAGGGATTTCCTCCTACCTCGTAGGTTCTAATGTCCTAACATGCGGTCCGGCGGTGGACGTTTTTGCCACGGCGCTGCGAGGGAGGGAGGGAGAGGGAGGGAGGGAGGGAGGGAGGGAGATGAGCTTTAGCTCATGCAGCCGGAGAGCAGCTGGGCAGGGCAGGGCTAATAGACGAGCAATAACACGATGACATCACCCAGAGGGAGAGAGGAGGGGGAGATAGAGGGTGGGAGGGGGAGGGAGGGAGAGAGAGAGAGAGAGTGGGAGGGGGAGAGAGAGAGAGAAGGCTGTGCAGAGGACCAGAGGGAAGAGGCGAGCTCAGACGCAGGGAGCCCGGAGCGCTGTGCAGAGAGAGACCGTTTTGAGGAGAGACCGCGGTCGACTGGGAGAAGACGGGACAAGACAACCAGCCTCCTCTCCCCCCTCCCCCTCCACCCCTCACCCTGACAAGGATACGGCTCTTTTCGGAAGGGTAGACTAGATTTTTTCTCCCTCCTTTTGTTCCGTTGCATCTTCCCACTTCCCCATCCTCTTTCCCTTCATCCTCTGGGGCAGTGGACCCCCCCTCCTCCTCACCGAGTCTCTGGACCCCCCCTCCTCCTCACCGACTCTCTGGACCCCCCTCCTTACCAACCCTCTGGACCCCCTCCTCACCGACCCTCTGGACCCCCCTCCTCACCGACCCTCTGGACCCCCCTCCTCACCAACCCTCTGGACCCCCTCCTCACCGACCCTCTGGACCCCCCTCCTCACCGACCCCTCTGGACCCCCCCCTCCTCACCGACCCTCTGGACCCCCTCCTCACCGACCCTCTGGACCCCCCCTCCTCACCGACCCTCTGGACCCCCCTCCTCACCGACCCTCTGGACCCCCTCCTCACCGACCCTCTGGACCCCCTCCTCACCGACCCTCTGGACCCCCTCCTCACCGACCCTGTGGAACCCCTTTCCCCCTAACCCTGTGGATCCCCCCCCTCACTGACCCTGTGGACCCCCCCCCCCCCCATCACTGACCCTGTGGACCCCACCTCACGGACCCCGTGGACCCCCCCCTTACGGACCCTGCTTCAGGAGGCATCGCCGGGCATGCTACTTAAGCCCAAGTATGGCCGCTTCCGGAACGACTCTGTGACCTCCTCCGACGACCTGATGCAGAGCTTAGCCATGAGCGGCAAAGTGGTGGCCACGCCGGTCATCCCCTCCTCCGCCCCCAGCCTGCCGCTGCCCCCCCTGCCGCCCCTGGAGCCCTCCCCCCTGCCCTCCTCCTCCTCCACAGCAGCCCCGGCCCTGGCCGACTCCCCCTGCCTGGACGGAGAGCAGGAGAGGACCACCACTTTCTGCATGCTCATCCCCAGGATGCCCCAGTGGAAGTTCTCCAACTCCCTCCTCAGCCGTAGCCCCTCTAACTCCTCCACCTCCTCCAAGGACTCTGGCAAGGCGGCGACCCCCTCCCAGCCCTCCTCCCAGGGGCCCGGAGGGGCCACAGCTAGTGGTCCGGTAGCCAGCCTGGCTGCTGTCCTGAACTCCTGTGACCCTGTGTGTGTCACCCCCTGTTCCCTACAGGCCATCGGTCGGCACCGAGCGGCGGCCCAGGTCTCCAGCGGCCCGGGAGGCCACGGTTTGGGGGCCGGAGAGGCCGGGGGGAGCCCCGCCGTGCCCAGCTCCAGGTCAGGGATGAGCAGGAGGCCCAGGGTGGAGGGGATGTGGCTGGGAGGAGAGGACTTCAACCAGAAGGGCAGCTTCATGCACAAACCCTCCCAGGGCTGGCTGCACCCGGACAAGAAGATCACAGGAACTGGAGCCTCCTACATCGTCAGGGTGAGTTTGGTGGAATCTCTGTATGTCTCTCTGCATGTATGTCTCTTGTATGTCTCTTGTATGTCTCTCTGTATGTCTCTCTGTATGTCTCTCTGCATGTCTGTCTCTGTATGTCTCTGTATGTATCTCTGCATGTATCTCTGTATCTCTCTGTATGTATCTCTGCATGTATCTCTGCATGTCTCTCTGTACGTCTCTCTGTCTCTGCATGTCTCTCTGTATGTCTCTCTGTATGTCTCTCTGTCTGTATGTCTCTTGTATGTCTCTCTGTATGTCTCTCTGCATGTCTCTCTGTATCTCTCTGTATGTATCTCTGCATGTATCTCTGTATCTCTCTGCATGTCTCTCTGTATGTCTCTCTGTATCTCTCTCTGCATGTCTCTCTGTATGTATCTCTGCATGTCTCTCTGTATCTCTCTCTGCATGTCTCTCTGTATCTCTCTCTGCATGTCTCTCTGTATCTCTCTCTGCATGTCTGTCTGTATCTCTCTCTGCATGTCTCTCTGTATGTATCTCTGCATGTCTCTCTGTATCTCTCTCTGCATGTCTCTCTGTATGTATTTCTGCATGTCTCTCTGTATCTCTCTGTATGTCTCTCTGTATGTCTCTGTATGTCTCTGTATGTCTCTGTATGTCTTTCTATATCTCTATATCTCTCTGTATGACTCTCTGTATCTCTATAGGTCCCTCTGTATCTCTCCCTGTATGTCTCCCTGTGTGTCTCTATATGTGTCTCTGTATGTCTCTCTTTACGTCTCTCTCTGTTCTCAGGGAATGCCTGCATGTCCCTTTGCCCCCCCCCCCCCCCCCCCCCCCCCCATAGTTCTGCAGTGTTCATCAGCAGATCTGTAGCTCGTCTCTCTCAGCGCCGAGTGATTCCCTCTCGTTAAGCGGCAGGTCATTCTGCCTCCAGCTGGCCTCATCCCAGTTCATTAGGGAATTGGCATCTCCCTGTAAGGAGCCAGAGGCAGCAGACCGTCTGAACGCCCCCCCCCCCCCCCCCCCCCCCCCCCGGGGTGGCAGCCAGAGGCAGCAGACCGTCTGAACGCCCCCCCCCCCCCCCCCCCCCGGGGTGGCAGCCAGAGGCAGCAGACCGTCTGAACGCCCCCCCCCCCAGGCAGCCAGAGGCAGCGTGTGCTCTGCAGCTAATATGGCCGGGGGCCGAGCTGTAGGGATACAGCATTTCATCCGGAGATACTCAGATCTCTCTGTTCCGGGGTGAGGGAGGTCAATAATCGATTGATACCCCCCCCCCCCCCCTTCCCCCGAGCCGCTGTAAATTCCTGCCACAGGGACAAAAGGAATTGGAGTCAATGAGTTATGGATGAATGAACGTTCGGTTTGACCGATGAATAACGGAACGGGAGCTGTGTTCAGCTTCGTTCAGCCCCCCCCCACCCCCCCCCCACACACACACACACACACACACACACACACCTGTCATCAGTGGTGACTCTCTCCTCCTGGTGACCGTGGCACACCAAGGGTTACCATCGCGAGCCGACCGTTTGACGTCACCGATCTTCCCACGGCGATCTCCACCGACCCCCCCCCCCCTCCCCTCCACACACACATCCTCAACGACATGGTTCTCGATTAGCAGCCCGAGCCCCGCCCCCCCCCCCCCCCCGAGCCCCAGCACGCTTTCTAACCACGTTACCCAGGCACCCCTGCATTACTCTATTCGATTACATTTAATCACGTTCATTCGCGTCATGTGATGGCGGGGGAAGAGGCGGCATCGTGAACGGACGTAACTCTGACCTACAGAGAGGCTTCCCCCCCAGGTTAACGCCAGCGTCCGTGCTCTCACACACTCACTCACTCTCTCACACACACACACGTTAGAGGAGCGTCTTCAGACATCAGAGTAGCAGGCGGACCCCTGACAGACATGCGGAGCGACAGCCAAACCCCTGTCTTCCTGTCTGTGTACTCGCTTCCCACGCAGCCCCCCCTTTCTCAACAGCGCCTGCCAGCAGCTGCGGTCGCCCCCCTTATGCCACTCTGAGAGGGCACCGCACTGCATGCTGGGAAGGCCATCCCCTGCCGAATCAGTCAGATAGTCACGGTGAAGCGGTCCGTCAACAGGCCTTCCAGAAGCCAATGTTGCCAAGCCAAAACCAGTCAGCCAGCCATTATACCAGTCAGAGAAACTTCCATCCTTCCCTCCCTCCTTCCCTCCCTCCTTCCCTCTCTCCCTCCCTCCCTCCTTCCCTCCCTCCCTCCCTCCCTCCCTCCTTCCCTCCCTCCTTCCCTGTCTCCCTTCATCCCTCCCTCGCTTCCTTTTTTCCCCCATCCCACCATCTATCCCTCCGTCCCTCCCCTTCTCCATCCCCCCCTCCATCCCCCCCCCCCCCCCTCCCTCCCTCCCTGGCTCTGCATCTGGTCCGCCCTAGCAGACATTAGATAATAAAGTCTTGGGTCGTACAGGATGTTCTAGGCTGCCATGATGGAGCCGCTAGATTGTCTAACACGATAAGATACCCTTCACCGGAGCCTGTTTCGTAATAAGAGAGAGGTGACCTTCTTCTGATGCACATTTATCCGTGGATCAGAAAGTTTTCTTGGAAATATTCTGCTCGCCTGGTTTCAAGAAATAGACTCGCACCAGCTGAGATAGGGAGAGGGAGAGGGGGAGATGGAGATGGAGAGGGAGAGAGGGAGAGGGAGAGGGGGAGATGGAGATGGAGAGGGGGAGATGGAGAGGGAGAGGGGGAGATGGAGATGGAGAGGGGGAGAGGGAGAGAGGGAGAGGGAGAGGGAGAGGGGGAGATGGAGAGGGCAGAAGGAAGGAGAGCTAAGAGAGAGTGACAGAAAGAGGGAGGGAGAGGACAGACTGGGGGGGTAGTGGAGGGTATGGCTGCAGTGCGTCCAGAGATCATGACAATGAAGGCATTGAACAGGCAGAGGGAGAGGGGAAAGAGAGAGAGACAGAGAGAGTGAAGGGAGAGAGAGAGAAAGAGAGAGAGAAGGAAGAGAGAGAGAGAGACAGACAGAGAGCAGGAAGAGACCAAGATGGATTCCCCTGTTTCCTAATCTGGTTAGGATGTCCGTGCAGCTCTCAGGCAGACCAGTTAGCTGTGGGAGACAGTGTCTGCCTCAGGACGTCTAGCTAACCAGACATCTAGCCGTGCAGCCTGGTTTGTTTTCAAGCAAATTAGGATAATCATGCAGGATAGTATGGTGGAGTAATTCTGCAGGATAGTATGGTGGAGTAATCCTGCAGGATAGTATGGTGGAGTAATCCTGCAGGATAGTATGGTGGAGTAATCCTGCAGGATAGTATGGTGGAGTAAGGCTCCTGGATGTTTAATAGAGAGGATGCCTTGCTAGCCTGCAGTTGATATGGGGGCTGTTTTTCCTAGGAGGTGAAACACTGCTATCAGTAGGGGAATACAAATATGTTGTTGGGCGGACAGTATCTGCAAATCAGCAGAAACAGCCCAACCCCCACGCACTAACACACATGCACTCACACACATGCACTCACACACATGCACTCACACACATGCACTCAGACACATGTACTCACACACACGCACTCACACACGCACTCACACACACACACACACACACACACAGTGAGATGCATGCACAGAACATCCCCCCCGACACACAAGCAAAATAGCCCCCGCACACTCGCATTAACAGGCAGGAACCCAACACTCCCACAAACAAACAGACCCACCCGTACAAAACCACACACACACCTCCCTCTTTGCCTCTAGGCTCTTAGTGCTGCTAATCAGCTCATAGAGCCATTAGCACCTCAACCTGTCCATTACCCTGCCACTTCCCCAGTGAGCAAACCACCGGGCTCAGTCTGAAGGGAAACACCCAGCGCTATTAGCCCTGCATCTGAATAAGTAATCATAAGACGGCCATCTTACCGAGGACGGCTCCTCTGGCCATGGAAGATGTGGAGGCAGAGGTTAGCCTCATGTGGCTAGCGGAGCATAGTTGCAGCTAGTGGATGGCTAGGGAGTTGGCATGAGGCTAATAGATAGCTAGCTAGCATGTGGCTATTGGATAGCTAGCTAACATGTGGCTATTGCATAGCTAGCTAACATGTGGCAATTGGATAGCTAGCTAGTTAGCATGAGGCAAATAGACAGCTAGCAAACTTGCACCCCTGACCCAGAGCACCCCTGACCCAGAGCACCCCTGAGCCAGAGCACACCTGAGCCGGAGCACTCCTGAATATTACTGTCTGATTGATGGATGACTGATGAATCCATGGATGTTGTGACTGCAAGCTGAGAGTCATGGTGGTTCTGCTTGTATCTGTTTCAGTACATGGGCTGCATCCAGGTGCTGAAGTCCATGCGCTCTTGGATTTCAACACCCGGACCCAGGTGACCAGGTAAGCGGGGGGGGGGGGGGGGACTAAACTAGACTGGGCTGGTCTGGACTAGGCTAGGCTGGGCTGGACTGGACTAGGCTGGACTGGGCTGGACTGGGCTGGGCTGGACTGGACTAGGCTGGGCTGGACTGGACTAGGCTGGACTGGACTAGGCTGGATTGAACTGGACTGGGCCAGGCTGAGTTGTTTGGTCGTGTCTGTGTTTCTGTGGTTGTTGAAAATGGAGGGCAGAGTTTCCGTCCCAGTCTCTCCCTCCCTCCCTCTTTTTTCCCTTCTTTCTCTCTCTCCATCCCTCCTCTCCTCCTCCACGATCGATAGGCTGAAATCCAAGCCCCCCTAGTCTCAGGGCTTAAGTGCCCATGGAGAGAGGCAGAGATTGAGTGATGGAGGGATCTATTATTGATGATGTTCGCTAATGACTGTGGAACGCGGCACCAGCCCTCATGAGCCCCACCTCCACCCTCTCCCCCAGCCCACCTCCACCCTCTCCCCCAGCCCACCTCCACCCTCTCCCCCAGCCCACCTCACCCTCTCCCCCAGCCCACCTCATCCGTGCCCCGCCTCACCCCCCCTTCCCACCCCCAGGGACGGGGTCTGCGGGGGGTCGGGGGAGGTACCCGTAAACGGCCACTCGAGAGAAGTCCTCTTGTCGATTGCGCCTGAGCGAACAGGAAGTTCAGAAGGGACGGGAGTCGACCGGAGTTTGTGGGAAAGTCATTCGTTCGCCGGCGCTAGTAAACGAAATCCGTTGCGTCGACCAATCACAGGGACCCCATCCGCTTCTGCAGGTCCATCAGCATCGTTTAGTCTGGGCCGCGTCCAATCCGGCCGTCTTATATTAGATTTCATCCGAATGAGTTTGTTCCGCGCGTTCGATTCCTGCGACCGGCTTTCCAACCCACCCAAAGGTCGCTACGCAGAAACTCCACCTTCCGTGAGTACAACGAAAATGAACCTCGAACCTGCAGCCCACGACCGCACGCTCACACACCCCCCTACCCATCTTCGGGTCACGGGTCCTACAGGCACAGATCTGGATGGGGGGGGGGGGGGGGGGGGGGGGGGTTAGGAGGGGGGGGGTGGGTTTTCAACAAAATCTCTGTGATGACCGCGAGACCCCGTTGCTGCTTTTTAAATATTCACGAGTCATTCGATCGGGCCCAGGGTCCTTGGCTGTGACCCCCACCTCCTGTTCTGCTTGGGGGGGGGGGGGAGAGGGGGGGCGGGGGGATTCGAACCTGCCGGTGAATTCTCGATCGCGGAGCCATTTTTGTAGCTATTCTCGTTCCGCTATAAAACCCGTTCCAGCCGAACTGCGTCGTATTAAAGGCGGCTTGAATCTAGTCGTTCGTTTTAAGGTTAGGTTCCTTACCCATTCTGGTCATAGGCGCTGTCCGTTCGATGCCTCGCCCCCTAGTGGTACAACCCCAGCAAACTGAAGCGTCGTCGCAGACAGACGTCCACCTAAAACTCCCCGGGCTGCCTTCGCCACCGGTCACCGGAAAGTTCCAACCCTTTGTTGTTCAAGGAGGCTTTGAACCGGCGCGAACCGCGGACCGCAGTGGTGCACTCATGGGAAGCCCCTAATGGCGGGTTCTCAAACCTCCAGGCACCCCCCCCCCCCCGTGCTCCTCCAAACCATTCGGCTTCCAGGAATACCCCCCCCCCCCCCTTTTTGCTGGTGGGACTTGCAGTGACCTTTGCCACGAGATGGATTACCGACCTGCCCTTTGCCCTTTGACCTAAGCCTCGGGGGGGGGGGGTGGGGGGGCGGGGGTCACACATAGCTGCCGTTGCTCGGCTCGCCCAAACGGGTTACCGTGGCGCCGCCGATGACGATGCAACCACTGTGTCTCCGACAGGGACGCCATCAACAGACTTTGCGACGCCGTTCCCGGGGGCAGAGGAGCTTGGAAGAAGAAGGTAAGAAAGCGGTTAGGGAGTCGGGCTGGTAATCGAATCAGAAGGTACCCGGTTCAAACCCCCCGCCTGTGCCAACATGATGTTGCGTCCTTGGGGCAAGGCACTTCACCCTACTTGCCTCAGGAGGGGGGAATGTCCCTGTACTTGCTGTAAGTCGCTCTGGATAAGAGCGTCTGATAAAAATGACTCAATGGATCATATTCAGTGTTTCTACAGAAGGTGTTTAGTAGCGTGGCTGTGTGTGTGTGTGTGTGTATGTATGTGTGTGTGTGTGTGTGTGTGTGTGTGTGTGTCTCCTCTGCAGACGGTGAACAAGGCGCTGAACTCCATCATGGGGAAGAGCAACCTGCGCTTCGCTGGCATGAGCATCGCTGTCAAGATCTCCATAGAGGGCCTGAGCCTGCTCATCCCCACCACACACGACAGGTGAACGCACACACACACATGCTCTCACACACACACGTGCTCTCACAAACACACGTGCTCTCACACACACACGTGCTCCTCACACACACACGTGCTCTCACACACACACAGCTCTCACACACACACGTGCTCTCACACACACACGTGCTCTCACACACACACACGTGCTCTCACACACACACAATGCTCTCACACACACACGTGCTCTCACACACACACATGCTCTCACACACACACATGCTCTCACAACACACACGTG
>CM059336.1:7054363-7088142 GCA_030340685.1 Protosalanx chinensis
AGGAACACAATAAAACCAACAGGAAGTCCTATATCTGTCCAATCGCGTCGTCTCAGGCGTAACCATGGATTATGTCCGGAACGGAGAGCTCTCTCCGTTTCAGTTCCAGCGGGCCGTGACCCAGCGAGCACGGAATCTTCCCCGCCTCTGCGAACGAGGCCTTGGAGAAGACCACGGCCCCCTGGGTGACCTCCAGCCCGTGGGCCAGGCACAGCTGGGAGGCGAGAGTGGGGCGTCCAGGCCCAGGAGGAGGGCCAGCCTGGGGAGGGGGAAGCGGCAGTTGCGGCTGCTGTGCCCGTGGCTGTAGAGCAGCAGGAGGTCTCGGCGGGCACGCCCCCAGGTGGCGGGTGGAGGGCGCAGCTCTGGAGGAAGTCCAGCCTCCCGGCCAATCGGAGCAGGCGGACGGGGTTGCGCTCCAGGAAGGCGCGGTTGATGGCCAGGGCCAGGGTCACGGAGGGGGGAGGAGCGGATGTGGGCGGGGAGTTCCAGGCTGTGCTGCATGGCTTGAGCTGAACCTGACACACACACACACACAATAATAGATTTACATCGAGTCATTTACCAGACGCTCTTATCCAGAGAGACTTACAGCAAGTACAGGGACATTCCCTTCCCCCCCCCCCCCGAGGGCAAGTAGGGTGAAGTGCCTTGCCCAAGGACACAACGTTATTCTGCAATTTCCACCCCTGGAGGACAAATAAAGGTTTACCTAATCTAATTATCTGGCATGGCCGGACATTGAACCAGCAACCTACTGATAACTAGCCTGACTACCATAGATACTAACTCCTGACTCTGATAGATAAAATGAAGGTTAAGATTTAGACTCATTGATTCTCATTTACATTTAGTCATTTATCAGACGCTCTTATCCAGAGTGACTTACAGCAAGTACAGGGACATTCCCCCCCCTGAGGCAAGTAGGGTGAAGTGCCTTGCCCAAGGACGCAACATCATGTTGGCATGACCAGGGTTCGAACCTAGGACCTTCAGATGACTAGCCCGTCACCCTAAGCTCTCGGCCACCTGACTCCCACTCTCTTCACCCCTCCCCGCCCCTCCAACAAGGCTCCTTACCCAGGTTATACAGCAGGCTGAGGGCCTGGAACTCCTCCTGGCGTGGGTGCTGCTCCTCCCCCTCCTCCTCCCCCCCGGCGCTGTAGCAGTCCAGCAGCCAGCTCAGGCTCTCCTGCAGGTGGGTGTTGTGGTTGATGCGCGGGTCGTAGCGGCGCAGCGGCTCGCCGCAGAGGCGGTACGAGGAGTACAGGAGGAAGCGCACCGCGGGCTCCAGCAGGGCGGCGCCGGCCCGCCCCCCCACCCGCTGGATGACCATGTCCTGCCGCACGCTGCGCAGGCGGTCGAACAGGAAGTCGTACACCTGGAGGGGGGAGAGGCGGCGGGAGAGGCGGAGGGGGCGGGGGAGGCGGCGGCGCGAGGAGGAGGGAGGAGAAGGGGGGGTAGCGCTGTCAGAGGCTCTGTACGGAAGTCCTGCCCGACGACGTTGTCAAAGAGGCATCGGCTGAAATCGACCCCCCCCTCCTTATCTAGCATATATTCATTCACACCTATTTCGTTTTTTTATACTTTTATATTTGTTATATATTCCGAACCATGTGAGGGTTATTGCCTACTTTTTATCTTTAATTTTCATTTAAGTTCTGAATATGTTGTTTGTTGGCTCCATCCTGCCACAGTAAATTAAATGTACTTTATATTTCAACATGCTACTCTGAGTGCTGTATTGTATCCTGATGCTGTTGCAAACTGCAATTTCCCCTCTGTGGGTCAAATAAACGATTTATTATCTTATTATTCCGTATTTGTGTTTTACATGGGTAATTAGAAATAATTCTACATGTAGTTATTTAGCAGACGCTCTTATCTAGAGCGATTTTACTGCAAGTACAGGGACATTCCCCCCCTGAGGAAAGTAGGGGTGAAGTGCCTTGCCTAAGGACGCAATGTCATGTTGGCACAGCCGGGGGTTCGACCCAGGAACTTTCTGATTACTTGCCCGACCTGACTCCTGAATTCGGATTCTGAAGCGGACTAACCTCTGTCCATGGATATTCACCGGAGGCGGCGATGTCGTCGATGAGGAAGCACACCGTCTTCTGGCAGCACGGCGGGCGGCCGGAGATCACCGGCTCGCGTCGAGTCTTTACCGCCGCGGGTCTCGAGTACTCCTTAACCACGCGCGTCAGGGTCGGCTCTGGGCCGGCGATCCCTCTCCGTGCCGGCTAACATCTCGAAGCGGTGCAGTCGGCTTTGCGCTTCCCGATCGTGGATCTCACGAGCCGGGCACATCTTCATGCACGCTCCCCGGGGAACCGCGTCACGTCTCCGCTCGTCTTTCTTCTCCTCCTCCTCCGGTCCTGGCGCCGGTCGCCGGGGCTCCTGGTTCATCCGCCATCCTCTACCCGCAGGCTGGCCTCTCTTTTGAGAGGTGAAACTACACAAAACAAACCATTTCTATTCAGAATCTGAATCTATTTTATCCGCTAAGCAAGATATAAAAACACAGAATTTACTATGGCAGGAGAGAGCAAACATAGAACATATGTGGAACATAATAAGGGTAGATAAAATTGAATACAAAAATGTAATATAAATACAAATAAGATAAAAGTGAGATAAAAGTGGGCACTAGCTGTACATATGGGGGGAATATAACTAGTAGTAAGTGAGAGAGTATCGAGAAGAATAGATACATATGTATAGTACAGGGGGAGGGGGGTATACAAACAGTGGTGCAAAACAAACAGTGGTGCAAACAAACAGTGGTGCAAACAAACAGTGGTGCAAACAAACAGTGGTGCAAACAAACAGTGGTGCAAACAAAACAGTGGTGCAAACAAACAGTGGTGCAAACAAACAGTGGTGCAAACAAACAGTGGTGCAAACAAACAGTGGTGCAAAATCACAGTAGTAAATTTAAGGATTCACAAACACTCTTTGCACGCATGGCTACAGGGTGTCATCTGATCATTAAGGTTATTTGTATTTTAAAAAGAACGTTCAGAACAGACAGTTGCCTCTTATTAATCATATCTACAGCCATGTTGTGCAAGTTTAGGATCTTAAAGTTTAAGAGCCTGAACTTGTGACACTTGACAGCTAACAAGCGACACAGGCGGACGGAGGCTAACCTGCTTAACGGACGCCAGTCTACAGTACACCCGGCCAGCCACGCAGTATCCATTTAAACACTATCTGAGTCTATTTTATTTAAAACTCTGCCACTTCTGACTTTAAATGAATGAAAAATGCCAAATTATGCCGCTAACGGCTTTTATGGACTCACGTGGGGACGCGCCGCTCTCCTGCTGCTCATTGGTTATGGACAACAGCAAGGAAAGGCGCTTCCTCGACGAGCCAATCAGAGACGCGGATTATGGGTTACGTACTACGTCATATCTGGCTGGTTGGTGTTACATTTTTCTATGGTCCGTGTTCTATAAAGAACATCATGAGAAAATCTGAATCAGGAATCAATTTTAATTCACAAGATATACAAACAGAATTTACTATGGCAAATAAAGAACATATATGGAACATAATATGGGTAGATAAAAATAGAATTACAATTTTAATATTAAAAATACAAATGTACGTTGTATTAACAGACAAATAATGCGTGTTAAAAGGGTTGAATTTATTAAGGAAATTGATTTAAAAAATGGTTTTGTGTGTCAGCGTTTGGGGCAGTAGAGCTCCTGAGCTCTGAGGAAGCCCAGATTTTCTTCTTCCAGCGACAGCTGGGTTTGCACAGTGGCACGGCTCACCAAGGCAGGAAAGTTCCAGAAGCTCAGAAAAACCCCTGGGTCAAGAGAAGGAAAAATACATTCAAATAAAATGTCATTTTAAAAAGGAGTTGTTACCAAAGACTCACAAGTTACACTTGAAATACCACACTTGGCATGCGGTAGAGGTATTTTACATTTACATGGAGTCATTCAGCAGACCGCTCTTATCAAGAGAGACTTACAGCAAGTACAGGGACATTCCCCCCCTGAGGCAAGTAGGGTGAAGTGCCTTGCCCAAAGACACAACGTCATGCCTGACACACACCCGGGTTGAAACCGGGTACCTGCTGATTACTAGCCTAATTCCCTAGCCGACTCCACCACACGACTCCTGTATTTAGTGTACAAACTGTGTGATGCAGCAAGTTCTGTAGAAGATCAACGATGTGTTTACCAGACCACGACAAACAAACAATACAGAAACTCACCCAGTCAACTGTTTGCCGACTTCCTGTGCGGCCATCTTGATCTCCCTCAGTCTCTCCACGGGACGCCTGGTCGTCCTGCTGAGCTCCCACGATGCACTTGCAGCAAACACCTCCTCGCTCTCCTGGAGGGAGGCCTCGGCCTTGGCTGAACAGAGGGGGGTGGGGAGGGTGGGGGAGACCGCCAGAGTTCAAGCCCAGGGTCCACAGACAGAATATACAAGAGCTTCCCCATCCACGTCCCCCTCCCTCTTCCCCCCCCTTGTGCCCCCTGAACAGACCACTGACCCAGGAACTCCCTGGTGTCCCCCCTTGATGTGGAGGTTCTTCACCGGCAGCTCGTGTCTGGTCGTGTCCACGGCCGTGGCCAGGGTCCGGTACTCTTCAGCGAACAGCTGGGCGGCGTCAGCGACCCGGAGTCAGAGCGGCGATCTGAGAGAGAAACAAGCGGAGCGAGGAGCTGAATCAGTGACTCCATCTACGTTCAAGTTCATTTAGCAGACCGCTCTTATGCAGAGCGACTTCCAGCAAGTACAGGGACATTTCCCCCCCCCCCCCCCCCCCCCCCCCCCCCCCCTCACCCAAGTAGGGGTGAAGCGCCTTGCCCCAAGGAGCGCGACGTCATGTTGGCACGGCGGGACGGACGACCACCCACCTGCAGATCCAGTACTTGGTTCATCTCCTTGTTCATCTCCAGCAGCAGGAGCCGTCGTTTCTTCTCCCTGCCCGCTCTGGCGCAGCCGCTCCTCCTCCTCCATCACGGCCAGGGATCCGGCCCTCGGGCCTCGGCCTTCAGCTTCCTGTTGTTGTGCTCCATCTGACAGCACACACCTCGGGGCGTCAGGAGGACGGTTCGAGGCTCTCCACCCAACCCTGAACCTTGATTGGGGGCGAGCGCAGTACCCTGCTCGTAGCATGGTCGGGGGGGGGAGCTAAATATGATCTTGGGGGGGGTGAGGGGGGTCTATCCTCTGGTAGTAACAACATCAACCACCCATCGCTCTACACTCCCCCAAGGTTTCTGTCTGCCGAGGTACATTACTGCAGCTTGCTTCCTACAGGTACACTATGCACGTTTGAGTTCATGTTTTTAAACTGTAACTTGTTTAACTGAACACTCTTGTGGTTCTTCCCTTTGGCGCTTGTTTGGTTTCCCCACAATGTGTGTTTCATAGTCTGACTACCTGCTGTGTTTTGGGGTCTACTCACGTTGTTATGATCAGGGATCGATGCTCTTTAGTAAAGCTCTCTCTTGGAAGTCGCTCTGGATGAAAGCGTCTGGCTTAATGAACACACGTCAATGTGATGTCCCTACTGCTAGAACGGCCCCCTTCCTGTCTCTGTTCTGCACACGTGCGCTTTGGGGGACGTCGATTTGGTTCGAGGCGTCGCCCAACCGATGCGCAGGCCCTCTCCGGTGGGTCCCTACCTTGGCAGTGAGGTAGGTCAACAGCAAGGTTTCCCTGATGCAACTCCTGCTTCTTCTCCTGGTCCACTTTCTTCTTGGACTCTGCTGCGTTCCCCGCCACCGTCCGGCCTTCAAAGTCAACGTCAGATTTCAGAAGTTTGGATCCTCCCCCTCCACCACCCCCTCCCCCTCCACCAACCATCCCCTCCCCCTCCACCACCAGGCAAGTAGGGTGAAGTGCCTTGCCCAAGGACACAACGTCACGTTGGCGTGGCCGAAGGTTTTCGAACCAAGGACCTTCTGATTACTAGCTCAACACCCTAACCGCTCAGCCACCTGACTTCCATATAAACCGTACAACACATGCAGTACGGTTGACCTGGATCTGTTTGGTGGTATTACCTTTATGAGATAACTTCTTGTGCTGAAGACTGTGACTATCCCAGCATGGTTGACTGGAGGATGTTTCTTCCTAGTTGCTCCAAAGGATCAGGTGTCATGGCTGTGTGATGAAGAGCGTTATGTCAATGACAGTGTTCCCGTCCTCAAGAGTAGAGCCACAATCACACATTACATGGAGTCATTTATCAGACGCTCTTATCCAGAGCGACTTACAGCAAGTACAGGGACATTCCCCCCACCGAGGCAAGTAGGGTGAAGTGCCTCGCCCAAAGACACAACGTCACGTTGGCACGCCGTGAGGTTCGAACCAGGGACCTTCTGATTCCTAGCCCGAGCCCCCTAACCGCTCAGCCACATGACTCCCAATCAGGGAGAGAGAACCTGGCACAAGCACCAGGGCGGTAGCGTAACGTTTCCTCCAGGCTGGACTTACGGACGGGGGACGGACCGAGGCATCATCATCTGCCCCGGAGCGACGCTGATTCTCCGCCTGACATCACCCACTTTGGAGGCAGACGAGCGCGAAGGCAGAAACACTGACTCGCCGGTCACAGGAGTTACTCTGCGAACAGACAAGGTGGATCACTGTAAGGGGGGGTTTATTTAGGATGTTTTACACTGACATGTATTCATTTAGCAGAGGCTTTTATCCAAAGCAACTTCCAAGAAAGAGCTTTATGAAAGAGCATCGGTCACCGAGCATAGCGACGTTCGTATCCGGAGCGACTTCCAGCAAGTGCAGGGACATTCCCCCCCCCCTGAGGCAAGTAGGGTGAAGTGCCTTGTCCAAGGACACAACCTCATGTAGCCACAGCCGGGAATCGAACTCACCCCCCCCCCCCCCACAACTGACATTATTCATATTGAAAGACTTTAAAGGGAATAAAACAACTAAATCAAAAGCTACTAACCTTTGACCGTCTGTCAGCAGACTGCAGATATCTTGATTTAAATATGGTTCCTCCACGAACACCTGGGAATACAGACCGGGTTATCCAGAAGGTTCCTGTTCAACCTCAGACAAACAATAAACCAAGTAAAAAATATCCGAAACTTACTTTTACTTTTCGTCGAAGGTTCCGTTGTTTTCTTTTCGCTTCCAACCTCGGAGCTGCAACACAAACAAAAAGTGTATTTGTTTTCACTGTCGGTACGTAATATTATACACATTAAAGCAATGACTCCTTTACATGGCAAGTTGTAATTAAATATACTGACTTAACTTGTCAGTTAAGATCTCAAAGTCTTATCGTTAGTTAGGGATGACTTGCCATCTATCCTATCCTTTGCATGAGAATTACGAGCAGAATTAGACAGTGATCTTATATATTTACATTATATTTATTCATTTAGCAGACGCTTTTATCCAAATCGACTTACAAGAGGAATATACTGTATATAGCACATATCCAGCCATTAAAGACTGAAGAAGCACAACGATCATTACACTTTAAAGCATTCAACTAGTGGCGATTTGAAACTCTTGTACTCACTGTGAGGTTTATTATTATTATTGTTAGCTCTCCTGCAGGTACATTATTGCACGTTTGAGGTTCATGTTGTTTAATTGTAACTTGTTTAACTGAATGCTCTTGCGATGCTCTTTAGTAAAGTTCTCTTGTAAGTCGCTTGGATAAAAGCGTCAGCTGAATGAATGCATGTTAAATGTACATTTTAGAAGAATGTTAAGATGCTAGTATCAGTAAATTGATTAATCACGAACCTTTTAGCGTCAGCAGCAGTTGGAGAGTCGCTCTTGGACACAGTCCGTCTTCTTGACGCCATACTGCCGCCTGTCTAGCCCGTCTGCAACCTGGAAAGTCATCCGGGTCATGGATTACGTCATGTATATAGTTCCACCTATCTGGCCCGTGTGCAACCTGGAAAGTCGTCCGGGTCATGGATCAAAAGTCTGGGTAGACTCATAAACAGTAGACACAGGTACACAGCCAATAGACTCTTCAAAGATGACTGTTTACTTCATTGAATACTATTATATTATACTATATTACAGTATCCCCTACTTGCCTAAGGGGGGAATGTCCTTGTATTTGCTGTAAATATCAGCTGTCCTGAAAACTCAGGTTCTGTTCATTTGCTGGTAACTTACAAAAGACAAGAACCAAACCCTCTACATATTAACAAAAGAAATATTCCTGCCATCAAATCGTTTTTTAATATAGGAAATATTACTCTCATTGCCAATTAAATAAACGAAAACATAAAACATAATAATTTTCAGAATAACGTTTGTGCATCCACATGTGTTGGCATTAAATGGATGCTATTTAGATAAGAGAATCCTTTATTTGTCCCGTAGTGAGGAAACTGCAGTTTGCAACAGCAGCAGGGTACTGTACAGCACTCAGAGGTTAAAGTATAAAAATACAAAATACAACATACAGGGAAATCTTATCAAATATGGAGATACATTGAATGTACACAATGCTGTGAGAGCATTATGCACTATGTACATAATAATACTCTCCCTTTAAGAGGGGAGCACATTAGCTGGCATTCAGAAGGATATACCGGCATACATTTGTCCATAATAAATCTGTACTAACAAAGCAGGCAAAAGTTCCGCACGTTTTAGAAGAAAAAAAAGAGGACGCGTGCAAGATTAAAACGACAATTTCTAAAAACCACCACAAGAGGGCGGTCATCTCTTGACGCTAGTGCAGGGGTCTCCAACCCTGGTCCTCAGGGGCCGCTGTCCGGAAGATTTTAGATGTTTCCCCTTGCTCCAGCACACCTGATTCTGGGTTGTTATCAAGCTCTGTGGAAGCCTGATAACGACCATTCATTAGAATCAAGTGTCCTGGAGCAGGGAAACATCTAGAACTGTCAGGACAGCGGCCCTTGAGGACCAGGGTCGGAGACCCCTGGTCTAGTTGTTCGACATTCTAAACAGTGAAAGCAGCGACCTTTGACCCTGATCCAGCACACCGGATTCAAATGCAGTTTGATCAGGACCTTTCATTTGACACCAAAAAACTCATCTTGAGCAGAGTTGAACATCACTGGAAGGGTTTTGTGACTAACCCTGTGTGTGTGTGTGTGTGTGTGTGTGGGGGGGGGGGGATAGCTGGAGGTCTTTCACTTCCATGTCCCACGTTTACATTGAGTCATTCAGCAGACGCTCTTATCCAGAGCAACTTCCAGCAAGTACAGGGACATTCCCCCCCCTGAGGCAAGTAGGGTGAAGTGCCTTGCCCCAAGGACACAACGTCATGTTGGCACGACCAGGGTTCGAAGGTACCTTCTGATTACTAACTTGGATCCCTAACCGCTCAGCCACATGACTTCCATGTCATGTCCCCTCTCCAAGGCAGTGGAGGACCCCTGCTGCACCGTCACGCTTCCTCGTACCGTAGACCGCCACAGATGCTTCACGGGGGGGCCGGGGGGACGCTTTTTCCCGTCTGTCCGCACACTCATCACCCGCACATCTGCTCATCTGGTCCGCATCCCCTGTCCGAGGAGAACAGATGAACAAGAGGAGGAGGAGGAGGAGGGAAAGGGAAAAGTTGCTGAATAAACATTCAGCAAACCCATTCACTGGCCCACAGCGGCTCCAGGCGACGAAGAGAGGAGGGGGGGGGGGGTGAGGTGGGGGTCGATAAGGGGTGAGGGAGGGCAAGGGGCGGGGTGAGCCTGAGAAAAAAAATAGGGGGGGGGGGACGAACGAGCGAGAGAACGAAAGACAGGGAGGGGGGGGTGGGGGGGGGTGGGGGGGGGGGGGGGGGGCGAGCAAAGAGAGAGAGAGCGCTGCCCCTTTCTTACCCAAGCCCATCAAGTACGGGCCAGGGCTCCTGAAAACCCAGGGATTACCCTGGTGCAGGGGGCTCCCTGGGGCCGGCTCTGCCTAGCTCACTCCTGCACTGCACGCTACACTGCCCCCTAAAGCACCGCGCATGGTTCTCACACACTGTGTCCCTATGTCTCTCTGCCTCTCTCTCTCTCTCTGTGTCTCTCTCACTCTCTCTCTCTCTGCCTCTCTCTCTGTGTCTCTCTCGCGCTCTCTCTCTCTCTCTCTCTACGTCTCTCTCTCTCTGCCTCTCTCTGTGTCTCTGTGTCTCTCTCGCTCTCTCTGTCTCTCTCGCTCTCTCTTTGCCTCTCTGTGTCTCTCGCTCTCTCTCTACGTCTCTCTCTCTGCCTCTCTCTGTGTCTCTCTCGCTCTCTCTCTACGTCTCTCTCTCTGTGTCTCTCTCGCTCTCTAACCCCTAACCTCATTCACTCGCACACTGTTAGTTGCAGATAATCAAAACAAACCTCCCAATCAAATAACTGAATATAACTTCACTGAATATGAAGCCGAATGCCCTCTGGGTTCAGAAGGGAGACGGTCGACCCACCGGTCGACCGGATCGACCGTTGACCGTCAAGAGATCGGTCGAGATGGTGCCACGAATGCGTTCGACACCTGAGGAGATCGGATGAGTCGTTCTGAAAGAGTTACAGCCTCGTCGGACATTTTGCGTCAGAGGTTTGGGGTCGACAGGAAGACCCTTTGACAGCTTCCTTCAGTGCAGCAGTCAGGCAGAATGAGCCGCTGCCTCCAGCGAGGAGACTTCCTGTCGCAGAAGAATTCAACTATCAGGGTGCGAGGAGAGAGACAGACTTGGTTTAGCAGACGCTTTTATACAGAGACTTACAGTAAGCACAGGGACATCCCCCCCCCCCTGAGGCAAGTAGGGTGAAGTGCCTTGCCCCAAGGACACAATTTCATGTTGGCACAGCCGGGGTTTGAACCGGAGACTTTACCCCTAACCGCTCAGCCACCTAACTCCTGTTCAAATTAATACAATATGACAGGTAAGGTGGATTAGAAATGTTAGGCCAGCAAAGAATGATACACATACAAACATACTGGGGAGCCTGACTCTGGGTCCTGGGGAGCCTGACTCTGGGTCCTGGGGAGCCTGACTCTGGGTCCTGGGGAGCCTGACTCTGGGTCCTGGGGAGCCTGACTCTGGGTCCTGGGGAGCCTGCCTCTGGGTCCTGGGGAGCCTGACTCTGGGTCCTGGGGAGCCTGACTCTGGGTCCTGGGGAGCCTGACTCTGGGTCCTGGGGAGCCTGACTCTGGGTCCTGGGGAGCCTGACTCTGGGTCCTGGGGAGCCTGACTCTGGGTCCTGGGGAGCCTGACTCTGGGTCCTGGAGGTCCTGGCTCTGGATCCTGGGCAGCCTGACTCTGGGTCCTGGGGAGCCTGACTCTGGGTCCTGGAGGTCCTGGCTCTGGATCCTGGGCAGCCTGACTCTGGGTCCTGGGGAGCCTGACTCTGGGTCCTGGAGGTCCTGGCTCTGGATCCTGGGCAGCCTGACTCTAGGTCCCGGAGGTCCTGGCTCTGGATCATGGGGGTCTGGCTCTGGATCCTGGGGGTCCTGGCTCTGGATCCTGGGGAGCCTGGCTCTGGACCCTGGAGGTCCTGGCTCTGGATCCTGGGCAGCCTGGCTCTGGACCCTGGGGGTCCAGGGGGACTTGGTTGATCAGCAGCTTTGTGAGTCAGCAGCAGAGAGGAGATGATTCACAACCAGGGATGTCTGAGATGAACGGAGCTGTAAGGTTCATGTAAGGGTCAACCTCTTGCAGAGGAGGGGGAACTGACCACAATGTCTGTCACTACACTTCCCTTCAGTCATTCAGCAGACGCTCTTATCCAGAGCGACTTCCAGCAAGTACAGGGACATTCCCCCCCCTGAGGCAAGTAGAGGTGAAGCGCCCTGCCCCAAGGACACAACGTCACGTAGACACAGCCGGGAGTTTCGAACCTGGGTACCTTCTGATGACCTGCTTAAGGTGAGCTAAGCGCTGGGCTCTGGGTAAACAAAGAGGGTTAATGCCTTAAAAGCTCCAGCTTGTCTGGGTGGGTCCTAAAGAAGATGAGCAAACACAGGAGAACACAGAGGAACAGCAGGAGAGGTTAGAGCTGAGGGCTGAGGGGCCTAACAGGAGGTCCACAGGAACAGGAACAGGAAGAACCAGTTGATGTGAATCTCTAGGTTTTTTTGGGGGGGAGACTGTGTTTTATTGTTGATTGGGCTGCTGAATGTGTGCGTCTGTCTGCCTGGCTGACTGTCTGCCTGCTTCTCTAACTGTCTGCCTGCTTCTCTAACTGTCTGCCTGTCTGTCAGCCTGCCTGCTTCTCTAACTGCCTGCCTGCTTCTCTAACTGTCTGCCTGCTTCTCTAACTGTCTGCCTGTCTGTCAGCCTGCCTGCTTCTCTAACTGTCTGTCTGCTTCTCTAACTGTCTGCCTGCTTCTCTAACTGTCTGTCTGCTTCTCTAACTGTCTGTCTGCTTCTCTAACTGTCTGCCTGCTTCTCTAACTGCCTGCCTGCTTCTCTAACTGTCTGTCTGTCAGCCTGCCTGCTTCTAACTGTCTGTCTGGTAACCTGCTTCTCTGTCTGTCTGTCTGTCAGCCTGCTTCTCTAACTGTCTGTCTGGTAACCTGCTTCTCTGTCTGTCTGTCTGCCTGCCTACTTCTCTAACTGTCTGTCTAGTAACCTGCTTCTCTGTCTGTCTGTCTGCCTGGCTGACTGCCTACTTCTCTAACTGTCTGTCTGGTAACCTGCTTCTCTGTCTGTCTGTCTGCCTGGCTGACTGCCTGCTTCTCTAACTGTTTATGTGGTAACCTGCTCCTGTCTGCCTGGTTGACTGCCTGCTTCTCTGTGTGTCTATCTACCTGGCCGACTGTCTGCCTGCTTCTCTGCAGCATTCTCTGTCTGTCTGTCTGCCTGGTTGACTGCCTGCTTCACTGCCTGCTTCTCTAACTGTCTGTCTACCTGGCTGACTGTCTGCCTGCTTCTCTGTGTGTCTATCTGCAGCATTCCTGTGAGCTCTATCTGGGCCAGACTACGGGGGTGGGGATGGTGGGTGGGTGGGGGGGGATGAGTAAGGGCTTGTGGCCAGGGTGGAGGGGATGAGGTGTTAGGGTCGGGTGTCTGCTGCCTTCTGTAGAGGGTGTGTGTGTGCGTGTGCGTCTCAGAAGAGCTACCTGTGTGGTGACGCAGGTCGGCGTCTCGACGTCAGAGTTTCGGAGGCTGGAGGGAGGCTCGCGGCACCCTGGGACAAGGCCGCTCATTCAGGCTCTCTCTGCTTGCTCCTGAGCCCCTCTGTCACCAGCCACTGCTGCCTTACATATCTTCAACTCCTCCATCGGAACCCCTCCCCTTACCTGGAGAGAAGCAGCAGGATCGATACAGGGAGTCAGGCTAGTAATCAGAAGGTCCCCGGTTCGAACCCCCGGCTGTGTCAACATGATGTTACGTCCTTGGGAAAGGCACTTCACCCTACTTGCCTCAGGGGGCATGTCCCTGCACTTGCTGGAAGTCGCTTTGGATAAGAGCGTCTGCTAAATTTATATTTACATTAAATGTATTAATTTAGCAGAATATTTTATCCAAAGAGACTTCCAAGAGAGAGCTTTACTAAAGAGCATCGGTCACTGATCATAACAACCTGATAGACCTCAAACACAGCAGGTAGTCAGACTATGAAACACACATTGTGGGGAAACCAAACAAGTGCCAAAGGGAAGAACCACAAGAGCGTTCAGTTAAACAAGTTACAGTTAAACAACACGAACCTCAAACGTGCAAGGGTGTACCTGCTAAATGACTAAACATTCATCGAAAGATAAATTCCGATGGGTTTTTTGATGCGAGGTGTGACTGCAGTACTTGAACCAGGTCCTATTTATCTGGCTTTTATCACCTGTGGATCAGAAGAGCTCGTTCTTCACCTCAAAGCCCCTATTGGTCGAGGCATTGCTTGGTGTTGACAGACAGACAGGCAGACAGACAGACAGCTAACACAGCAGCGACGCGCCTTATTACACCGAGCGATGACCCAAACCTTTTCGCAGACACTTTTAGTGATAAAACGTTGTATCGCACGCACGCAAACACAAATCGAACATTTCGCCCTGTCGCACGCGAGGTGGCTCGTCGTATTCGTACGGGTGTATCTCACGTGAAAAAAGAATCGAATGTTTATCTGTAATTGTTATTCTTTCTCTCTCTCTCACACACACACACACGCCCGTGCGTCAGCAGGCCCAGCCCCCAAAAATCCTCAACCTTTATCGACGTGAAACTTCATTAAAGCCCTAAAAGGTCACCGGCCAACAAGTTCCCCCCCGCCCCCCCCCCGAGCAAGACTAGGTGCCCTTCTATGCTCCGACCATAGGCTCTCCTTCCCCTCCTCTCCATTCCTGTGGAAGTTTCTGGAAACAGGACAGGGACAGTGAGCGGAGGTGGTCCCTGTTTTAAAGGCACCACGCCTCACTCCTTCCACTCTATTGTCCCTGCCCGGCCCAAGCCCCAGCTCAGACAGGTGGGATCAGCGTTCGTTACTCTCCTGAACACTTAGGCACACAAACAGGCCGCCATGACGGGTCTAAGGCGGTCACAGCAGCGGACACCCAGGGCTGGGTTAGGAGGGGGGGGTCCGGCTGTGGCTAAAATGATTTAAAAAATGTTTAAATTGTCGCCGTGGGAGCGTTATTGTAAAAAATATATATATATACACTATAGAAAAAAATAAACTGTAACGTTCATCTAAACGCTGATGAAGTCAATCGTGAAGTAAAACGTTTCCGGAATTTCCGTGCCGTCTTCATTTGAAAAGGTTTTCGATTTCTTTTTCGACGGTTATCATAACGTCGTACGCTGATACGACGCGGTTGAAGATGAGGAGCGTGTGTGTGTGCTCACGCACGTGTGTGTGTGTGTGTGTGTTGAGTGTGTGTGTGTGTGTGTGAGAGAGCCTCAGTCACACTCGTCTGAGTGTGCGGGGAGGTGGGAGTGTGTAGGGATTAGTGTGAGGCCAGAGGCCCCCAGAGGGCCCCAGGCCAGAGGGGGGCTGTTTCCTGGCCGTAGTCCCCCCCCCCCCATGTTTATCCTGCCTGACCTGGCAGCTCCAGGGCCAGATCCTGCTTGGATGCACCCCTGCTCCCACGCCTGTCTGAAGCTGTTAGCCGTTGGCTGTGGAGTGGGCCGGGCCGGGCTTAATGTGTCTGAGCTGTGGGGTGGGGGGGGAGGGGGGGGAGGGGGATGGTGGGGAGGGGGACTTTGTGTAGGACTGGCTTAGTGGGGGGAGAGGACGGGGGGAGAGGACGGTTGTAGAAAAGGAGGGGAGGGGGAGAGAGGGGGGGGAGAGAAGGGGGGGGTTCCGTTACCCGATTCTGGTGTGGTTCGGGGACGGGGTCGTCGTGTTCTGGCCTCATCGGCCCGCCAGCTTCTCTCTGAGAGGGGCTGTGTTTGGCTGACCTTCGCTTTGAACCGTGGGTTCCCTGCCTTTGAACATATTCTCTCACTGACCCCCTCCCTTCACCCCCCCCCCCCCCCCCCACACACACACACACACACACACACAGACGAATTATAATAAATAGTCCTAATAAATAAATACTCCTTTAGCAGACGCTTTTATCCAAAGCGACTTAGAGCAAGTACAGGGACATTCCCCCCTGAGGCAAGTAAGGTGAAGTGCCTTGCCCAAGGACACAACGTCACATAGCCACAGCCGGGGTTCGAAATCACAACCTTCCGAGCATGAGGCCAACGCCTTAACCCGCTGAGCCACCTGACTCCCTGAATTAAGCTTCTCCTCACTTCCAATACCGGAGGAATCAAAATAAGGAAGGCTTGCGGTTGAGCTCAAAAGCCCCCCCCGCCTTGAAAAAAAAAAAACCTTCTCCTCGCAGGAAGGTATTCGGCGAGCGTCTGTGGGGTTTCTGTAACCGGCCACGGCGGCGTAGCGCCTGTATGCCTTCCTTGAGCGGCCGTCGATCTGTTTTTAGAAGGTTATCAAGCGTCGTCGTTCGTGCGATCCTTTTCCTCGGCCGGCAGAAGGGTGGCTGTTCCCTGTGTTTGGTCTGGTGCGCCGCGCGCAAGGGAACTGGGGAAACCACCGTGTTTTCACTTGAAAATCCAAACAATAACATGTATTCGTATCGTCGTTCGCGAAAGAAAAAACTGCAAATGAATCGAAGGCATATTTACTCCCCCCCCCCCCCCCCCCCCCACACTTCACCCCCTCCCGAAAGCTTTCACAGCCCAAGTGCTTGTTTTCAGTGGACTGTTATTATTTTCCAATTGGTGGATTGAGCGTTGGGGTCTGGAACGTTCCGGTCGTAGCTGTCTGACCTGTTGTTTCTGGGCTGGGTTCACACTGGAGACTGAGCCCAGCTCACTGAGATACCAGCTAGTCTCTGTGGCGTTGGCCTCACGAGCGGAAGGTTGTGAGATCGAACCCCGGCTGTGGCTATGTGATGTTGTGTCCTTTGGGCGAGGCACTTCACCCTACTTGCCTCAGGGGGGGAATGTCCCTGTACTTGCTGGAAGTCGCTTTGGATAAAAGCGTCTGCTGAATGAATAAATGTAAACGTAAGAGAGAAGAGGGGGAGAAAGGGTGAGGCGAGGGGGAGGAAGAGAGTGAGAAATGCTTACATTGTGGGAGAGAGGGGGGGGAGCTTGAGGGAGGGAAGGAGGGAAGAATGGGGGAGAAGGGTGATGGGGTGAGGGGGAGGAAGAGAGAGAAGAGGGAGGAAAGGGGAGAAGGGTGAAGGGGAGAGAGGGAGCATGAAAGAGGGGGAGAAAGGGGGAGGTGAAGGAGAGGAAAAGAGGGAATAGATAGGAAGGGAGCACATGAGAGAGAGGGGGGGAGGAAAGGGGGAGAACAGTGAGGGGGGAGAGAAAGCACGAAAGGGAGAGGGGAGAAAGGGGGAATTGAGGGGGAGGAAGAGAGAATGAGAGATGCTCGCATACTGGGACGGAGAGCTTGAGAGAGAGGGAGGGAGAAAAGGGGGAGCATCCGAGGGGGGGGGGGGGAAGTGAGGGGGAGGAAGAGAGACACTCGCATTGGTGGGAGAGACAGGGAGGGTGAACTTGAGAGAGAGGAAAGGGGGAGAAGGGTAAGGGGGTATGGGGAGGTGAGAGAGGGAGACAAGCTCACACCATGGAAGAGCTTGAGAGAGAGGGAGGGAGGAAAGGGGAGAAGAGTGAGGGGGAGAGGATCTGTTAAAAAACATTCAATGAACCTGGTGACTGTATATGACCCAATACTAAACAGCACTTTCAAAGTTGTCTTTTTTTCATGAATTTAGGTTGCTGTGGCAAACTCTCCCAATTACCTCCTGCTTGGCTGCTCTGACCAATGACTAAGCGTTAAACTTACAGACTTTTATTCATACACTTAAATTTGAAAGTGCAACACAGGGAATAAATATAAACAATTTTTGAAGTTGGTAGCACGTATTTTTGCATCACCTCCAACCTCTAACACATCACCTGCATTGTTTAGGAACTGTGGAAATTAATTGTGGTTCTACAATTACTAGTTTCTTGGCACACTACGTCAATAAATAGAGCTGTACTGCCATTTTGAGTGACTTCACATCGTTTCTAGGTGTTATTTGAGGCCGAGGGTGGTGTTACATACCGGGCAGTGAGACCCCCTCCTCGTCATTCTTGTGTCGTCATTTGCTCCGGGGCTTATAAAGCGGCTCCACCCCGCTCACCTGAGCAGACACCCGGCTTGGATGACAGGGCCAGTCCGGTGATTTACTGAGGGAGGGAATCGATACAAAAACCACGTAAAGGTGCCTGCAATTATCAAGGTGTCATTCAATATATCAGCTATATATATATTTAAAACAAAATAAGAATAGTTAACACGTATTTATTTTTATTTTTTTAAGAATAGTTAACACGTATAATTTCTTTTAAGAATAGCTAACACGTATTTTTATAATTTTTTTTAAGAATAGTTAACACGTATTCTTTCTATTTTTTTTTAAGAATAGTTAACACGTATTATTTTTTTATGAATCTTGCAAATTATTCTTACTTCTCGGGCATGTGTAACATGACGGCGGAGTCTCCGCTATCTCCAACCGAGGCGGCCAGTCCTGTCGTGATGTCCCCCCATGTGAGTCTGGACTCCCCGCTGCCCCAACCGCCTCTGATGCAGCAGCCCCGGACCAAAGACGGGGTTCTGATCAAGTCCGAGCCTCGGGGAGGAGGCAGCCCGAACACGGCCAGGGACGAGGGGGCAGCTCTGGGTCAGACCGAGGAGCAGCACCTGCCGACAGGGAGCCGCCGGAGGAAGAGGCCGGTCCAGCGCGGGAAACCCCCCTACAGTTACATCGCCCTCATCGCCATGGCGATCGCGAACTCTCCCGAGAGAAAGTTGACCCTGGGGGGGATTTATAAATTCATCATGGAGCGATTCCCGTTTTATCGCGAGAATTCCAAGAAATGGCAGAACTCGATCCGCCACAATCTGACCCTGAACGACTGTTTCGTCAAGATCCCCCGGGAACCCGGGAGACCCGGGAAGGGAAACTACTGGACCCTGGACCCTGCCGCGGAGGACATGTTCGATAATGGAAGCTTCCTGCGCAGGAGGAAACGCTTCAAGCGTACGGATGTGAGCACCTACCCCGGGTACATGCAGAGCTCCAGTGCCTTTACCCCCACCCCGATGGGCAGGTACCCCAACACCCTCTATCCCGGGATAGGATCGGGCTACGGCCCCCAGCTGGCGGGGTCCCCCCACCCGGCCATGCTGCACCATTACCAGGGTGCACCCGGGGTCACGCAGGGTCAGCCGCGGATGTTCAGCATCGACAACATCATCAGCCAGCAGTCGGTGATGCAAGGCGGCCCAGGAGGAGACCTCAACCCCCAGGGTCTCGGGGACTTGGGACCCATGTCCGCCGGCTGCTCCGTAACCGGTAGCGACCCGTCTGCATGCTTCCAGACGCAGATGAACCCCTCGGCGAACGTCCTAAGCCGGGGCGGCGGGTCTCTCCCCTCCAACCTCACCTCTGGATATCCGTACCCCTCCTCGGTGTCCCCTCCCCACCTGCCGTCGATGACGCAGTCCGGTTTTTCTCCGGGTAACTCTCAGGTGTACTGCGCCGGGAACCGGGTGCCCTTGCCGGGCGTGCGCTCTGGGTCTTGCGCGGAACATTCGGAGCAGCTTCTCGGTCTGTCCGGTCCGATGAACTCTTATAACAATTCATACATGAGACAGACCAACTTCGCCTCCGCTCTGGAGAGGTACATGTGAGGGCAGACTGACAGGGCTGGGGGGGTCAGATCCAGGCAGGGCTGGTGGGGTCAGATCCAGGCAGGGCTGGTGGGGTCAGATCCAGGCAGGGCTGGGGGGGTCAGATCCAGGCAGGGCTGGGGGGGGTCAGATCCAGGCAGGGCTGGGGGGGGTCAGATCCAGGCAGGGCTGGGGGGGTCAGATCCAGGCAGGGCTGGTGGGGTCAGATCCAGGCAGGGCTGGGGGGGTCAGATCCAGGCAGGGCTGGGGGGGGTCAGATCCAGGCAGGGCTGGGGGGGTCAGATCCAGGCAGGGCTGGGGGGGGTCAGATCCAGGCAGGGCTGGGGGGGTCAGATCCAGGCAGGGCTGGTGGGGTCAGATCCAGGCAGGGCTGGGGGGGTCAGATCCAGGCAGGGCTGGGGGGGGGTCAGATCCAGGCCCCCGTTTGAAATGCAACATTTACATTTACATGTATTCATTGATCAGGCGCTTTTCTTCAAAGCGACTTACATGAGAGAGCTTTACTAAAGAGCTTCAACATGGATCTCTGTGCTTTAGATGGTTCTGTTGGATCACTTCCATCTTTTGAGTTCATTCAGTCTGTTTACCGTGTTGATTTTCGTTCCATGGATTCCGTCACACACAAAAAAACGTTAATTTGTAGCCTGGCAAATACCATAAAGCTTTATAATACTATAGGCAAACATCTACACGGTGCAATGTAAATATTTTGTTTGTTACTTTTGTTTTGGAATTGTGCACAGCCTACATGCGTGATTCATTACTGTAGGCAACTTTTTACAGGCCCAATAAATACATTTTGAATAAACAGTGTTTCATTCCAGTCTTATTTGTGAAGACAGACCTTACATTTCAGTTTCATTAGTCAGATTTCCATCAAATCATCACAATAGAGTCAAGTTTGTACATGTAGTTTTAAAAGTTGTGAAGTATTAGGCCATATCGTTCTTAACACTCCAGAAACAGTTTTTTTTTGTGTGTGTATATATATATATATATATATATATATATATAGCCAAACATCACATTCCCTAACGAAAATGACAATCAACTGCCAATCTAATGTTCAGCATATGCTTCATCTCGCATGCACAAACAAACTGACTCATATTTAAACTTCATAATAGGTTACCAGGTTGTTCACCTTATTCCCAGCTTTTTGGAAACAGGCATAGCATCCTGCTGCCATGGTAACCCCCTCCTTCCTGCAGCCATGGTAACCCCCTTCTTCCTGGATGGGACAGTGCCTTAAGGGGCTTCTTCACACCCCCCAGAAAGGGCTGGATATGGTGAGGTGCATCCTGGGACTGGGAGACAGATGTGTGACAGACAGGCAGACAGACAGACTAAACAGACAGGCAGACAGGCAGAACAGATAGGCAGACAGACAGGCAGACCGACAGACAGTCAGACAGGCAGACAGAACAGACAGGCAGACAGGCAGACAGGCAGACAGGCAGACAGAACAGACAGGCAGGCAGGCAGGCAGACAGGCAGACAGACAGGCAGACAACAGACAGACAGGCAGACAGACAGACAGGCAGACAACAGACAGACAGGCAGACAGACAGGCAGGCAGGCAGGCAGACCGGCAGACAAACAGGCAGACAGGCAGGCAGACAGACAGACAGGCAGAACAGGCAGAATAGACCGTCATTGCTCCCTTATTAGTCCCACAGTGGGGAAAGGTCCCAGGCACACAGATATTCAATGCATTGGTCAGTAGAGGCGTGTTCTATGTAAGACTTTGAGAAATGAGCTGTAACTTACACCGACACTATCTCTGACCTCAAGTAGCAGTTTCCTTTGGCCATGTCCATGCAAGTTGTAATAAATCCACTTGACAACGTTTTGCAAGTAAAAGTCGAACTTTAGTCTTCGTTTTTATACATGAACTAACTAAACTATCCACTAAAAGAGAGTCAGTCAGTCAATCAGGTAACAAACACTGTTTACTTCCACGCTCGAGACTCTTCCTAATTAAGCCGAGTTGGCCCGTTCTTAAAGTGACAGTACACATTTCTAGTCCATGTAGAACCTGTGCATACGAATTCAAATTATTTCAACTTTCCTGTATAATATGAAACGTATTTAGACCATATTTCTCTCTACGATAATTCGAAATGATTCATATAAATTATTTATCATTTTATCATAACATTTCCTTGGCTTCTACGTGAATTGTCCACTACAGTTGAGATTTGAACCCCCATCAGGACTGAAACTGAGGACTTTTGGACATTATGGCAGGAATCCTACCACTGAACCACCAGGGATGCCCTGACAAGACAGCTTTAACCCGTTGAGCCATTTGACTGGATGCAATTCCTCCACCCCCACCTTCATGAGAGCGGACTGGGAACCCTGGGAAACCTGTGCTGGACTGTGTCCAGCCCCACTCAGCCGTGAGCCCAGATAAACACAGAGGCATGAGGGTCGAGGTGAAAGCCGATTGGCCGCTAGCCCCATGCCAGACCAGCAAGTCAGAGGAGATGAAGGTGGGGAGGACAGCCCAGCTCCACGAACTCAAATGGCTCAACGGGTTAAGGCACTGGGCTCATAGTCAGAAAATTGTGAGTTCATATCCTAGTTGTAGCTATGATATATTGTGCCCTTGGGCAAGGCACAAGTCACTGGGAAGTGGCTGTGACTGGGGGGGTTGAAGTGGGGGGAGGGTTTAGTGAGGGGGGGCTAGAAGGTGGGAGGGGGGGGTGTTAAGGGGGGGTGCTAGAGGGTAGGGGCAAGGGTAGAGGGGGACGCAGGGGTGGGGGGGGAGCTAGAGGGTAGAGGGGGACGCAGGGGTGGGGGGGGAGCTAGAGGGTGGGGGCAGGGGCGGAGGGGGAGCTAGGGGCAGGGGCGGAGGGGGAGCCAGAGGATAGGGGCAGGGGCGGAGGGGGAGCCAGAGGGTAGGGGTAAGGGTGGAGGGGGAGACAGAGGGTAGGGGTAAGGGTGGAGGGGGAGCCAGAGGGTAGGGTCAAGGGTGGAGGGGGAGCCAGAGGGTAGGGGTAAGGGTGGAGGGGGAGCCAGAGGGTAGGGTCAAGGGTGGAGGGGGAGCTAGAGGGTGTAAGGGGAGGAAAAACCAATAAAGTTGAATATAATCTATTACACTATACCATTAAATAACCATGCAATCTAAGTCAATGTATTTCTTCCGGGAAATCATTGTCAAACATTTGTTATTTATTTGACTGTTATCCTATTGGCTTTAGTTGTCAATGTTAGTACTCCATAAAGACTTCCATTAGAAGTTTAGAGCTGTCTGAGATGATGCAGTTTGATATTCCTCCACCAGGGGGCGCTGCAACATCGCTCACCGCAGGTAGGAGGTGGGCGAGGCGCTCAAAACCACAATAATCCTCCACACGTCAATATATAATATTAAAACAATATTAGTTTCATCCTCTGGCTGAATTCGACATTACGTGGAAGTAAAGTGTTAGAATAGTATCACGTCGATCCGTGATGATAAATCATGTAAATGTTTAGAATAGTTTACAATCAAATTCCATGTCGACGTTTTGGTTCGTTAAATGTCTTGATCTTTAAGCAATGAAAAACAGGCCTCGTCCTCTTGTTATACTTCTAATTAGATATTGGCGGGAAGGGAAACCCCGCGAACGCCGTACATAATTATAGGATTGATATATCGTCAGCTCGAGGCGCGCGCTTCAATTAGATCTCATCTCAATTACCGCGTCACGGTTCATTAAGCCGCGCGAGCGCGCTGGCGCGTGACCCCGTCTGTCTGGGGGAGAGAGTTCCCTAGAACAGCCGCAGTTTCTCGGGTATGACAAACATTTCGACCCGAGGGGAAAGAAAATGTGGCTGGATAATGTAAGAGAGGGAGATACACTCTCTCTCTCTGGGCAGCTGCTGTGGACAGGGACTTGAGTAATGTCCCCGCTGCGGTTGAGGGTTCGACCCCCCTGGGGGTGAAGGCACGGGGGCAGGGGTCTGTGGCTATGTTATGTTGTGTCCTTAGGGCAAGGCACTTCACCATACTTACCTCATGGGAAATGTCCCTGTACTTACTGTAAGTCGCTTTGGATAAAAGCGTCTGCTAAATGAATAACTGTAATGGGTCGACTCACAACACTTTTGGACACTGCAAGATATAGGGCCCACCTTTTCAAATCAACCTAAAAACCCCGCATTAACACCGTCAGACCACGTCCGTTAGAGGAGATGCTATATATAAATATATATATAATATCGTTATATTTAAATGATACTATCATTATAAACACATCAGGTCTGACAGAACTGACTTGTTTTAGGAAGCAAGTTATTTTATTATTACAAGAAAGAAAAAAAACGTGGAAAAAAAACATCCAAGAAAAAGAAAGACATTATTCATAGACCTTCTGAAAATAATTGACAAAAGCAGTGGTTTGCGTATGAAATAAGAATAATAAGAATAATAATACATTATGTGCGTGTTAGGAGAGTGTATTTTACAGGCCAGGAGGTATGTCCCTGTTCACATGGGCCTGTTAGGGGTAATATTAGGGGGGTAAAGCAGGACTGTGGCTGGAAGAAGGTTATTATGGTACTGAGACGAACGAGGTGCTGATGGAGGCATTACAATCACGCCATCTTTCCTCAGTATAATGAAAAGGAATGCAAATACAGTGTCACATTCTACCATGAACATCAGGCTACATGTCATTCTGACTAAGATTAATTAGAGCAGGTTGCAGAGGAATGTGTGTGTGCGCTTTTCGACATGCGACTTATATGTCAGAAATGTTGGTTGATAATGTTTGGAATTGTTAACAAGTAAAACATGAACCCCGTGAGACGTGACGTGAAAGTCTTGGAAAAAAGGAATTTCCAACTGGTGCCATTTCATTCCGTTTGGAAGCATAAAATATTTGGAAAATGTGTATGTAAAGCTCTTAAGCCTAATGTACTTCCTCGCGGACCGTCTTCTTACTAATAAAAAATACAAAATAAATAACTGCGTTCACAATAAATACTTTATAATGTATTTTTAACATGTTAATAAAACACTATAACACTTACGGGTAATGCTTTGTATTATTAATGTAGGCCTAGTTATTATTTTTATCTTTATTATAACTAGGCAATATCTTTTATTTATGTTGTTTAATTACATTCGTTTTTCAGCTTTTTACTGTATTCAATCGAGTCCTTAATTACACTAATAAACAAAATTTTAGATAAAACATTTATCTTACGATTTAAAATGATTATGATTCACCGTTATGCTTTTTAATGAGCAAATTTCCAGCCCTTGAAATTAATTTCCCCAGCACGGCTTTGCATAGGCCTAAAATCACACGTTTATCCACACACACTCTTAATCAATATAAAGTGTATGTGGTTCCCCTCCAAATAAGTTACCTGCGCCTATAGCCCTGCATCCAAACACTGATCTCATGTCACATGGTTAGACAGTACAGTTAGTTAGATATTAATCCCACAACGGGGAAAATGTACTTGATACAGCAGCAGATTAAAAGTAGAATAGGCCAAAACAAATACAGATAATAAATAGAATAAGTTAAAATACGATTAAAAAAATGAATAACATGGCATGAACGGAGACTCCAACATGATCAGGTGGTGCAGGTGTTATAGTGTCTGTCTATTGTATGATTTTGAGAGTGATGCATTTTAACTTTGTAATAACAACTTTGACTATGTTTTACTATGTTGAGGGTGAATTTTTTACATCTGTCCAGGGACTACATATGAAAAATTGCCTCGTGGCTAATTCTGGCGTATTTACATGTAAATGTGGATTAATATGCACTGTCCCTGAAATACATTAATATATAAAAATAAATAAACAAAATACAGAGCACAAGGTATAGCCGACTCACCCCTCTCCTCCCCTCTCCTACCTCTCCTTCCTCGCCTGCCTCTCCCCTCACCTCCCAACAGTTCCTGGTTAGGGGGGGTGACACGCTCCCCCACGTGACATACACGTCTGCATAAATAGCTTTCCAGAGCCAGGGAAGGGGGGGTCAGTGTGAACTCTCTCGGAGGATCCTTGCGCGTAAAGATGTTCCTAAAGATCTTCTGAAGGGTGCGGGGGTGACCTTAAAACCCGGAGCGCATCATGGAAAACCGAGGAGAGTAAGAGAGAGAGAGGGGTGCAGAGTCAGTCGCGTGGAGGGCGCAGATTTTGGAAGCTCGAGATCCTTTTCCCTGCGCTTCGGATCCAGAAGAATTTCCCCCTTTTCCTCGTTGAGAGTCCTTCAACTTTGGAGCCTTCAACAGGTCAAAAGCGTTCTATTTTATTTTATTTTCTTCTTTCTTATCGTTCATGATAGATATTCATGTTTTCCATGCTGAGTTTGGAGGTAAAACACGGTCTGGTGTGCTGTTCCGGCCAGCTGGAGGGTGCGACGGGTTCTCGCTGCGTTCTCTAGGCGCGTTCTCGGACCGCGAGAGAGGGAGGGGGGAGGGGGGGGGGGGGGGAGAGCGTCTCGTGAAGGATGACCCTTGGATCGGATATGTCCGACAGTTCTGCTTTGTCCGATGATCTGGACATCGACGTGGTCGGGGGGGACATGGGGGGGAAGGACGGGAAGTATCTCCATCACGGGTTCAACTTGGACCACGACTCGGACGACCATCTGTCCCAGAACCCCGGGGAGATCTTGGTGTCCTCCTCCTCTCCCGGGCTGAGCAGCTCCGACCAGGCTGGAGGAGGAGAGGAGGAGGGTGGCGGGGGGAGCCTCCAAGGGGACAAGCCCAGCAAGAACGCCCTGGTCAAGCCACCTTACTCCTACATCGCCCTGATCACCATGGCGATCCTCCAGAGCCCCAAGAAGAGACTCACCCTCAGCGAGATCTGCGAGTTCATCAGCCACAGGTTCCCCTACTACAGAGAGAAGTTCCCCGCCTGGCAGAACTCCATCAGACACAATCTCTCCTTGAATGACTGCTTCGTTAAGATCCCTAGGGAGCCTGGGAACCCTGGGAAGGGCAACTATTGGACCCTGGACCCGGAATCCGCCGACATGTTCGACAACGGGAGCTTTTTGCGCAGGAGGAAGCGCTTTAAGAGGCACCAGACCAACGAGATCCTCATGAGGGACTCCGCAGGGTTCCTGCCCGGGTTCGGATACGGGCCTTACGGGTACAACTACGGCCTGCAGCTACAGAACTTCCACGCCCATCACCCGTATCACCCGCATCATCACCCGGGCGGCGCGTTCCCCTTTCCAAACCCACCTGGCGCGCTCCCTTCGCCCGCCTCCTCCATATTCCCCACCCCGCACCACCCCCTGCCCACCCTCCTGGGGGCAGATCTGAGAAAGCCCTTTTACCCTCAGCTCAGCCCCACCTTGCCGGGTGTGCCACCCATGAAGACGGACACCAGCACTTCAAACAGACCTTCTTTCTCCATAGACAATATCATAGGGGCGGCCACTTCCACAGCCTCCTCGCCCTACAGCCAAGCAGGGAACCAGGCTCAGATTTTGGCCATGTTGACCCCTGCCCTGACCTCTGCTTCGAACCACTTGACCCTTTCCCAGGAAGGCATGATACCCGGGGTGCAGACATTCTCCAGCAAAGCAGCCAATATTACCAGCTGCCATTTCTAACCCCCCCCCCAAAAAACAATGTCCAGAAAGAAATCATTAAAAAAAATGACAAATCTTTTTTCAGTCGTCTATACGTGAAGGTAGGCAAAGTATATTCTTTGTGAAAGAAGATCTAGTTGCTTTGCCATCTGCTTTTTCCCCGGTTCGAGAAGGGAAAATGTATATTTATGACTTGTAAATATGTATATACACACTAAATGAAAAAAGACTCGAAGTACTACAGAAAGATTTTAATCCTAATTGCTGCGTGTGTATTTGTTGGCCTGCAAAAAAAAACACGTGTATTCACTTAGCCTAAGTTAATGATCACCTACCTTGTCGGGGAATATTTGTTCTTATTTTGTTGTTTTCTTAACTACGATGGAGATTTATTATGATTAATAATGTTTATATATTTTTTTGTGTGCGTTGTGAGAAGAAGCACTGTTTCTAGATTACCGAGACCCCAAACTCAGGTTTTAATATTAGTAATTAAGCACATGAAGACAAAGAGAAGGTTCTGATGACCTTTTAGGCTTCAATCCTGCGGTATCGTGATGAATTTGTGATTTAATAATTTTCCTGTTGTTAGTGGACAAGTAGCCTTCTGTGGTTTTTGGTGTTGAGCCCAGTACCTCTCACTGTTTACTTATGTTATTCACCTTCCTATCTATTTTACTGAGATACATCTGTGAAACTTATGATGTGTGTTTTAGACAGATACTCTTTAAATGTCAATAGGTCATTTTGTTGTAATGGCAAGAATAATAAATGTTTGTGAAATTGGAAAAAAATACTTTTCGCTATCTTGTTAAATTCTTTATTGTATTAATTCTTTCCTCGTGGCCCTCAAGAGCCTACATTTGATTTGACATCTCTCCTGATGTTAAGCCAGGGGCGGTGTGTAAACATGTACAATGGCCCACTTTTAAACCGCTTGGGCTTCTTTGAACGTCTATTTATTTGGTTGGTCTTGCGTTGCCCCCAAGGTCAACCTGCAGTATTTGTCCATGTGTAGGTCAAGCCTGAAGTTAGACGATTTCACTTTGAAGTTGATTCTCCCAACTTTCTTTAACGGCTATAGGGACAATGTTTTTGTTTAGGGGAATTCATCCGTATAGGCTATTTAATAAGAGCTTATTTATACTGTACCACGCTATGTTACCTGATTTTAGTAGATATCATGTTAGAGAATTGAACTAAATATTTATATACTATTATAAATGTAATATTTAATATTTAAATATTTATTTCAAAATCTACAGAAATATCAGATCCGGCACTATTAGACAAGCGAGCTTCATGTGTGGCTCCTGTGTTTTTTTGTAATTATTTTTTTATTCAAGTTCTATTTTCCGGCAGATTACAAAGGCCCAAATTGAATGGGCACCATCGCTGATTGAAGGTCTTTGATTGAATGTGAGCCTTCTACATGGATACCCCTGATCTCTCTGGGGTTCTTAATTTATTTATTATTTGTAGCATCATTTTTTATCTGGTCCTAATCCACTATATAGCCGCCCAGTTCCCGTGTGCGGGTGTGTTGGGTCACCCTAACGCCCCAGATTTAAATCCCCCTGAGATGCATGACACACGTATTTGCCTCCTCAAAAGAAATCTTCTCAAAAGACGCTCGTTTTGTCCTCTTTCATGTTATCTGCGTCGTACCGGGACCAGCGGGAGGCTCCTTATAGCGCCAGAGAGAACAGACCCGGTTTTCAGGGTTGCCCGGGCACATGTTCCTAACAGACGAGGGGTGTAAAGACTCTTTTATTGACTAGATGTGAGCAGATAGTTCAATTACTTGGCAGGGGTGTTTTGACAGATGAGTATGAAGGGATACTGTGTGGGAGGCCTGACTTCCATACACCCCCCCCCCTCCACCCCCCCCCCCCCCCCCTCCACTCTCTCAGACAGGGAGTCATGTTTAGACGTTTCAACAAGTCCCTTATCGGTGTGTTATTAAACCATATGGCTTATGTAAGTCGCTTTGGATAAAAGCGTCTGCTAAATGAAAACATGTTAGGTGGATGTTTTTCTTGTGATAGGGTGCATGTGGTAGAAAGGCCCATCGTTATGGTGAAAGGCAGATTTATATATTTTTTTTTTTTCTAACCATTCTTATTTTTTATTTACAATTTGCAATGAATCTATTCCAACATTTCCTTAAGAAAATGCTCACGAATGCAAAATCTCGACGGCGTTATGACGAAGCGAATACTCCCCATTTCTTGATTACTATTTTGCAGAGTAATTTCGGCTACACGGCCTAACTAAACACATAATATATACAAGAAAAATATATATTAACTTGAATTTCTGCGTAAAATGTGTGCAGGCCTGCCTTGGGCTTTGAATAGGGCGTGTGTTTGATAAGGCAACTGAATATATATATGTAATATTCTTACTGTTGAATATCAAATGTAAAAGATGAAAGAATAGGTTACCATATAAATTATACAGCATATTAAATCACGAATAACCTAAATTTTACATGTAACAATTTTACAGACAGAAATGTAAAAGAAAAAAGGCTTTGAAAATCAGCCCAAACCTCGATACAGCCAACATATAAAGATAATTACAGGTCATCTTTCAAACCCCCTTTAATTTGTAATGCACTACTTAACGGGTTATCATAGCATGGGGGTTTATAACGGTGTTTTTTTCTTTCCTACACTCAGTGAGGTTCTCCCACAGAGACCACCCAGACTCTGGGCCTCCATAGAGGCTGGGCCTCGCCAAGTTTGGTCACCAGAGGGGTTTTTCGCAGTTCACAGCATACGTCGAAAATATTTTGGGAGTCAAAGTAACTTAATAAGACGACAAAAAATAATCAAGACATGACTTCACACGAGCGTCCCTTTCAAAACAAGGACAAGGAGGCTGGAAAGGCCGGCCTTATTGAGGCCTCCTTCGAAGTGAGTCCAGGGAGAACATGAGACATTGGTGGTCAACCTTTAACCTTTAATCGCTTTAAACGTCATGAATCACACTCTAAATAATCCCGCCAATTTGAAGGTTAATAGCTATCATTTTAAACAGTCCCAGAAAATGTTTGGTGGTGGTGGGAGGGGGGGAGGAGGAGGTGTCAGACGCATGGCTTTTTAAACTTCTTAAATCCGTCATCTTTCACGTGGCGCGCGCGTCACCTTGCTTTACACATCCCAGCGCGCGACCTCCGCGTGGCTCAGTGTGTGGTCAAGGATGACGTGAAATCGTTCCGATTTAAACCGCGTCCAGACCTACCGACGAGATGCTAATTGTATCGCCAATCAATGTGTCCCTAGTCGGGATTTGAAGGACACTAACGACTTCTTAATCAGGAGGAGATGGGCACTGCGAGATTCAATATCTTGAGAGGGGGAGGGGGGGGAGAAAGAGAGGGAGGGAGAGAGAGAGGGAGGAAACGAGAGGGAGAGAGAGAGAGAGAGAGAGAGGGAGGGAGGGAGGGAGGGAGAGAGAGAGAGGGGAGAAATCTTAAAGACGTGCCCTGCTATCTGAGACGGCCAATTAGTCTCTCACCACACTGAAAAGAAGAAAAAAAACTCCTAATTAATGTAAATGTTATTTTTTTGGGACCGTCCCACTGTAATGAGCTATATTTCTGAGCACGCGCGTCACAGCAGCCTTATTGGTTTGTTGACCCCCCCAAGCTTGCAACGTAAATATCTATATTTCAAATAACAAAAACAATTGAACAATTGACATTTTTATAGCAAAACACTAAAACACTGACAACCATGAGAATACTACCAGATATAAATAAAGACCGTAATTAATAGCATACATGTTTTTAATTACATGATAGCCTACAGTCTATGTCATTTGCAATCTAGCACTAACACAGTGTATTATTGAACTATTTGGACCAGTTTGATTTGATTGGGAATTGCAATTAAACTATATTTGATATATTTTAACTACTATATTGAACCTATAGTAGGTCTATAATGTTTCCAGCTGTATTATAAACGGTTTCCTCCTCTGTAGGAGTTAACCAGGCCAAGAGGTCCTTCAACTGAACTTTCCTTTTTGTTTTTGTTAATTGTTTTTCATAATCAAGTTGGACATGTTATAGGACAAGCTTCTCGCGCCCACGAAGGGGTGGAATGCGGTGGCCGGTGCCCCCCTTTGGAACCTTGGTGCGTGGAGGAGACACTATAACCCTGTACCGGACTCAGCAGCCTCAATCAAGACCTCCTGTATACTTCAAACCCCCCCCCCCCCCCCCCCCCCCCCCACCCCCCGTGTTTTTGCAGCGGGGCCGAGGAATCCTCGGTCTTAATTAATGTAGAATGTGTCAATAAAGCAGAGAGACAGTTGCACCTCCTCCTCCTCCTCTCTCCTGAAAAGCAAAATATTAACTTTGGAAGCTGCTCGCCCTCATCGACTTTGACAAAGTGTGACATGCGAACTGACACCTGGTGCCCCGGCGGCGGACCCACACACCGAGAACAAATGCGCCGGTATTAATTACAGTGGATATTAAACTGCGCACTGAACAAAGCCGGTGACGCGCATCCGTCGTGCGCGTGGGGGCCGCGGGAAAACAACTCCCGCGAGCTCAAGGTGTAATAATGTCGGCTTGTTTCTAATAAATGTCTCTAAACCACCTTACTCATCCAAATAGGCTTGTTGGAATAGATATGGCTCGTAACAGCAGCAGAATAAAAGTACAAAAGGCAAAAACAGATACAGATAATACATAAAATAAATTAAAATATAATAAATACAGATAAATAACATGGCAACATAGACTAATGGCGCTTTTCCACCGCATGAAATCAGCTCGCCTCGCCTCGCCCCTACTCGCATTTTTTGCGTTTCCACCGCAGTTCCATGGTACCTGGTACTTTTTTTACCTGGCTAGCGGGTACTTTTTTGGTACCTTCTTGCTCTAGGTACCAGGCGATCTTAAGTCGAGCTAAAAGGTGACGTCGGCAGACGGCCGGCCATTGATTGGCCAGAAAGTGTGACGAGGTCACGAGAGCGACTTAAAGCAACAGCGCCGCAGCTAATACTTATTACTATCAGATACAGTCCATTACACCAACAGTCTACAAGCTTTTTAAAAGTCAGATAAGTTACAAAAGACTAGTTCGTCAACATGGCTAAAATTATAATGTGGGTTCTGTCCACTTGTGGGTTGCGTTGGTGTTATTTACGTCGCGTACAAAAAGACGTCAGGGCCTACGTCACGCCCCTTTCGCCGAGTACTTTTTGAGGTACAATTTGCGGTGGAAAACCACCCCACGGGTTCAGGAGTTTACTACAAACCGAGTATAGTCGGGTAGAGTCGTGCTACATTTGCGGTGGAAAAGCGCCATAACAGGCCGAGGGTTTGAGGTGTGGCTCCCCCGCTGCGAGGCTCAGATTGAGGGTCCACATCTGTTAGGACACTGGGCTGTTAAGGGGCCCATCTTGGCTTCACGGTTTAGACTCCAGATTCTAGATGGTTCTTTGGAAGAGTGTTGATCCCCAGCAGACCAGGACTATTTCAGGGTGAATAAGGTTACATTAATTTCCACGCAGAGCTCATTGTAAAGACTGGATCTCTGTTTAACACATTATTTTAAGCGCAGGCACAAAAGAATAAATACTAATAATACATTTTATTTATATAAAAAAGGGTTTAGAATTAGGCCTGGTATCCATATTGGGAGACGGTGATATACATTTCATTCTATTTTTGTATTTAGGAAATCGAAAATATTTTATATAGCCCACATAATATGGGTTCATAATATGGTATCAATTAATCGCAGCTAAAATGCGGTTCCTGTAATAGATCTTTTCTCCTTTTCTCCACAGGCATAATAGCCAAGGGGTAAAGTTTTATAACTTGTTATCACAATAAAGCGAAATATTTTCTTTTGAATCACATTAGATTTAACCCCCATCCAAGATAAACAAATATTCATTCAATATTGTGTGATTCAAGATGTGTTTTATTAAATTAAACAATGAAAGGACTATCTTCCCCAATTTTGTATTTTTGTCTGCTAGGTTTATATGCACAAATAATATCTTTAAATCTGAATAAATGTGTTGGTCTGTTCAACGTTTCAATCTTCTGAAGTACCAATTTTGATTTGAAATAATAGAGAATATATTACTTCTATTCCACAAATATTTAACATTTACTTGCCACTATGCAGACTCACTTTAAGGTTTAAATTTAATACGAGCGTTCAACACACGTAGGCATATAGAACATATAAGTAGCTTATACGTGTGAATTAATCTATTTTTTATATTTTATTTTTAACAGTATGTTTTTGGAAGAAGAGATGAAACCTCGCGATAAAAATCGAAGTTTACTATCCAGAGTGAAACGCGATCATGCTGAGGGTCGAGGGGCCAAACTTTTTAAGACTAATGTTTATTTAGAGAAGTGAGCCCCTCTCTATTTTACTCCTCTAATCGCTTTAGCAGAGCTGACCAGACCCACCCCGCCCCTCCACGACCCCCTTACTGCACACTGTTCCATTGAACACGTGTTTTTCCATCAACTTCACGGTATAAAATACTTTTTCACGTCGATCAGGTCTCTCCCTGTTTGGGTTCAAGGGGCATTCCACGCGAGAAACGCCTCGAGGCCGCCAACGCATTCGACAGTCACGTTTTTTTTGTAAATGTTTTTTTTTTTTATTATAATTAATTAATTTATGATACAGTTTGTGACATTGCATTCGACACGGGAAGGGAATCGGACCTCTCGCGATACTTTCCGCATTTTCCACACCCTCAGATTTGTGTGTGTGTGTGTGTGTGTGTGTGGGGGGGGGTTACGCTACTAATGTTTTCTCAGCTGGTTTCGCGATTGGACACAGTGTCCAAGTGGTCCCTGTCCCGGAGGCTGTCCAAGACCCGTGTACCGGCCTGCCCCGGCCCCTCCACCCCTCCGCCCCCCTTCCCTCCAGCGCCCTCGCCCGCCACACCGACATGGACCTGAGTCCTGGAAGAAAGCAGACAATGCACGCGCACGCACATACACACACACACACACACACACACAGACCTATTCTATTCTAAAGTGTGCTCTCTCTCCATGAAAAATATAACATTGGGATTCAAAAAGAAATACATCCCA
>CM059336.1:7088642-7142638 GCA_030340685.1 Protosalanx chinensis
TTTTTTTTCTTTTTTCTTTAAGTGGCGGGTATTGCTAAATAATCTTTATGGTGAAAGCTATAAAAAGTTTAGAGTTACACTTGGTTAAATCATTTGTATGCTTCTAGAAGGATCTAATCCCTGCCCTGTCTCCCCACATGTCCTGCTGCTTCCCTCACAGCAGCGCGGGCTTTCACATCTTAATGGGTTTATGGTTCTGAAGGGGGGGGGCAGGATTAGCGAGTCCAACGATCCCCTCTAAAGCCTGGGGGGGGGGGGGTGCTTGGGAGGGTGGGGTGCGTTCCTCCGGCACGTTGAACCTGGCCTGTCTCAGTCAAATTGAAATGGATGTTGTGTCAAACACAAGCCGGGGTGTCTGTGGAAACAGGGATGTCTGCTAATGAAATTACTGGAAAGTCTGATGGGAGAAGGAAAGAGGGGGGGAGGGGGGGGGGGGGTCTGGTCTGGAGTTTGTGTGTGTGTGTAACTGTATGCGTGAGTGTGTGTGTGTATAACTGTATGTGTGAGTGTGTGTGTGTGTGTGTGAGTGTGTGTGTGCGTGTGTGCCGCAGCACAGCCCACTGTTTTCCATGGCACGCCTGCTGGAGGAAGCCTGGCTCTGTAGGTTCTCTCTGCCTCTCTGCTGCGTCTGTGATTTATCACCCAGCCACCCCCGCGCCTCGTCAGCCCTCCTCCTCCCCTCCTCCTCCCCTCCTCCTCCCCTCCTCCTCCCCTCCTCCTCCCCTCCTCCTCCCCACCTCCCCCAACCCAGGAGGTCTTTCAGATCCCCTTCAGCAAGGCCGTAATGTGGTTAACCGTCCCTCTTTAAAACAAATCTCATAATGATCTGGTCTGAGCCCACTGCAGAGCTCACTTTCCCTCCTGCCCACACCAGCCCCAGCCTCTACCAGGCCTCAACCAGCCAGCCCCAGCCTCTACCAGGGCTCAGCCTCTACCAGCCAGTACCAGGCCTCAACCACCAGCCAGCCCCAGCCTCAACATCCTAGCCCCAGCTTCAACCAAACCTCACCATCTCAGCCCCAGCCTCTACCAGGCCTCTATTCAGCCTCGCCGTCCCAGCCCCAGCCTCTACCAGGCCTCTATTCAGCCTCGCCGTCCCAGCCCCAGCCTCTACCAGGCCTCTATTCAGCCTCGCCGTCCCAACCCCAGCCTCTACCAGGCCTCTATTCAGCCTCGCCGTCCCAGCCCAAACCTCTACCAGGTCTCTATTCAGCCTCGCCGTCCTAGCCCCAGCCTCTACCAGGCCTCTATTCAGCCTCGCCGTCCCAGCCCCAGCCTCTATTCAACCTTACCGTCCCAGCCCCAGCCTCTACCAGGCCTCTATTCAACCTCACCGTCCGAGCTCCAGCCTCAACTAGCCCTCAACCACCGGCCAGCCCCAAGACTCCAACCTTCAACCCCCTATCCCATGGCCCCCTAACGCCAACCTCTAACCCCCCCGGCACAAATCCCCATCCGTGCATGTAGGGTTCTGAGATCCCAGCCATGCTCTGGAGAGCACCCACACACAGCCCCCCACAATGAAGGGACATTGTGGAACGGTTCATCTTGATGACCCTCAGGTCCACTCGAGGCCAGACCGCTGAAGAGGACAGTTGTCCTGTAGGACTCCCTCCCCCCCCCCCCCGTCTGTACCCGAGCCAAACAGTTCCCTCGTCTCTCTTTGTCTCTCGCCCATCGATTCCCTCCCTCTCTTCCTCGGCCTCTCTCTCTCTAACGCGTCTGATGAATGCCGGAGGTGTCCGATGTAAATGGCGTGACTTCGGGGCGCTGCGTCTGGTGGAACGCAGACCGTTCCTCGGTTCTTATCGTCTGAAGTGCTGTTCCAACTGTACTGCTGGTCCTTGTGTGTCTGCAGGGCGTTTAATGCCGGACAGAAACGCGTCTGGTCGGTAGTTTGATTACATTTAACATGTATTCATTTAGCAGAGGCTTTTATCCAAGAGAGTTTTATAAAAGAGCATCGGTCACTGATCATAACAACCTGATAGACCCCAAACACAGCAGGTAGTCAGACTATGAAACACACATTGTGGGGAAACCAAACAAGTGCCAAAGGGAAGAACCACAAGAGCGTTCAGTTAAACAAGTTGCAATTAAACAACACAAACCTCAAACGTGCAAGAGTGCATCTGGAGGAAAGCAAGTCATAATAATATACCTCACAGCGAGTACAATCATTTCAAATTGGAACTGAGCAAAAAGAGCAACAAGTCCTTCAGTAAGAGTCATGGTGATCCTGGAGGAAACTAGGATCAGGTCCAGCAGTCACTCCTGAGTACAGCTGTGCTCCTGTTCCAGGAGTATATTTAGTACATGTTCTGTCCTGGCTTACAAGATGACGTGACAACTGTAACAGAGCTGGATAGCATCAAGGGGTGGGATGTTGTTGTTGTGAACCGTGTGTGTGTGTGTGTGTGTGTGTGTGTGTGTGTAGGCAGCGGGTTTGTGAGTGTTTTGGCTACAGGTGTGTGTGTGCTGGCTGACGGTTATGAGGCTAGCGTTAGTGATTAGGTGACCTGTACATGAGGAGTCTGTGACATTTACAGGGCCTGGATGTTGATGGGAAGCTGGGTGGGGGAAACGGGGAAAGGGGGAGGGCAGGGCCACCTCTGCCTGGCGGTCTCCCACACTGGGACTGTGTCTGTCTGGGTAGTGCGTACCCCCACATTACCCCCCCCTCTCCCCGCTCCAGGGGTGACACAGCGGGCAAAGTAGGGGGAGTAGGGTTTCAGTGTCAACTAGGGGTAATGCTCCCTCCCCCTTTCTCTCACTTTCCTTTTTTAACTCCCCCCCCCCCCTCCCCCCCACACACACACACACACACACACAGGCAGGCAAACGTACAACCAAGCACCCGTGGCACGCTCCCCCCCACCCCGTCCCAGGGCAGTAAATGTCACCTGAGCTACACTCAGCCCACAGACAGCGCTTTATTACCTGCCTGGTAACATACAGACCGTGCCAGTCGATGCCAGAGCAAACTATCAGGATACTGTAACAGACCTTTCGCGTCAGAACTTGAACAAACCAGCATGACTTGACTGCCAAAACTAGATAATAACATTTAAATCAGTCCCTCTTGGTTATTTGTATTGGAAAATTACTTGGGCAATGAAAAAATGACGTCAAACGAGTTCGCAAGGACACAAGAACAGACATAATAATAATATTATAATAATTATAATAACTTTCTGTCGATGGACACAAGAACAGAGAAAAATATGCACGAGTTACTTTCGCGTATGACGTAAGGCTTCCATTTCCGGTGCGCGAGATTTAAAGCGGAGGGAAATATTAAATTGTATTAAATTGAGGTATTAAAGGTATTACATTGTTGATTCATTAGTACCCTATATGCAATGTCCATTAATACAACATATCAGGACTGGGAATTAAAAAAAATCCTACGGCCGGCGTTGACTGAATAAGACATTTATCATCAACATTTGCAATATTAGTTTACGTGCAACATTCTCCCATGGTGTTCTTGTTGTTCTTACGTACAAAGTGCAATGTTCTCTAAAATTCTTACGTGCAATAACTTGTTTATAGACTCAGAAACCATCTCACTTAACCTCGTACTTGACTTTTTATTTCCATTTTTGATAGTGTATTCTATTGTATCTCTATTGTATCGCTTATGTGTGTTTTTTACCACAAGCGATTGTAGACAGCAATCTCCCCCCAGGGGGCTAATAAAGGAATTATGATCTTATCTCTGATCTTAACTAGAGCAGAAACTGGACCACACAGTCACACTCCCTTATCTAGACAGTCAGTGGAGTTTGTTTACTATCATTTCCAGTTATTGTTGAAACAGTGGCTTAGTGGTTGTTATTGTTGACCAACACTGTGGACTGTGTCAGCTTACCTTGTGTTACTGAAGGTCATGATCCGAGGCATCAGTGTGTTTGGTCTTGTTTGTTTGGTGTTTGGTCTCTCTATCCTTTCCCAAACTTCAATCCGCGGGGCTGAAACAGTGTAATAATTAATGATAATTAATTCAATTAAAAAACATCGGAACAGCGCCATCCTTTAGACGTCAGCGTCCGAGTTAGAGGCCCAAATATCGGCTACATACATTTGTCTGCTTTGTAGCTGTAAAATGCTCTAGTCGTTTATGTATTACCTACCTCTTCTGTAGTACTTTATTATTTTTGGGGAAGTTTTCAATTTTGCAGACGCTGAAAAACGTCCATCCTCCCGTCTTTCTGACGACATATTCATTCGTTTCGATGTCATATTAAGTCAACATAAATATCTATATGTATGTATATATGTATAAAACAAAGCAATTGTAACGCAAAAGCATGAATTTACTTTGTTTTGTTTACTAGCGTTTTTGTTGCAACTCCACCGGAGGCCTAATGTTTGGGCGGAAATACGTCACGCACCACATGGCGCCTTTGATGTGCGTCCATTATTCTGATACATTTAGCTGCTTGATATTTCTCAAAATAAAGTGAATCAAAGAACGTTTCTTCGTCTTCAACCGCATCTATTTATCATATCAACCTTCCTCACATCCAAAACAAAATACAATTCCATCATGTAAATAAACACACATCCTTGCAAGTTTTCTCACAACAAAGGCAGACAAAAAGACAGTGGAGGGCAAACATTTGTAACATGCCCTCCTCCTCTTCAGATGAACAGTTTGGCATGGCAGTTTGTGCAGTACGGCTTGGAGTCCTGCTCCTTGAACACGCCCTGGCTCAGCTGCCGGAGGCAGAAGGCGCACACAAAGTGTTCGGGGTGGAACTTGCGCCCCATGGCGGTGATGCAGCGGCCTGCGATGGGCCCCTGGCACCCCCCGCACAGGCTGCCCTGGCGGGAGTGGTAGTGGAGGGAGCACAGGGGACGACCCTCCAGCTCCAGGAAACTGCCGTCGCTAAAGGGCTGGAGGCAGTCCTGGAGGGGAGGGGGTGTAGGGGGGACAGAGAGGGAGAGGGAGGGAGGGAGTGAAGGGAAGGCGAGAGAAAAAGGGAGAGAGAGGGGGGGAGAGAGAAAGAGAAAAATGGAGAGGGAGAGAGAAAGGGGGAGGGAGGGAAAGGAGGAGGGAGAGAAAGAGAGGGAGGGAGGGAGAAGACAGAGCAGAGCAAGTTTTATTGAGACGTCTCCAGTGAAACAGTATCTGCTTCAATTTAATTGTGAATATATATATGCTGTAGGTGTATATATATATTTGTGTGGAAGCTCAGATCATTATGGGATGTGGGAGAGATGTGGGCAGAGAGACTCACAGCACAGACAAAGCAGTCTGGGTGCCAGGTGCCGTTAGCAGCAGTCAGATAGTTGTCTCTTACTGGCTGCCCACAACCTGAGCACTTGGGGGCAAAGAGATGGTAGAAATCTCTGACGCAGTACGGCTTCCCCTCGTTCTCCAGGTAACCTGGGAGACACAGGCACAGTTGTACATGAACACACACACACACAGGCACAGTCGTACATGAACACACACACAGGCACAGTTGTACATGAACACGCACACACACACAGGCACAGTTGTACATGAACACGCACACACACACAGGCACAGTTGTACATGAACACGCACACACACAGGCACAGTTGTACATGAACACACACACACACACAGGCACAGTCGTACATGAACACACACAGGCACAGTTGTACATGAACACACACACACACAGGCACAGTTGTACATGAACACACACACACACAGGCACAGTCGTACATGAACACACACACACACAGGCACAGTTGTACATGAACACACACACAGGCACAGTTGTACATGAACACACACACACACAGGCACAGTCGTACATGAACACACACAGGCACAGTTGTACATGAACACACACACACACAGGCACAGTTGTACATGAACACACACACACACAGGCACAGTCGTACATGAACACACACAAACACAGGCACAGTTGTATATGAACACACACACAGACACAATCAAATGTCCGTGCGGTTGCGTCATGTTTCGGATGCGTTTTGACCTCCGGTCCATCAGGGGGCAGGCGTCTCACCTTCAGTACCAAACACGTCTCCACAGTGGGCGCAGAAGAAGTGCTCGGGGTGCCAGGACTGGTCCATGGCAGTCAGGATGTTCTGATGGCAAAGTCACATAGACCAGGATCAGACGCTAAGCAAAATTATAGCTAACAGCAAATACCTCACATCATGAATGTGTAAATATACATTGATATGGGGGAGTCAAATAGCTGAGAGGTTAGGGAATCGGCCAGGTAATCAGAACGTTGCGGGTTCGAATCCCAGCCGCGCCAACATGACGTTGTGTCCTTGGGCAAAGCACTTCACCCTACTTGGCTCAGGGGGGGGGGAAATGTCCCTGTACTTGCTGTAAGTCACTCTGGATAAGAGCGTCTGCTAAATGACTCCATGTAAATGAATGGGACGGTCAGTAGATGCATTCATGGATGCGTGATGGATCCGGACAGGGTCGTGTCCTGTCTTGTACCTGCAGAATGGGGCCCTTGCAGTAGGCACAGCGAGGAGAGAAGCACTGCTGGTAGTCCTGCTGGCAGTAGGCCTTGCCGTCCCTCTCGTAGAAGCCGCTGGCTGCCAGCTCTGTCTTACACACCACACACACGAAGTGCTCCGGATGCCACGCCTCTCCCAACGCCGAGATCATCTACGAAGGAAACGTGTCAGAAGAGAGACAGGGAGGGAGCTGGTTTCACTGTGAGAACGGCTCAGGGCAAAGATATGATCATCCTGCGTCTAGAAAAAGATTATAGAAGAAGATTATCCCTTATTAGGCCAAGTGTGAGGGCATTTTGCAGGCGCACTCATGTCCAATGCATTGGCTGAGATTCGAACCCCTACCAGGACTCGAACCCAGGCCCCTGGCACATGGTTGAGAAGAATCCTACAGTTGAAACACCGGTGATGCCCAGTCTAGTTTCCACTCCAGTCGGGAGGTCTACCTTTCCCACAATGCTCTTGCCGCAGGAGGCACAGAGACCCTTGGGGGTCGTCCGGACGCCCATCTTCTCCATGTCCGAGTTCAGATCCCCCAGAAGGTTGTCGATGGCGTCCATCTTTCGGCCTGGAGACGCCGCGGTCAGACCGGAGCTCTTCTCCTCCCCTCGGCCGTCGTTCCCCTGGTCACGCTTCTTCACGCTCTTTTTCTGGGCGAGCGGGGGCGGAGTCTCTGAAAAGTTGCTTCCTGAAAGCTAGGAAGGGGAAGTCAACCAACCGTATGAACTTGTTTTTTTAACAATGTCCGCCATGTTGAATATGCGACACCGTTCATTTCGCTTGCTTTTGCTGCCCTCTGCTGTCTGATGAAAGAATGTTCTGGAATAACCGCTCTAATGTCATTTACAAAGTAATAATGTCGCTGTGTTCGATGACCATTAACTCCGCCAACAGAAAAAGCCAGCTGGTCGTCGGGGAGGGTGGCCGGCGAGGCGTGATTGGTCGGTTGCTGAGGTCATGTGATCGATGTGAAGTCAGCACACTCACCTCCTGATCCAGACCCAGGAGACCCTGCATGATGGAGTCCAGCTCCTTGGTGGCCGAGGCGGGGCTCAGGGGGGAGGCGGGGCTCAGGGGGGAGGCGGGGCTCAGGGGGGAGGCGGGGCTCAGGGGGGAGGCCTGCACCGGGGCTGGCAGATCACTGGGGAACATGGAGAGATGGGAGGGGGGGGAAAGAGGAGGGTCACAGGGGAGAACCTAGGACCCAACTGGGAGTCAGTAGCTGGATCTGGTAATGTGTGGTGGTGAAGGGTAATGTGTGGTAATGTATGCTTGAGTGTTTTAATGCATGGTTGAGTGCGACAGTGTGAGATGATGAAAGGTTGATTGCGATAGGGTGAGATAATGTATGGTTGAGTGCGATAGTGTACGATAACGTATGGTTGAGTGCTATAGTGAGAGATAATGCATGGTTTAGTGCTATAGTGAGAGATAATGCATGGTTTAGTGCTATAGTGAGAGATAATGCATGGTTTAGTGCGATAGTGAGAGATAATGCATGGTTTAGTGCGATAGTGAGAGATAATGCATGGTTTAGTGCGATAGTGAGAGATAATGCATGGTTGAGTGCGATAGTGAGAGATAATGCATGGTTTAGTGCGATAGTGTACGATAACGTATGGTTGAGTGCGATAAGGTGAGATAATGTATGCTTGAGTGCGATAGGGTGAGATAACGTATGGTTGAGTGCGATAGGGTGGGTTAATGAATGGACACAGACCTTTCTGCTGCGGTCTCACCTGTACACATTAGCAGTCTCTCCCCCTTTTCCTCTCAGTGAGAACATCTGATACATGAACACACGACACAGACTCATGTCAGTTCCTACAACTGGTTATAAACAGTGTTTGGAGGCCCCACAATTCTCTGGTAAATGTCCCAAATTTCTTCCAGCACCTGAGCATCACTGTGGGCAGCTGTGACATCACTTCCTGTCGTCCTGGTCAGCAGCCCTGATTCAGATCCGCTCGAATTTAGGACCAACTCCTCCAACAGAAGATCTGTCGCATAATAAAAAAACATATGTATATAATATATATAGTTAACATCAATATATACATGAATTAAACTGTCTCTCTGAGATGTACAGCTAAAGAACAAGGGTCAGGATCGATGGTTCTTCAGTATCTAGGGGCTTAAATGAAAGAACAGTGTGTGTTTAATACTCACATCGCTAAATAAATTGTGGGTAACAGCTTGTTAGCAGCACCTCAATGTGCCCTACTGCATAAAGTGTGTTGCCATTGTTGCAAACAGCTTGTTCCTCTTTTCTCAGGAAGTGGTGACTGAGGTTAGGTTACTAACTAGATCAGTGCAAGCGACATTTTGACAGTGGCTAGGGTTGAAGTTGACAAACGAGTGAAACGGTGTATATTAATTATGAAAACGATCCCAGGTCTTTCCACCTCTGTATACAGTGAACTTTTAACTTAAATATAGTACAAATTAGATATTGTGGATGCATGGCTTAGTAAGGTCAAGTCAAACTTTCTACGTTCGCAGAGCACAGTGTTATAGCCGAGGTATCTCCCTTTCACTGTGGTTATCAACTTCTTTCTGTGGTTTCCTATATTTTTAAGCTACCATCAATTACAATAAAAACTTGACTTACCGAGCTCGTCCATGCTTGCTTGGTCTGAGGATGGGAGTAGTGATGATGGATAAGGTCATGTGATCTTCAGGGTGCACACGCACGCTCACCACAGCGTCTTCCGCTGCCCGTAATCTCATTTCTCTAGATTCAATCCTGTTTTACTTCATCATAAATATTTAAAGAGCAGGCTAGTCCGTCAAGTCATGAGTTAATTGAAGTTTTTCATTCAATAAAATGTATGTTTATTCTCTGGCAGCGTTGTGAGAAAACTTTAAACTTTTAAAACCACTTTGTCCGTTTTGGTAACTGAACGTCATATCGAGAGAATAGTCAGAAAAGCTTTGCATACTGCGTAAACGTAAATTTATTGGCTGCACAGAACGACGATTGTAACAACTTTGTCGTGCTGGTAAACCACTTAAAGATAGTCCTGAAATACTGACCGACACAAACAGTCACAGGCCAAAACAAACAACACAAATATAAAAATATAATAATAATAAAATAATATACGAATAATTATATGACAAACAAAGGAAACAAAACAGATTTGGAAAAAAAAGCTAATTTTGTGTCATACTTAACGACATCAGAGGTAACCATGGGGACGGCCTTGCCTTCACAGGCTCCGCCCCCCCAGGGTCAGCCTATCAGAGCAGTGCGTTGTACAGGGCCAGGGAGTGGCGCAGGGCAGGGTCCTGCTCCATACAGAACAGAAGGTCTCTCAGGGAGACTTGGATCACCCTCTGAACACTGGCCCTCTGCAGCACTGACAAGCCACCGATCACCCCTGCAGCCTGAGAGAGAGAGACAGAGAGAGAGAGAGAGAGAGAGAGAGAGGCAGAGAGAGAGACAGAGAGAGAGACAGAGAGAGAGAGACAGAGAGAGAAACAAAGAGACAGAGAGACAGAGAGATAGAGACACAGAGACAGAGAGAAAGAGACATAGAGAGAGACACAGAGAGAAAGACACAGAGAGAGAGACACAGAGAGAGAGAGACTCTGTCACACTTCTCTCAGGTGACATAAAACAGGAGGGAAGGAAGGAGAGCCTCTACCAACAAACACACACCTGGCTTCCTGTGGGGTCGTGGGGCCTCTTCCTGCGAGGCCCTATGGCAGCCAGGGCGGTCAGGTTGGCTTCTCTGTGCTGGAGCTGGGCCTGCTCCACCTGCTGCAGCTGAACCAGGGAGAGAGACAGAGGGAGGGAAGATGGCTCGGGGACCACGGGGGAGTCAGGTGGCTCAGCGGTTAAGGCGTTGGGCTCATGATCAAAAGGTTGCGAGTTCGATTCCCGGTTGTGGCTACGTGACGTTGCGTCCTTGGGGCAAGGCACTTCACCCTACTTGCCTCAGGGGGAATGTCCCTGTACTTGCTGTAAGTCACTCTGGATAAGAACGCCTGATAATTGACTCCATGTAAATGTACCTCTTTGGCCCGCTGTTTGAGAAGCTGTTTCTCAGGGTCTTCCGTGTTCGATCGACTCTGCGGACAGGGGAAAGAAAGAAAGAAAAGCGACGCGCTACGATTCATTTGAGAGCCTCCTCGAAGTGTTTTGGGAGGGACGCGTCACGGGGGGGGGGGGGGGGGGGAAGAGGGCGGTTACCTTGGCGATGCGGAGCAGTTTGTCGCGCTCCTCCTCGTCCCTCCTCTGCTTCTGCAGACACTCCTGCTGCCCCAGGAAACGAAGCTGGGAGCGCACGTCGCTCACCTGCGCGTGGCGGAAGTCCTCCTGAGGCGCCCCGCGCACACACACAGACAGACACAGACACACACACACACACACACAGACACACACACACAGGGGAGAGAACCAATAGCAGCTGTTTGTTTTGTGTGCATACTGTGGATGTTTAAGGACGAACGTTCAGAAATAGAGCACAGACGAGTCTGGACACGCGTGTGTGTGTGTGTGTGTGTGTGTGAGAGCACCTTGAGCCCCATCTTGCGGTGCAGCGCCACCACAGTGACCTTCTCCAGCAGATCTCGGAGGCGATCCTGGGTGGCGTGAGACACCAGGGTGACCACGTCCGGCCCCGCCTCCGACACACCCAAAGCCTCGCCTACGGAAGGGGGCGAGGTGGGGGGGGGACAGAGAGGGGGGGCAGGGGGCAGAGAGAGAGGGGGGCGGGAATGAATGGCAGCTGTTACAGTATGGCAATCTCGGTTCCCATCCGAACTGCTGTGATGGAAGATTTTTCCAAAGTGCAACGCTGCCCTCTGCTGGTGCTCAAGCATACTAGCATGGCTTGAACAGATTAGATTAGATGATTAGATTAAACTTTAATGTCATTACCCAGGTACAAGTACAGGGTAACGAAATACAGTTAGCATCCAACCAGAAGTGCAAAACGGTTATTACAACAGAATATAATAATAAATATGGGTATACTCAGAATATACACAGTATGAACAGTATAATCAGAATATACATGAATACAGAATGTACAGATTAAAGTGATTTTAGACAAATGTACAGCTGAATAGTACAAGATGCTACAGTATTGAACAGAAATTACAGGGTTGCATGTATGTACAGTTGTACATGTATGTACAGTATGTACATGTATGTACAGTTTACCCAGAGCTCCATGCAAAGGTATTGTGTCAACTCCTAGATTCTCATTGGTTGGTGAAACTTAGAACAGCTCCCTTTTATGGTATGGTTTAGGGTTGGAAAGAGGTGGGTGGGTTGTACAGAGGGGCATTGTGGGTACCGATGTGGAGGATGCGTGTGAGCAGCGGGCCGGGGGGCAGGAAAGGCTCGTCGCGACACGACTGCACCACAGAGCCCACCATGGCCGAGTCGGTCGCTAGGATTCGGGCGTTCTCCTCGTTCAGGTTGACCCCGGCCATGGAGGCCACGTCGTTTATATCATCGTCCTCTCTGCAGCAAGAACACACAACTGACCTTTGACATGGACTCATTCAGCAGACGCTCTCATCCAGAGCGACTTACAGCAAGTACAGGGACGTTCCCCCCCCCCTGAGGCAAGTAGGGTGAAGTGCCTTGCCCCAAGGACACACCGTCATGCTGACACAGCCGGGGTTTGAACCGGGTACCTTCCGATTAGAAGCCCGATTCCCTAACCGCTCAGCCACCTGACCAACGAGACGCCGATGACCTCATTCCGACCGTATTCATAGGCCTAACATGACCAGGGTCGGTGATATTCGTTGTTTAGCTGGATTGTTGGGAGATGGTTTGGGGAAACTTTGGAGGGGTGTGGCGGGGGTCCTTGGTGTGTGTTTACCTGTAGGATCCGCCGCCGTGCTTGAAGGTGTGAGTCTGGGGCGCGGGAGCGGAGGCTCTGAAAGCCGGCCGCCGGAAAACGGCACCTCGGTAGGGAAAGACGAGCATGGAGTCATTTATCAGACGCTCTTATCCAGAGAGACTTCCAGCAAGTACAGGGACATTCCCCTCCCCCTGAGGCAAGTAGGGCGAAGTGCCTCGCCCCAAGGACGCAACGTCATGTCGGCACAGCCGAGAATCGAACTCGCAACCTTCGGATCGCTAGCCCGACACCTTAACCGCTGAGCCACCTGACTTATTTTCCCTCACCTGTGAGCTGCTGTCCAGACTGCAGCACCGAGGGTTTGGCCGCCATCTTGTTCGACACGGTCAGGATTTGACAGGACGAGGATGATGATGTCACGGTGGCGGGCACGCCGGCCACACCCCTGGGATGCTGAATCACCTGGGGGTGTAAACACACACACACACACGATATACATGTGGTTAGGATGGAGGTACACGCTTAGCGCAGTTACTGAGGTAAACAACATTACAAGTGTAGCAGAGACCACAACGTCAACACAACTGCAGGAAAGGACAGATCCACGCCCACAGGCCTGGATTCAACTGGTCCTTACACTCATCAAGAGGATTTCCAAAAAGACAGACACTGGAGCAGAGACGTCAAACACAACTGCAGGAAAGGACAAGTCCACGCCCACAGGACTGGATTCAACTGGTCCTTACACTCATCAAGAGGATTTCCAAAAAGACAGACACTTTAGGGATTTCAAAGCATCTCATAAACTCAATAACAAATGGATACTAAAAGGACAGGACTTCTCTGTGACCTAATGTGATGTAATGTGATGTTTTGATGTAACTCCCTCCCCCTTTACCACAGACAGGTCATTCTTGGTATCCAAATGATCATGCATAACTAGCGGAATCGTTTCTGAATGTTGTATTGTTAGTTATTAAAGTCAAGAGCTTCCACAGACATCTGGAATAATTAAACAAGGAACATTCCACACGCCTAGGTGAAACCACAGGACATCATGAGATAAGACCACTCAAATCCCTGAACCAATAAGGAGGGGTCCCTCAGAAGGAGACGCATCCCCCTGGTTACAGTATAAAGGCTGATCACAGACATTGATCCTTCTCTTCAACATGCGATAGCTGGGAACCTCAGTTTAGTCGTCTTTTTGAGACAGAACCTACACCAGAAACTTAAAGAAATATTCAGTGCTTTCCCTGACTGATCACCGGAGGAAACCACGACCCTGCCTTTCTTCAACTGCTACAAAAGTAACGGACTGACTAATTTTCTTACTGTAGACATTGGCTGTTTGTGAACTGTAAATGTTGTGTTAAGTAGTGAATATTTTAACCTCATGCTAGCACAAGTTAGCATCATTCCCCCTTAGTCCTGCTCTAGGCCTTCCCAATAACCCCCTTCTCCTCGTCTTCCCCTGTCTGTTTTTCCATTTGCTTTAAATAAACCTTGTGTGTACAATTCTCGGTCATCGGATCTGCATTAATTTTAAGGAACTGCATGATATCAGTTTATGAGACTGATCATTAAGAGGCTATTATTTGTTCATTAATCCATAAGGTTTCCCTCAATTCCTTTCCAAAAATATTGCGGTGGTGCCCTGTTTTTAGTTAGATACCTCACAGATATGAGATACCCCTAATTCCATATGCAGTACCCCTTTCTACCAGTTAGCTCCTGCTACACAAGCCATGTGTGAATCTTACAAGTTCTCTACACGGAGCACAGAATAATGGTGTATTTTGGTGTATTTACCAGCTGGGCAGGTTTGTAGGGCAGTCTTCCAACGATGGTGGTGGTGGAGGGCTTGATGTTGGGGGACAGCAAGGAAGGGGTGCGGGTGGCAGGGGTGGAGGCCTGGGTGGAGGGTGGAGCCGGGGGCTTGGGTTGGTCCACCTGCTGGATGAAGAGCTGCGGATTGGGGGTGAGCTGGCGCACGGCAGGGAGGCTTTTCTGGAGAGGGAGAGAGGAAGCAGATCTGAGGGGTGAGTTGGGGGGGGGGGGGGGGGGGGGAGTGAGTCAGTACATCCATTTACATTAAGTCATTTATCAGACGCTCTTATCCAGAGCGGCTTCCAGCAAGTACAGGGACATCCCCCCCCCCCCCCCCCCCTGAGGCAAGTAGGGTGAAGCGCCTCGCCCAAGGACACAACGTCATGTCGGCACGGCCGGGTAATCGAACCGGCAACATTCGGATCACCAGCCCGATTCCCTGACCGCTCAGCCACTCGACTCCCCTCAACTCAGATCTTAATACGGACCTTCAGGAAAGGAATCAGGTACGGTTGTGGAGAGGACCTCAGCTCACAATACAGTCTGTCAGTGAACTCCTCTGGTTCTATACCTCCGTCCTGCCAGACAAAGGGAGAAAAGGTGGTTCAGGTGCTGTAGCATAGCGTAGCCCTTTATCCAATGACGATCTGGGGGGGGGGGCAAGCGTGTGTTTTTTACCAGCAGACTCCTGACAAGTTCTCTGACATTTTTGGCCATGTCAGGGGAGTGGGTTCCACTGGAGGCCAGCTTAATCAGAGTCACCAGGAAGTTCTTACATTTCTTCACGTTCTCCAAGGTCTCCTGTGGACGATCGGGTGGAATAAGAACGTTTTTATTTATTTTTATAAATAAATAAATGAAAAATACAATATTAATAACCAGGAAGTCCACTGAACTGAACTCACCCGTGTGATTGTAGTGGGGGTGACTTTGGGGGCGCTCGTTTTCAGAACGGGGGTCGGGGGGCCGGGCTGAGACGCTGGCCGCACCACTGGATGTGGAGCACGGACGACCTGAGTGGAGGGGGGAGCTGAGGTGTTGACCACCTGCGACAACGCACGCCGAGGAGAAACATCGATCAAAACGTCCGTGAAAACGCACACATGAAGTCAACACAAGACATATCGTGGTCCCCTGAATCAGAATCAGAATGAGGTTTATTCACTATGCAAGATTAACAAACATAGAATTCACTGTGGCAGAAATGAGCAAACATAGAACAGATATGTGGCATATTAATAAAAAATGAATACAATGTAAAATACACTACAGATATGATACAGATAAACAAATAATACAAATAATACAAATAACATAGGTACAGAGTGGAATGGGTATATATAGTACATGGGGGGGGGGGGGGGTAGTGTAAACACACTAGTGTAAACAGTGGTTCAGAACCTACCTTAATCACTGGACTTTTTAGCGCTGGCGTGGTCACACGCATGCTGGGAGCGGGAGGTACTCTGATCACAGACAGGGGGGTCTTACTAACCGTGGCTGCTGCAGACACCTGTAATAAAATAGCCCATTTGTTACCCTCTGGGTGAGAAATAAGAGCATTGAGGCAATTCATTCACACTGAGTCATTTATCAGACACTCTTATCCGGAGAGACTTACAGCAAGTACAAGGACATTCCCCCCCCTGAGGCAAGTAGGGTGAAGTGCCTTGCCCAAGGACACAACGTCATGTTGACACAGCTGGGGTTCTATCCCGGGAACTTCTGATTACTAGTCTGACTCCCTAACTGACTGCATGACTCCCAATACGCAGTTATCCTACAAGAAATCAGGTGATACACATTCGAACGCTAAGACCGGTAGACAGATCCCATTCTTATGCCGAGACCACAATCACCTGTGGGGTTGGAGGTCTGGAGGCCGTGTTGCTGGACGTGCCCTGCTGGGCTTGGGCCAGAGCTTGCTGGGAAACCAACATCAGCTGGCCGCTGTCACTGCGGATGAGCACCATACCTGCCAGGCCAAACAGACCTCATTGAAAGAGCTTGGAAATGGTAACAACCCACTGGAAGTGGAACACCGACCTGGCGGGATCTGGAAGCTGGCCGGCAGCTGCACGGATGTGGATCGGGGTCTCGGGGTTGCCGGGGTGGGCTGTGGAGCTGGTGGTCGCGGTGTGGCCGGGGGAGGCTGTGGAGCTGGTGGTCGCGGTGTTGCCGGGGGAGGCTGTGGAGCTGGGGGTCGCGCTGTTGCCGGGGGAGGCTGTGGAGCTGTTGGTCGCGGTGTTGCCGGGGGAGGCTGTGGAGCTGGTGGTCTCAGCACGGGTATCACCAAAGCCTTGGCCGGTGCTTTGGCCACGGTGATCGTCGTTCCAACTTGCCCCGCAGGTTGTGGAGCTTGCGGGGTCCCGATCTGGTCAGCTGTGCTCGGTTTGGCCTCCGACACAGTTCCCGGGGTTGGAGTGGAAGGATCGGGGGTCTTCTGGGGGGTTTCTTGGCCGGTTTGTGACGCAGTTGTTGGGGGAACACATGTTGCATGCTGCTGTGCGCTCCGTGGGTTAGTTCCACTGGCAGGGTCGGGGTCAGGTGTGCTGGGGGCCGAGGTGGGGGGGTCTGCAGAGGCCCTCTGTCCCTGATCTTGAGGGTCATCACACACCTTTACTGCTGAGATACCTGGGGTCGCTGAAGTTGTAGTTTTCTCGGACAAGTCTGGAGTTTCGCTCGCACTGGGCGGCTCGATGGCCGCCATATTGATCGATTGGCTTAATATTTCGATAGGCCCCTAGTTATATCCGTCACATATCACTGCCATTCGCTTGGATCTCCTTCGATTTAAGTAACCGTGGCTACATTTCAACCCTGACTTAATGGCAGTCAACGATGAGTGGATGTGAAAGACAATAAATAAATACAAAGTGAACCTTCTTACAGAACATGTGCCTCCGACCTCACGTCATCCGGGGTCATGCGGGGTGACCATGTGCGTCTTTCCACTTCCTCGATGAGAAGTTCGAGAAACCAATACATTCCGTAAACAAATTATTTGTATTTTATTTTAAGCATTTGTATGTATTCATATTTTTTATGCATTTGTTGAAGTTGCACAAATATAATCACAGTCTTTTTTTACACCAGATTCAAACCAAAGTACGAAGTAGAATTGTATTTATTTATTTATAAATGAATAAATGCCGATGTAAATGTAGTATCTCAGTAGTCATCAATTATAGGTTAACCAAACGTAAGAAACCAACAAGCCTAGAGTCATCTTGACAGCCACGCTACTGAAAATAAAGAATGAAAAGAAAATGACTTCGAGTCATGTGACTGGCGCCTGCTGAGAGCCTGCATGATGCTTCCACCCCTGGGACTGAGGCGATGGAACCCGCCTGAACTAGGAGGATTTCTTCTGTTTCTTCTTGTCTGCCTCCTCCTCCTTCTCCTTCTCTATTTCAGCCACCAGCGCCTCAATTTCTTTGGACTCCAGCAGCTGCGGATCAGCGGACCAGTGTTGGTTTCAGGGCCGTTCATCAGCGTTCAGAGGAGCACGGGTGCGTTTGGGATGAAAGGGAAAGGGATGGACATGGGTGAGCCGGATGTCAGGGAGTGAGCGTGTGTGTCAGCGTGTGTGTGTGTGTCAACATATGTGTCAACATGTCAGCATGTGTGTGTCAGCGTGTGTGTGTGTCAGCGTGTGTGTGTGTCAATGTATGTGTGTGAGCATGTCAGCATGTGTGTGTGTGTGTGTGTGTGTGTGTGTCAGCGTGTGTGTCAGCGCGTGTGTGTGTGTCAACGTATGTGTGTGAGCATGTCAGCATGTGTGTGTGTGTATGTGTGCGTGTCAGTGTGTGTCAGCCTGCTTGTGTGTGTCAGCGTGTGTTAGTGTCAGTGTGTATGTCAGTGTGTGTGTGAAGTGCTTACCTTCAGCGGCTGACTCCTCCGTATAACAGCCAGATCGATGTTCTTGCCTCCTGATTGGACCACCTGGCAAATAAAGGTGAAGGGGTTGACCTGCTGTTGGGTTTGCATCGTGAACCCTCTGCAGTGATTGGACGCTTCTCAGCCTTACCTCCAGGAGGGCCTTGATGGCGAGCTTGATGGCATCGTTGTCCGTGGCGATGGCCTCGTCCGTGTAGTTCTTCTCGAGGAACTCGCGAACCGTCTTCGCACTGCGACCGATGGCGTTTGCCTGCGCAGGCAATTTGGGCAGTGAGATTTCATGTCCCTGTACTTGCTCTGGATCAGAGCGTCTGCTAAAGGGACTCAACGTAAGAGGAGAGAGAGAGCAAACAAACCTTCCAGGCGTGGTATGTTCCGGAAGGGTCTGTCTGGTACAGCCGGGGGGTCCCGTCATCGTCGAAGCCCACGATCAGGGCAGAGATGCCAAACGGTCTGCGACCATTGCTCTGCGTGTAGCGCTAGTAGGAAACAGAATAGCACTTTTATTTGTCTGTTCCAAATAAAAACAGAAATGTGGCTTTAGACACAGCTTATACATTCATACACCCAGAATCCGCATCCTTATATTTAAAAGCACATCATAAAACCATCATATAATGACTAAAACAGAGCAACATAGTTACAGTTATTAAGAACAGTTATCGCAGCTGGAATGAAAGATGTGTGTCAGAGGAATTCAGAATTATGGGATTCGATGTGTCAAGAGTGTGTGTGAGTGTGTGTGATTTTGTGTGTGTGTGTGTGTGTGTAAGGAGAGCAACTTGGTGATAAGTGACGGTGCAGTACCCTACTTGAGTGGCGATACGTCATCTGATGCTGCGTCATTTAGCAGACTTCCAGCAAGTACAGGGACATTCCCCCCCTTGAGGCAAATAGGGTGAAGTGCCTTGCCCAAGGACACAACATCATGTTGGCACTGCCGGGATTTCGAACTCTCAACCTTCTGATCACTAGCCCGATTCTCTAAGCCAGGGGCATCCAACCCTGGTCCTCAGGGGCCGCTGTCCTGAAGGTTCTAGATGTTTCCCTGCTCCGGCACACCTGATTCTAATGAAGCGGTGTTTCTGTGGAGGTGTGCTGGAGCAGGGAAACATCTAGAACCTCCAGGACAGCGGCCCTCGAGGACCAGGATTGGACACCCCTGCTCTAAGCGCTCAGCCGCTCGGCTCCCCTGATGCAGTGAGAGGGCAGCTACCTGCTTGAGCGTGGCGATGTGTCTGGTGATGTACTCCACAGTGACAGGGTCCTCCACAGTCAGGCGGTGGCTCTGACACTCCACCCTGGCTCTGTTGATGACGATACGAGCGTCTGCCGTCAGACCTGGGAGGAGCGGGGACACAATGCTGCTGATGATCCACACTGCTTCATACCATGTTAGCAGACGCTCTTATCCAGAGCGACTTACAGCAAGTACGGGGATATTCCCCCCCTGAGGCAAGTAGGGTGAAGTGCCTTGCCCAAGGACACAACGTCATGCACAAACCAGGTACCTTATGATTACTAGCCTGACTCCCCACTGTATCTTAGATGACTGTATCTTAGTTGACTGTATCTTAGATCACTGTATCTTAGATCACTGTATCTTAGATCACTGTATCTTAGATCACTGTATCTTACCTGCGAAGGCCATGCACACGTGTTCATCCAGTGCACATATCTTTCGGACGGTCCTCTCCTCCTGCAGCTTGGCTACTGACTTCTTCTCTACACCCAGAACAACGATGTCTTTCCCTCTGATGCCAACCTGCACATAAAACAACGACAGAAAACATACATGGTTAAAAGCGATGATAAAAATCAATGAATGCTATTTCTGCTGGCTAGATCATGCTATCCATACCAATAAAGATCAGTTCACATGTATGATTATTAATGACTTTATGATTAAATATTCTAGCCTAACTATTACACAAGCTTACAAGTCTACTGTCCCTCTATGACAAATAAAAAGTAAATAAAAAATAACTGGAAAATCTATTCTAGCTACTAGCTAAAATACCTAATTTAACTGTACTTAGGCTACTTAATCTAAATCTAAATATTACTAAAGTATATCTAATCTAATCTACCGGTACTTGTTAGCACGCTAGCTTAGCATGAATTTGCTCTCCTTACCGCAGTGGAACCCTTCTTCACCGCTTCTTGAGCATATTCCACTTGAAAAAGATGTCCGTCGGGAGAAAACACTGTAATGGCTCTGTCATATCTAGCAGACATTATTTCTGCGTGATAAAACTTTAATTAAGATAAATATAACTACTTAATCGTAGAAGTTAAGAGTACAGATGCAGTTTAGTGAACGCGTACTGCTGAGGTCTGACCTGCGCATGCGCACCGACAGATTGACCTCACCGTCATATCAGGAAATGATCAAAAACAAAACCAAAAGGACACACATCTCTACTTTACTGGTACTAACACTCTGCGATCGGCATGCATCAAGACTACATTGAGAAGATCAGGAGGGTGGCCAAAAACCAGACGGCAGGGGAATCCGAGCACAAATCCCAGCCGGAGAGTCTGAAGCAGACATGCCTCAAAGCAACCAGCAGACACTTGGATGTCCTCAACATGCAGCTGCTGGGTGAGTGAGGCTTGATGGAGGCTTGATGGAGGCTGAAGAAGCCTTTAGATTAGATAAACCTTTATTTTACCTCCGGGGGGTGGAGGGGGGGGGGGGGGTAAAGTAAACAGCAGCAGGGTAAAGTACAGCACGCAGAATTGCAGGGTAATATAACGATAACAATAAAGGGGGCACGATATGGTACAGCGTAACATGGAAACCCAACCACGAATGAATGGACACAGTAGGATACGTTAAATGTGCACACTTCATGTTGTGGCATCTAATTCACCCCCAGATCTACCAACCACTCTCATCAAGGATCTACTGCCTCACCTGACTATAGTTGATCTGGATTATGTTCTGCCGACAGTTAAACTCAAAGGTAAGCATGAGATTTACACCTACTGTTGATATTGTTGTGATAAGAATATGCCAACATTAGATTGTTGTTGTTGTTTTTCTGCCGGTAGGAATTTCCTCATCCTGCCTGTGGTCAGGAATACTTCAAGACATATTTGGAACTTCGAAGAAGAAAGTACGTTGTCTGTTTGTCTCGCATGTATTAGAGTAGGCCTAGTTAGATGAGGCTATATATTTGAAATACAAGTCTGTATCTTTTCTTTCAGCCCAAACTCACAGACGACGAACTGTGGCAGAAAGCCATGGAGAAACTGTTTCACTTGACCTTCTTCGGTTACCGATTTCGAAGCGACACAAAGTACCTGCTTCACGTCGACTTCAACTCCCTGCTCCTGGTCATGGCGAAACACGTCCGCCGATTCGGTCTTCACTATTCCCGTTACCTGTACAGTTTCACCTCGGAGCAGAGACCCGTTCTGAACGTGCTCGAGCGGAGCGTGCGCTGCATCGAGGTGATCAGCGTGGCAGCGAGGTGCATGTTGTACGTGCTTCATCGGCTCATCGACCACGGGGAGGCGGGGGAAATCGTGATTCGGAATCCGGACCCCGATCTTCTTGGTTGGATTATCCACGGGAGACAGTGTCAGGGTACTAGCCAACCTCGCCCAGAGAGAGACCAACCGAATGGCCCTACGGGAAGCGATCACCTGGCCGACTCCTCTTCAACACCCGAGTGGAATGAGGGTGGAGAAGACGACGAGGGGGAGCATGCGACGCCACGCAAGCGTCCGAGGTTGACCTCCCTTACCCTGACGGACGAAGCAGAGACATTCCCTTACCGACGTGACTACATGGCTCCTGAACACCTGTGTCACATATTTACCCCCTCGGCTGGGCACATCCGACAACCCTGTCCTCTGGGCCAGATCCATACCCTTGACATCAAGGAGTTCGAAGATAATATCCTCCCAGTCTTGACGCCTCTCCTCCCCACGTGGTTCTGCCTCCGCTCTCTAAACCTCAGTAGTCGAAGTGAGTCTCGTATATATATGACATTTCATACGCTTGTCAGTGTGTGTGTGTGTGTGGATGGTCGCTGCATTAATCCCTTAATGATTTCCAGAGGTCTTCCAGAAGAAGGATGTGTTGATCCTGGCCGAGGCCCTCAAGGAGCTGTCGAAGACCTCCAAGACCTCCCTGACTGAGCTGGGCGTGGGCTGCCTGTCTGACACGGCCCTCATGGGGGTCCTGCTGGATGCGTGCCCCAACCTCAGGTCCTTCTCCATGGAGATTCACCCAATGGAAGCGCTGAACAGACACCAGGAGAACCAGCCTCCCCAGCAGGAGGCCCAAGCAGGTCTTATTCCCCCCCCCCCCCGACCAGCATGACATGTTGAGACAGTGAGGATTCCCTCTGAACACAATATGAACCACATTCCCTCTTCGAAATAATAAATATTCATTTAGTAGACGCTTTTTTCCAAAGCGACTTACAGCAAGTACAGGGACATTCCCCTCTTGAGGCAAGTAGGGTGAAGTGCCTCGCCCTGCGACACCACATCACATAGCCGCTGCCGGGGAATCAAACTCACGACCTTCCGCTCACGAGGCCAACGCCTTAGCCTGCTGAGCCGCCTGACTCCTCTCGTCCTCTCTTTCCCTCGACAGACTTGCTTCTGGAACGGCTGACTGTGAAACTACCTCAAGTGCGGACGAGCCTGGAGCACCTCTTCCCCGTTCTGCGACGTTCCCCGAATCTCAACGCCGTTCACATCTCGGGCGTGCAGCTGTGGAGAGGCCACACGCACGAGAAGCTCCTCCAGACGCTTGCAGGTACGGAAAGGGTTCCGGGCGGAACGTCGGGGGGGGGGGGGGGCGTTTCGAAACGAGCGATACGGTTGTTCCGTTTCTCCGTCCGCTTCAAGGTTCTCGCTGAGGGTGACGTTAAGCGGCTGTTTGCTTTTGCAGAGTCGAATCGGGGCCTTAAAAAGTTGCACCTGGAAGATATGAATCTGGCCGATTGTCACCGCGCTATCTTTCGCCTCCTTAGAAGCTGCATGCTGGAAGGTAAATCTGTCAGGAGTTCATCCATCTGTTAAACTGATATTATTGTATTGCATTGACTTGAAGAGTGTAGCCGCTAACTAGTGTCCTTCTTCTCCCACAACACAAGACCTGTCATTCAAGGACTGTCGGCTCCTTGAGAAAAGCACCAAGAAGGAAGCGTTCACACGGCAACTGGTGGAGTCCCTGAAGCCAATCACGTCTCTCCGATCCCTGAACCTGTCTCAGAATCGTCTTGGTAATGCATTTGATCAACTTTTGGTTGTGTTTAAGCAGATTTGATGGTTCGGTTTCTAAATTATTTTCTTCGCCCCCCACCAGCCAAGAACGTGCCTGCTCTAGGGGGGCTGTTTACCGGAGACCTACCAAGCACATTGACGAATCTGGACATCAGGTAACCATAGAAACGCGTATGAGACGTATGGAAACAAAGATTGTAGTTCTTAAACTAGTCTTCCATCTTTGGAGTTTCCTTAAAGCATGTCTTGTGTTGTTCTGGAAAGTTCTAACTTCATCCAACCGCCTGAGCTGCTGGAGTTGGCGAGGAAGCTGGAGATGAGCCGTCCTCCTCAGCGCTTGACCCTTGACCTCAAGTGCAACCCCCTGGATCGAGACCCTCTGCTACGAGACCAGGCCCTGAACGTACTCAGACGCCTCTGTCGGGTTCTAACAGACCAGTGGAACTCCAGGGCTACTATGGCGGATCACATCGGCAACATGTGACCAAACTGGATTTACACACAATGGCGTTGGGCTATTTGTCATTGGCATTAAATGAAGGTTTATATTCCTATTTACAGTTGTGATACAGTGTACATATGTCAACAAGGCAATTAACAAATGAGACATTTCAATTGTACGTGCTTGATTGAACTAGCTAACCGAACAAAATCTTTCTGATTCATGTGCAGTATGAATGGAAGAGCTTGATCTGCTAACTGTTTCTAACCTGGAGTTTCATGCCTTAGACAAATCCTTCTCAAAATATTAGCATGTTGTGATAAAGTTCATTATTTTCTGTAATGTACTGTTAAACATTAGACTTTCATATATTTTAGATTCATTACACACAACTGAAGTAGTTCAAGCCTTTTATTGTTTTAATATTGATGATTTTGGCAAAACAGTTAAGAAAAACTAAAAATCCCTATCTCAAGAAAGTAGCATATTTCATCCGACCAATAAAAGAAAAGTGTTTGTAATACAAAAAAATTCAACCTTCAAATAATTACGTTCAGTTATGCACTCAATACTTGGTCGGGAATCCTTTTGCAGAAATGACTGCTTGAATGCGGCGTGGCATGGAGGCAATCGGCCTGTGGCACTGCTGAGGTGTTACGGAGGCCCAGGATGCTTCGATAGCAGCCTTAAGCTCATCCACAGTGTTGGGTCTGGTGACTCTCAACTTCCTCTTCACCATATCCCACAGATTCTCTATGGGGTTCAGGTCAGGAGGAGAAATTTGCTTTCATCCGAAAAAAGTACTTTGGACCACTGAGCAACAGTCCAGTGCTGCTTCTCTGTAGCCCAGGTCAGGTGCTTCGGCCGCTGTTTCTGGTTCAAAAGTGGCTTGACCTGTAGCCCATTTCCTGCACAAGCCTGTACACGGTGGCTCTGGATGTTTCCTCTCCAGACTCAGTCCACTGCTTCCGCAGGTCCCCCAAGAACTGGAATCGGCCCTTCTCCACAATCTTCCTCAGGGCCCGATGATCTCTTCTGGAACAGCCTATTTAATTAGAAATGTCTTTCTGTGTCTTACCCTCTTGCTTGAGGGTGTCAACGATGGCCTTCTGGACAGCAGTCAGGTCGGCAGTCTTACCCATGATTGCGGTTTTGAGTAATGAACCAGGCTGGGAGTTTTTAAAAGCCTCAGGAATCTTTTGCAGGTGCTTAGAGTTAATCCGTTGATTCAGATGATTGGGTTAATAGCTTGTTTAGAGTACCTTTTCATGATATGCTAATTCTTTCAGATAGGGATTTATCTTTTTTTGCCAAAATCATCAATATTAAAACAATAAAAGGCTTGAACTACTTCTGTTGTGTGTAATGAATCTAAAATATATTAAAGTCTAATATTTATCAGTACATGTACCTATGTTATGTTACCTATGTCAGTACATGTACCTATGTTATTTGTACTTCCATGTTATTTGTATTATGTGTATCGTTTGTATTATTTGTCATTTGTATCATATTTGTAGTGTATTTTACATTGTATTCATTTTTTTATTAGTATGCCACATATATGTTCTATGTTTGCTCATTTCTGTTCTATGTTTGCTCATTTCTGTTCTATGTTTGCTCGTTTCTGACACAGTGAATTCTATGTTTGCTAATCTTGCATAGCGAATAAACCCCCATTTTGATACATTACAGAAAATAATTAACTTTATCACGATATGCGATATATATTTTTTTAGAAGGACCTGTATTTACCTCCCCTGTGTCCTGTGACCCTTAGGTAGGCTCACCATTCAGGTCCAGCTGAACCAGAACATTATTTAGTTTCTTAAATCAAAACAGAATACAAATTAAAATAAAAACTCCTTAACATGTTATATTTATGACAACATAAACAACATACCTTATATTATTGTTTTCAACGTATCTCTTTTCAAACACAGCCAGATGTTGTCTTAAAGGACTCAAAGAACTATTCATTCAGTAAGAACAGTGAAATGCAGACTAAATGAATCCCTAAGTGAACAGCAAAGTACCAGTAAGAGTCACAGTAATGCAGAAGCAACATGCCTGCGTTCACTAGCAGGGGAGGCAGATATCGGCAGGGAGTGGGAATTTGGCACAACACCTGTCCAGACTGTCAAAATGTTCATCTTGGTGTAGGTGAATTTTAAACACAACGTCTCTCATAACTTTTTATAAAGTGGGTTAACTAACCATATGCGGTACTCTGGCGTCATCCAGTGGAATATTCTGGAATAGCGCCTGTATGTCTGCAGAGTGGGACTCCTTATCAATCATGGAGTTTCTTACACCTGCCTTCTTTAGTTCACGACATTCTCTGATTTAGTCAGTGGCAGTCCTACCTGTTCATATAGGTGTCCCTTCGTGCCTGGAGCTGGGTACTGGAGCTGGGTCCTGGGGATGGGTACTGGAACTGGGTACTGGGTACTGGAGCTGGGTACTGGAGCTGGGTACTGGGTACTCATGAACGCTGTTAGCATGTTGCTATGCTAAGTACCTGAACATTAGCTTTCCGGCCGTCTGGGCTCGCACTCTTCTTCTTTTGAGGGAAAGTGTAGGTAGTCTACGTAGAATACGTGGGGAAAAATGCATTTTAATAAAAGTATTCTGTACTTTTGAGCAACGTTTTCCCCTTCTAAGATGAACCATTCCTATGTGTTTTGAATTGCACAAGGTGTCGCTAACGGGTGCGGGGCTAGGGGGCGGGGCCAGCGCTAGGGGGGGTAGAAAGGTAGTGACGTCATCGGTAACATGCAGGCTGCACTTAGTGGAGCTAATAATAAATAAAAACATAGAATAGAGTGAAGCCGCGATCAAATAAACTGATAAAATCAAGAAAATAGATAACTTCACCGGCCACAAAAAAACTGAATTGTCCGTTACTCCTCTGAATAGCCACTCTGGGTATGTGATCAACTGAAACACTGTTAGAAGTACTAACCGTTAATCTAGCATTTTATCTTTTTAAATGCTCTACTTGCTTGTCTCTTGCAAAATGTATAAAAGGCAACTGTTCTAACGCTAGGTAACCTAGACTAGAGCACACATTCATTTGCCATACTATGATGAACCCCTTTATTACAATGTTTTCCTTTATTTTCCTTTTTTATGTATACAAGATTCAAAAGCCAGACATTGAAAAAGGTATAATTCTGTTATTAAAAATGGCACATTTATTGCTACATTACTGTTATATACAGGACAGTTCTCAATAACTACTTTATATAAAATAAAAAATAAAAAGAACAAAAATAATTGAGAGACAGGGACTGGAGGCACTCTGAAGATTCCACAGCAGTTGTGATTGTGTCCCGTCTGCTAAGGTGGGCGGCCTTGTTGGAACACCACAGGAGAAACCCCCCCCCCCCCCCCCCCCCTCATTCTAGTCTGGATCAGCCAACTTGTCTGAATACTGACAGGAGAAAGCAGAAGGTTTTGCCGCCGAATCGAAAATTTGAATGGACCGAGCGTGTCGATTTGGAGCTGCCGCCATGTTTACTACATGTTCCAGTTGTTGCTTTCCCCGCGTCAAAGCCAGTTTGGGGAGAGAGAGAGAGAAAGAGAGAGAGAGAGAGAAAGAGAGAAAGAGAGAGAGAGAGAGAGAAGTCTTCATCTCTGTGGTGTTCCAACAAGACACCTGTCTGTTCATTCAGGTCCCAAGACACAGGAAACACACCCTCCATCTCCCCCTCCCTCCCTCCCCCACCCCACACCTCAGAACACAGATGGTACATCAGTCAATCATCGATGGGATGATCACAAAATACTCAATGACAGCAAATCATATCAGTCCTTTCTTACATTTCTGGGACAGGAAAAGAAAAAAATAATAATAATTGCAAAATATTCAGTACACATTTACTTAACTTTGTAATAGACAATTTTTTTTTAAGTTCTTGATAAGCCTCCTTATGAGAGGCTGCTGTCTGAAGTCTTCAAAGAGACTGTTTTTTTTAAAAGGAGAGGATTATTTAAGAGAGGTTTTCAAGAGGGGAAACAGACGAGCCGCTGCAGATGAGTGCATGAATCAAGATTACAGGTATGTTCTGGAATGATGCTGCAGCACCACCTGACACTAGGGTTCTAGAACGACTGAGAGGCTCCATTCATGGTGGCTTGTGATCTCCCAGTAAACTTGAAATCTGAAGCCAGGAGGGGGAAGGAGGGGGGGTTGACAAATCAACAAACCAAAAACAGGACCTGACTCAACCTTTACTGACCAGCCGTTTTCTGGACACCTGGCCGAATCCAGTTGCAATAAAACGCAACAAAAAAACAAAAACATAGGAAAAACTAACGAGATCTAAATATCGTTTAAATGTTTTACTCAACTAGATACACTGGCAGAAGGGTTTTTGTGACGCTTCACATTTTGAAGCTTCTTCCTGAAATGTGTGTGTGAAGGAGTTTAGACGAACTCTGCAGAAGACAAGCAGCCTCACCAGGGAGACTTGGGTGAAATGATAAAAGGGTGGACGAGAGAAAACTGTCGCAGAGTTAAAAGAAAATACAAATTCAGGCACTGAAAAGGCATCACTCTCCACTCTTGACATCGCTAGTCTTGAGAAGGAAAAGGCCACACTATTGATTTGTAAAATTTGTTTTTTTTGTTTGTTTTTTTCTTTCCCTTTTTTTTTCTTTCCTTCCTTCCTCTTGCTTTTTTTTCTTTTTCTTAAAAAGTAAACGTAAATCTTTTATCACCAATACTACGACCACAGGAGATCCGCAATGCCAACCCCTTTCGCCTGGGATCACAACCTGCCCCCCTCGTTCCCCAACCTTGCCCCCCTCGTTCCCCAACCTTGCACCCCCCCACCCCCTGCACTGATCTCCAAGCAATCCGCCTGGTTCGAGGGTTTCACTCTTAGACCAACCAAATGCTTTTACATCCATGCAGAAGAGTTGACATCTAAAAGACTTCAGGGAAAGAGAGACAAGGGGGGGGGGGTACTAGTTCATGTCTGAAGACACGGCAAATAACTTATCACAGGAATTAACACTGTTTCCCACCTCCCTCCTGTTCCTTACGCACACAAAAAAAACAACAACAACAACACAACAACGAAGTCGCCATGACAGAAATGTTTTGGGACATCGTCTGTGTCAGTGACCAGCACCCTGTAGGAAGAGCGCAGATAGGACTGGGAAATAAAGGTAAACAAACTAGAAACAAACAAAAAAAACAACCTAAGGAAACCTAGAAGGGACATATGAATGGTACATTCAAAAACCAGTTTGCATAATTCCTGTCAGCCCCAAACGGCCCTGTTTGAAGAACCAACATTTTTGAAATGATATAGTTTTGTGGGTTGTTGCAGAGAAAAAATCAACTCATCTCTATGACGACAGGATAGGTGTCCATCTGGGACCTCCTGTTCCAGTCAGTTTAGGGGGTCTCTGCAGACCCCCCACTCTCAGACTGGATGCGCCCCCAACTAACTCACTGCTCACTATGGAAAATTCATTTAAATTTCAATATCTTCGTTTCACTCATCTACTATACACTCTAAACTTCCAACTAATATTGTCATTTGTCATTTAGAAATCTACACTGTATAGACTAACAAAAAATATATATTTGTATATATATTCCTTTTTTTATTATTATTTTTTCATTTTTTATTTCATTTACTCAACTTAGAAAAGCACATCCCACGGGGGAGAACGTACTGTGCGGCCTCAAGGTCCGACTGACCCGATCGCACAGCGGGGGGTGGCTTCAGGTGCCGGGGACAAATTGAAGGGAATGATCATTTTAAGAGGACACGACTTCGCAACCACTGGTTACAGTGGCCCGTCCGAGTCAAAGTAGGATGGAAAAGGGGGGTGGGGGGGGGGGGTGGGGGTGGTGTCCGTGGTTACGTGAACACTAACTAGGCCAGGCCAGGGTGTTTAAGCTCCGCCCAACTTCTCTGTTGCTAAGCAGACCTCTGAATGCACCAATAACGTCTAGGGGGGGAAGGAAGAACAACTTCAAAAGACTAACGTGATCGACACCAGAACTAGTCAGGCCAAGCAGCTTCCTGCTGACCCTCTAACTGCTTCCTGTTGACCCTCTTAACTGCTTCCTGTTGACCCTCTTAACTGCTTCCTGGGGTAAAAGGTAAAATCTTTCTTTCATTCTCGTGGGCGTGGCTACATAACATATGTAAGACAGTACCATTACACAGGGAACACTACATTTATAAAACCTTTGCTCATACACATAAGCAATCCCTTAACAAATGTTTCTTGCACGTAAGCAATTTGCTTAAATGTCTTGTGGTATAAAACATGTAAGAATTAGGCACAAATCCTTGATTATATGAGTTATTAGTCAGAGATGTTTCTGGCAGTGTGTGTGTAGAGTCCCAGGAGAAACTGAATTCCAGAACAACGCTACTCCATCTTATCGTGGAAGAGAAACTAACATAATATGTATAGCGAATAAAAAAATAACAAACAAATCAAATCAAAAACGTAGTTCTTCACATTTGAGCTGGTAAAACAGGGACTGGGGGTGATGGACAGACAGATTGTGTCAGTTTTGGCAGTGTGAATGCGTGAATTCAAGTGTGTGTGGATGTGTGCCTGGAAAACTGAACGTGGCCGTAACACACACTCACACACAGACACACACACACACATTGTCATCACTGTCAGTATATGTACACACACACGCACACACATACACACACACTGAGGGATAGGTGGAAGAATCAGGTAAGGCCGGGTTGTCTCCCATCAGCCAATGGAATTCCAGAGATCTGGACCAGGAAAAATAGATAGTATTACAATAGTACTACAACAGCACTATTACATTAGCATTGCCATTACATTACTCCCTGGTGTTAGCATTACCACTACATTACTCCCTGGTATTAGCATTAGCATCGCCACTGTATAACTCCCTGGTGTTAGCATTAGCATTGCCACTGTATAACTCCCAGGTATTAACATTAGCATTGCCACTGTATAACTCCTTGGTGTTAGCATTAGCATTTCCACTGTATAACTCCCAGGTATTAGCATTAGCATTGCCACTGTATAACTCCTTGGTGTTAGCATTAGCATTGCCACTGTATAACTCCCAGGTATTAGCATTAGCATTGCCACTGTATAACTCCTTGGTGTTAGCATTAGCATTGCCACTGTATAACTCCCAGGTATTAACATTAGCATTACCACTACAACTCCCTAGTATTAGCATTACCACTCCATTACTCACTGGTATTAGCCTTAGCATTACCACTCCATTACTCCCTGGTATTAGCATTAGCATTACTACTCCATTACTCCCTGGTATTAGCATTAGCATTCCCCCAGCAGCATTACCTGGTATTACATATGGCTGACTGAGTTATGGCCGTCACCCCCCAGGCCCGGGTGTCCTCCGGAGAGCTGCATGCCCGCCTCGCCCACGCCGGACACCTTCTCCTCCTCCCTCCTCTTCAGGCAGGCTGCCTTGGGGTTGAGGTTGCGTTCTATAGGGAAGGAAGAGCAGAGAAACACAGTAACAACAAAGGTCGTACGTGGCGGGAGCGGAGCGGCGACCTCTAGGGGACACGTTTCGTCCAACACCAGGCAGTCAACGTCATACTCAACCTGGAGCAGCAAGGGGTCAGTTTTCCAAAGTGTGTGGAGGTTAACGTTGGTAGTACCTAGCATGTAGTAGCTCATATGTAGCCCCTAGCATAGCAACTCGTATGGAATACTCAGCAGAAGGTTCATAACCAGGATTCAAACACCAGGTGTCTTGTTTTTCTTTTCCGCTAGTGTGTCTAGGTGTCTTAATCCTTAAAGCTATGTAGTATCTAGCATGTCGACCCAAGCATGTTTTAAAAAAGATTAAGCATGTTTTACCAAGTGTCTAGCTCCTAGCGTGCAGTATCTAATGCGCATTACCCATTGCGCAGGAAGTCCCTAGTGTGTGGTCCAAGTACAAGCAGTAAGGCTCGGTACCTCTAACTTGTTGCTCCAGGTTGAGTATAACGTTGACGGCCTGGTGTAGGATGAGCAGTTTGGTCTGAGGTTTATCGTTGGTGAGGTGCAGCTGGCACATCCTGCCCAGCTCCTTGAACGCTTCGTTGATGTCTCGCACTCGCAGGCGCTCGCGGGCGTTGTTGGCCACCCGTCGCTCTTTCTCGCGCTCCACCTTCAGCTCCGGGGGCAGGTCCTCGTCGTCCTCTTCGTCGTCTTGACTTTTTTTTTTCCAGAGAGGAGGAGGAGGGAGCGCGTGTGTGGAAGAGGGGGATGGTGGGGTTGGGGGGGGGGATGAGGGAAAGGAGGGGGGTAGCGGGAGGAGAGAGAGAATGGGGTGAAGACGTGGAACCACAGGAAGTAAGCGAGGCCCTACCTGGAACGCCAACCTCCTCTGCTGCTGCGCCCGTTAACAGGCCTGTCTGCAGAGAGACGTTGGTTCGTACCGGGGGTTGGGTAACCCTTTTCCCAAAAACATCAGCATTCTGATCGGTCCTTACACATCCGTACGGACCCCAGACGTTGAGTTTTCTGGGTCGATTAGAGCCCGCATTGTGCGTGCAGCCATTTGGAAAACGTTCACTCCCAAACAAATTCATCCACTGGCTGCACTCCAGTACGAAGGGCGCAAAAATACATTACAGTGTTGACTAGGCAAAGAGACACACAAGTCCTATCTCACGTTCAGTGCTTGGATCAAAGCACATAGGAGATGTGATTACTTTTCATCCCACATAAGTTGGAAATAAACATGCATGTCCGGTTGGCGAGACACATGTACCCTGCTATGAACACACGCCTGCGCCCTGACTAAACCCACACATGTTCCATGGGGTCTTAACCCCTGCGTGTGGGCACCTGTCCCCCCAGCATCCTACGAGAGGAGACTTACTCGTTGGGCTGGTCTGTGAGGTTAGAGAGGATCTGGAGGGCCAGCGCCTCTTTTCTGAAAACAATGGAGGATGGGAGGAGGGGGGGGGGGAGAGGAAAGGGAGGGGGGGGACAGTCAAAACCTAACAACATGGAGGGCCACAGCATATCCAGTAGCAGTCCTCACAAACAGAAGGCCCATCACATGTTTGCATTTCCACCTATGTGGGACAAAGCAATCAACACCAGCTCGCCTTTCTACAAAAGAATCTCCGGCTTGTTTCCGCTAAGCGAGACGGCGCTTCGTCAGGGGGCCCCACCCAAGATGGCCGACCCCCCTGGTTCAGGGTAGGCTCCTTACCTCACTCTGGTTCGAGCCATCTTGCTCTCGTTCTTGTCCTCCTCGGACTTGTCGGCGATGGAGGAGTTCTCATCGTCATCCTTGTCCTCCCTCTTAATGTCGGAGCCGCTGGAGGAGTGGGTGGAGCGTGCCACGCTGCCAGGGAGGCCTGAGGGAGGGGTGGGGTTAGAGGTCAAGGGTCAACACTAACACAGGGGTCAAGGGGGCTACGTGAGCCTCCAAAAACCAGGCTTTTGAGAGAGGGGGGTCAGGGAAGAGGGGGCTTGAGAAAAGAGGGGGAGGGGAACGGAGAGGGAGAAAGAGAGTGAAGAGAGAGAGAAAGAACGTGACAGGGAGAAGAGAGAGAGAGAGAGTGATGGAGACAGAGGTGAGTGTGGTGTGGGACCCACTGGTGAAGCCCTCTGGCTGTCCGGGGGGCTGGGGGGGTCCGGAGGCGTGGTGGCCATGCAGCAGAGTGCTGTTGGGGGGCGGCAGGCCTGTGGCCTCCTCGTGGAGGGCCCCTCCCTGGAGGAATGCAGCACCGTTAGAACGCATGTAACACAACCACACACACACACACACTGAAAACCCCATCCACACACCCTCCCTCCTCACCATGGCTGGGTGTCTGTTGCTCAGGGCCAAGCCTGCGCCAGAGAAGGCCTGAGAGAGCCCCCCGTTGTGCACCGCGCTGAGCAGGCTGTGCATGTCAGAGTGGGGTCCTCCAAGACCCCCAGGGCCCCCCTGGCCCACGGCGTGGCTACGCAGGACATGGATGGCCTCTTCCAGACGGTCCTCCATCTTGTTTTGCTGAAAAAGGAGGGAGGGAGAGTTTGGTGGTTAGGATGTAACACTGGATCACAGGTTCAAATCCCTGTTCTGTTGCCTGCTAACTATGATAATGAACACTTTTTCGTGATATAGAATACACAGGGATGGTTTTACAAACCATTTAGTCTTTTAGGTTGAATGGGTTGGAGAAATTGCATACATGTTTGGTAGTTGAGAGAGAGAGATACACAGAGAGAGAGAGAGAGATACACACACACACAGAGAGAGATACAGAGAGAGAGAGATACACAGAGAGAGAGAGACCACTGACCAGGGCATGGAGCTGACCCTCATAGTTGGGTGACATAGCATCTTGACTGGAAGGTCTGGGCCACTGAGATGCTGCTTGACCTGAAAGGTGCGCACACACACACACTTTAGAACAGTAGCCTCAACATTGAGACATGACCTTCAAATTTCAAAATTCCATGTGAGCAGTTGTCACCTATGGAAACCGAACCCTAAACGAGCCCTAGACGAAAACACATCAAATGTCATTCAGATACAGACTGCTGACACTGTCTGGGTGTCAGTTCCCATTCCAGGCCAGCAGGAGGAGCTAGAGGTCTAACGCCACATCTCACAGCACCTCACAAGTCTGTCCTCCATTTGATTCAGAACATCAACAACAAAAATGGGACATCTGTTCTATCTCAAAAATATTCCCAACCGCTTGGGAGATAGTAGCAGTTATTGTAACATCGTTCCTGGTAGCTGATATGTGATTGTTGGGACATTGGGCCCCCTAGATGAGATGAGTTATTCTAACTGTTAAACAGAGATGGTTTCTGGTACTAAAATCCAGATTCTCGGTTTTATGATGTACTTTTTATATACTATATTTTGTATTATGTATTATATATCGTTTGCATGTTGCTTTGGCTAAAAAGCCAAATGAATGTGGGAAGGGGGAGAGCGTGCAGTACCTCCGATGGCCTGCGGGGACCCCACGGGGGTTGAGGGGGAGGGGGAGAAGGTGTTGTTGCTGTTGTGGTCCGACGGGTAGATCTGCAAGATGCGGGACGGCGTGGTCAGTGTTTGGACGAGAGAATTACACACGCGGAAAGACACGCTAACACACACACACAACAGCACGGTCACACACACAACGGCACGGTCACACACACACAACACACACACAAACACAGAGGTGTTTCTTACTGATGCCAGAGCCTTTCCGATCTCCCCTGAGCTGCCTGCTGTGCTGCCTCTGTTCGCTGGAGAGGAAACACATCATCACACACCACAAACCACTAGCGTAGCCTTGCTTAGCATAGTACAGCAAAGCCTATGATAGCATAGCTTAGCGTCATCTGGTGTTGCCTCTTACAATAGATTAGCCTAGCATAGCTAAGCATGGAACGGCAGCGGAAAGATTATGACTGGCTGTTAGCCTAGCATAGCATAAAGCACATAACTAGCCCATGGGTAACAACAATAATAGAATGGCATATTATTAGCAACGTGCTAGGCTAAGTCATCACACCTGGAGATGCTGATCTTTGTGGTTCGTTCTATTTAAACATACCCATGATGCTCTCTGCTCCGTTGATGGCTGGGGCATGGTTGTAGGAGGCAGGGGCGGGGCCATGGTGGAAGCCATTCACCTCACTGGTGTGCAGTGGGTAGTTCTGGAGGGGGGGAGGACAGAAAGAGAGTGAATTAAGGAGGCTAGGTACCGAACCCCGGCTGTGCCAACATGACGTTGTGTCCTTGGGCAAGGCACTTCCCCCTACTTTCCTCAAGGGGGGGAATGTCCCTGTACTTGCTGTAAGTCGCTCTGGATAAGAGCAGCTGATAAAATGACAGAGCGAGATACAGAGATGGATGAAGCCTCACCATCCTGTCCTGGGGGTTGAGGGCAGAGAAGGACCCCGTCTGGCCCAGGTGTGGGGGTCCCAGCATGGCAGAGTAGCCAGCCTGGCCGAGGGGCCCGGAGGGGGACCAGTCTGATGAGGGGTGCAGGCCTTCTGAAGGAGGGGTGCGTAGTCGGTAAACATACAGGTTCGGAAGTAGCATTGTATTATTTAGCCTAGCATAGCCTAGCCCTGTTACTACAGACCTTTTTTTTTGGGGGGGGGGGGGGGGATCTTATTTTACTACATTTTTATCTGATCTTATTTATAAACTTGTGTATTTGTTAAGTGGACCCAAGGAAAATTGCTGGCAAATTTTTTTTTTAACAATAAAACATTCAGTTAGTTTCTAAAAGACAGGTACAAGTCACCTCCCTCCCTCACAAACATACAACCGTTCAACTTATTAAGTAAGGTACGTGCTTGTATTTGCTAAACCCCCCCCACCCCCACTTTCCTGAACCTGGAGGGGCCACTTAGCACAGGAAGGGGCCCCTGCTCACCTTGCATGTAGAAGGATCCTGGGTATACGGCTCCAGGTTTGGCCCCTGGGTACCCCCCGCCATCCCGGGCGTACTCATCAGAAGTGGAGGCATAGACCTGCACACACATTACAACATGAAGTACACACCTGAAGACACACACACACCTGAAGACACACACACACACCTGAAGACACACACACACACCTACTCCCCCTCCCTCTATGAACTGGAGCATAAAACACAGGAACCTTTTGGTAACGGCCATTTTTCAATAGTCCCTCAATAATCTTCTAGTTACTCCCTGATATGGATGCCGCATTAGCACAGCGTGCGTACAGACACACACACACACACACACAGTAATGACTGGTTATGATTTCATAACCACTCAGTCACTCTGACGTGAACTGTTCCAGGGGAAGAGGGAGGGAGGATGAGGGAGCGGAGAGACAGGCAGAAAGAGAAGTGGAGAGACCTTTTCAGAGAGGTGGATACAGGGAGTGAAGATGAAGACGGCGGGATGGAAAGAGACCCTCAGACAGTCCTCTCTTTCATGCTCTGAACGGAGATGCAGAGACCGTCAGAGATGGTCTACCGTCGGAGAGACAGTGGGAGAGCCAGAGAGACCGTCGAAGAGAGGCTATGCAGCAGAGAATGCTAATCCAGGGCAGGGATTTTGGTCTGTAATTTGATTTAACAGAGAGAAGTGGAAAGGGAATGGAGATGCTCTTCTAATTACAGGGCCATCTGCCTTCTGCTGGACCGGGTCCAACTCCACAGGCAGCTGGGCTGACGACAACCAGGGAGAGGGAGAGAGCCAGGGAGGAGGGAGGGAAGGGGGGGAGGCAGGGAGGGAAGAGAGCCAGGCAGGAGGGAGGGAAGGGAGGGGGAAGGAACTGAAGAGAGGGAGAGCCAGGGAGGAGGGAGGGAAGAGGGGGAGGCAGGGACGGAAGAGAAGAGAGGGAGAGAGAAGATAGGGAGAGAGCCAGGGAGAAGGGAGGGAAGGAGGAAGGGAAGAGAGGGAGAGAGCCAGGGAGGAGGGAGGTAAGGGGGGGGGAGGCAGGGAGGGAAGAGAAGAGAGGAAGAGAGCCAGGGAGAAGAGAGGGGATGGAAGAGAAGAGAGTGAGAGAGCCAGGGAGGGGGGAAGGGGGGGAGGCAGGGATGGAAGAGAAGAGCGAGCCAGGGAGAGAGAGGGGAGGGCAGGGGGGATGGTAGAGAATAGGAGGGGTGGGGCAGGGAGAGAGGGGAGGGAAGGAGGGATGGCAGGGAAGAGGGCACGGAGAGAGGAAGAGAGGGATGGAAGAGGGGGCAGGGAGGGAGGGAAGGGGGTTTAGGGAAGGGTGGTAGGAGGGGGGCAGGGAGAGACGGAAATGGGGGGGGGCTAAGAGAGGGAGAGGCAGAGAGGCGGGGGTTGCTGTTGCCGTGAGGCGGGGGTGAGGCGAGGGGGGGCAGACCACTGAAGGTGCTGGTGGTGATTTATGTAGAGACATAAGGAATGGTGTTGGGGACAAGGAGAAGAGATGTAAATGGCTTCAACTAAGCTGGGGATATGAAGGGTGGGGGGTGCGGGGAGGGGGTGGGTGGAAGTGGTAAGTGGGGATGTATAACTACCCTGGTTACTTCACTGCAAACTGCATCTAATAACAGCAGGCTTTAAATTGGGTCTTAGAGCAGAGGAATATGAAGGAGGCTTGTGCTGGGGATGTGGCTCGGCGGAAACAAAGATGGCTGCCAGATCCACTGCATTCTTAGGAAGAGAGGATTTCTGGGTAAATTCCCTGCTAATGGGGGTTTAACGGGTCTCGGGTTACAACTGTGACCAGGCGTGTGTGGCGTGTGTGGCGTGTGTGGCGTGTGTGTGTGCGTGTGGTGTGTGTATGTTCCCACAGCAGGATGGGTAGAAGAGGAGTTGGTAAAGACAGGATGTGGAGAAGTGACACAAGGAGGAGGAGGAGAGACAGGAGGAGCAGGTGGAGGGGAGACAGGAGGAGGAGAGACAAGAAGAGGAGAGACAGGAGGAGGAGAGACAAGAAGAGGAGAGACAAGAAGAGGAGAGACAAGAAGAGGAGAGACAAGAAGAGGAGAGACAAGAAGAGGAGAGACAAGAAGAGGAGACAGGAGGAGGAGAGACAGGAGGAGGAGAGACAAGAAGAGGAGAGACAAGAAGAGGAGAGACAAGAAGAGGAGACAGGAGGAGGAGAGACAAGAAGAGGAGAGACAGGAGGAGGAGAGACAAGAAGAGGAGAGACAAGAAGAGGAGAGACAAGAGGAGGAGACAGGAGGAGGAGAGACAAGAAGAGGAGAGACAGGAGGAGGAGAGACAAGAAGAGGAGAGACAAGAAGAGGAGAGACAAGAAGAGGAGAGACAAGAAGAGGAGAGACAAGAGGAGGAGACAGGAGGAGGAGAGACAGGAGGAGGAGAGACAGAAGGAGGAGAGACAGGAGGAGGAGAGACAGGAGGAGGAGAGACATAAGGAGGAGAGACAGGAGGAGGGGAGACAGGAGGAAGAGAGACAAAAAGAGGAGAGACAGGAGGAGGTGAGACAGGAGGAGGAGAGACAGGAGGAGGAGAGACATAAGGAGGAGAGACAAGAGGAGGAGACAGGAGGAGGAGAGACAGGAGGAGGAGAGACAGAAGGAGGAGAGACAGGAGGAGGAGAGACATAAGGAGGAGAGACAGGAGGAGGGGAGACAGGAGGAAGAGAGACAAAAAGAGGAGAGACAGGAGGAGGTGAGACAGGAGGAGGAGAGACAGGAGGAGGAGAGACAGGAGGAAGAGAGACAGGAGGAGAGACAGGAGGAGGAGAGACAGGAGGAAGAGAGACAGGAGGAGAGACAGGAGGAGGAGAGACAGGAGGAAGAGAGACAGGAGGAGGAGAGACAGGAGGAGACAGACATGTTTCCCCCAGGCTGACCTGTCCCTTAACTCCCAACGCTAGAATACAGGACACGGCATTGTGACCCCAACACTGGCGTCCAGGACAGTGTTGGGGTCAGGAAAGTGGGGGATGAATCGATAGATTGAATAGAAGAGCGGGGGGGGCCTCCAGTGAGGAAAGGGGGAGGGGTGGGCAGGAAGACAGGCTCATCAGCAGTCATTAATCTGGGCTCAGACAGGGGCTAAGAGGCCTCACAGCACTGTGCCTTACAACTGGGTCACAGGCTGGGGGGAGGGAAGGGGGAGAGAGGAGGGGGGGAGAGGAGGGGGAGGGAGAGACAGGACAGGGGCTGGGAGGAGAGGCATAAGGGGAAGCCCATTCCCTCCCCACCCCAAACAAAATGGGTGTTAGGGTTGGGGGGGGGGGGTCCCCACCAGTAGCACTACAACACAGGGATGTGAGATTGGTCTAGCCACACACACACACACACCCACACACCTGTAGCTAACCCTACGGAGAGGCCTAGCTGTGGCCGGAGGTCCTGGTGCAGAAGTTCCCACAGTTCATGGGTACAGTTACAGTTACACTAGGAGTTTATACAACAGCTGTCCTGCTGATGACTCACTACGAGTGGGTGGGGGGGTGGGGATGGGGGTGGGGTGAGGGAGGCATGAGGAAGCCCTCTGTGTGTTTGTGTGTGCGGGATAGAAAGAGAGAGAGAGAGACAGGCGAGCACTTAGGTGTGCGGTTGCATGTGTGATCAAAGCATGTGTGGAAACCTGTGACCTGACCGTGAGAGAGAACAGACACAAGGGATCAGGGTGTGTGTGTGTGTGTGTGACATTAGGGGTTAGAAGTGTGCGCGCGTGTGTGTGTGTGGAGGAGAGGACTTACAGAGGACGGAAGACCTGGGGGCTTTCTGATCTTCTTAGGCTGAGTGTCTAGAGAGGAGAGAGAGAGACAGAGAGTCAGAGAGAGATAGAGCCAGAGTAGAGAGAGAGAGGAGACAAAGTTAGAGTAGAGAGAGAGAGAGAGTTAGAGAGACAGAGTAGAGAGACGTACAGAGAGGCAGAGGAAAAAACGAGTGGGAGTTGAGTTCATCATCCACTGCACACCATCATACGGAAAGTCACATAACAAACAGCCACTCCGTTTGTCCCAACTCAGCCACCGTACCTATATTTCCGTCTGGGGGCCTCCTGCGGGGGTTGCTGGGGTAGGAGGGGTAAAACTGGCTGCCCCCCTTCAGGGTGGGAGGGGGCAGGGCGTCTGGGCTGGCCATGGCTATCTCACTAGGCAGAAACCCAGGCTGTAGCGGGGGGGGGGGGGGGTGGTAGTGGGGGTGGGGATAGGTTAATACTCAAACACACTTTCAGGAAACAGAGACACGTCTCAAGTCAAATTATTTCTGATGAAAGGGGAAGTGAGAAACTTGGGCTGCTGTGAGAGACAGAGAGAGAGACAGAGAAAGATACAGATAAAAAGATAGAGACAGAGAGACAGACAAAGAGAAAAAGACAGAGACAGAGAGAGAAGAGAGAGAGAAAAGGAGAGATGGAGAGAAGACAGGGAGGATCTCACCTGTCCGCTGAAGTACGGACCCCTCTCTCCTTTACCTGCGAAAAACACACACATACAGGTCACATGGCAGCTACCAACACCCAGGACAGCAGGACAGGGGGCTTTAGTATGAGGTTAGTATAGTGAGTGTAACAGATCCTTACCTCCAAGCCCTGAGCTGAGGAAGGGGGAGGTAAGCCCCTCATGCTCACTGTAATGGGGGCCTTCTCCATAGGGCTGAGGGTGGATGGAGAGAGGACATCAAACATGCTGTCTTACATGGATGGATGGATGTGTGTGTGTGTGTGTGAGGGGGTCCTTACCCGTCCCTGGTTGTACGAGGGGCTGTTCTGTTCAGAGCCCCAGGACCCGGAGCCATTACGCTCGTCCAGAGCTGGAGGAGACACACACACACACGTTAGACTGAGCTGACACACACAGAGACAAACATGGTGTATTAGACTGGCATGACACACACACACACAAGCTGAGGTAACTGTGTTTCAGTGGACCTGAGAGATGTGGAGACAGGCCAGCCAGTATGATACTGATGAGAAACTAGCTTCCTAGAAACCAGCAGAGCAGAAACCACAAACACTCTCTGCCTCTCCCTCTCTACCTCCCTCATTCTCTCTCTACATCTCTCTCTCTCTCTCTCTCTCTTTCTCTCTCAGCCACTAATGCTACTGAGCCTCTCTGGAGACGTGGCGCTTAATTGCATACTGATTTGCATAATTGTGCATATTAATGTGCATACCTTATGAATATTCATATTTCGCCTTTGATTTTTCCTCCTAATTAAAAAAAATGTGTGAGGGAGAAGGCGAGTGAGCAAGTGGAGAGAGAGAAAGAGAGACGGGGGGAGGGAGGGGGAGAGAGATTGAGTGCTTGGGTAAGAGATGGGCGACTGCCTGATGAGAGAGAGAGAGGGGGGGGAGGAGGCACAGAGAGGGGGGGAGGGAGACAGAGAGGGGGAGAAGGGGAGAGGGAGTGTGAGAGGGACGGAAAGAGACAAAGAGAGACAGCGTTAGAGAGAGAGAGAGAAAGGGCTAGAGAGAGGGAGAAAGAGGGGGATAGAGAGAGAGAGGGATAGAGAGAGGGATAGAGAGAGGGATAGAGAGAGGGATAGAGAGAGGGATAGAGAGAGGGATAGAGAGAGGGATAGAGAGAGGGATAGAGAGGGGGGAGGATGAGTGATGAGTGGAGCAGAGTGGAGCAGAGCGGAGCAGCCCCCCAGCCCCTTGTGGAGGACAGCAGTGATGTATGGAGAGGTGGTGGCCAGCAGGCAGAGCCAGGCCAGAACAGGAGAGAGGGCCACATCTGAGGAGCCGCCTCACTCCCTCACTGTCACACGGCTACGCTAGCCTATGCTAGGCTAACCCACACTAAACACGCTGCTATGGTAACACACCACTAGGTGAAACCAACACTAGCACGCCACTAGGCTCAAATTTGCTAGGATAACCCATGTTAAAACAATGGAAGGCTAGCCTATGCTAGGATAACCTGTTAAAACAACTGTAGGCTAACTTATGCTAAAACAACCATAGGCTAACATATGCTAGGATAACCTATGTTAAAACAACAGTAGGCTAACCTATGCTAGGATAACCTATGGTAAAACAACAGTAGGCTAACCTATGCTAAGATAACCTATGTTAAAACAACAGCAGGCTAACCTATGCTAGGATAACCTATGTTAAAACAACAGTAGGCTAAACTATGCTAGGATAACCAATGTTAAAACAACAGCAGGCTAACCTATACTAGGATAACCTATGTTAAAACAACAGTAGGCTAACCTATGCTAGGATAACCTATGTTAAAACAACAGCAGGCTAACCTATGCTAGGATAACCTATGTTAAAACAACAGTAGGCTAACCTATGCTAGGATAACCTATGTTAAAACAACAGTAGGCTAACCTATGCTAGGATAACCTATGTTAAAACAACAGTAGGCTAACCTATGCTAGGATAACTCATGCCAACCCCCCATGGTTGTGAAAGACAAGGAGTAAGAAAAATAGAGAGAAACAGGAAGCTGGGGGGGAGAAAAGAGTAAAGTAAAGCGACGGGGAAGGGGGGGGGAGAGTGAGGAAGGACAGTTGGTGCGGGAAACTCCTGTCAACATTGTTTCACACGTTGTGCCAGTAATTAACTGGGAGGCAATCAAACAAGGTGTCAGGCCGCATGGAGCTCCAGCGGCACCCAGCTAGCTTGTAGCTCAACACTGAGGAGAGGTGGGGAGGAGGGGGTGGAGGAGGGAGGAGGGGTGGAGGAGAGGGTTGGGGGAGGGAGGAGGGGTGGAGGAGAGGGTTGGAGGAGGCGAGGGCGAGACCACAGTCACAAATAAATCACATAAAACCCTGATTCTTTGCTGCACTCGAGTTCCTTCTTCACGACAGTGGCAGAGCACTGTGTGTGAGTGTGTGTGTGTGTGTGTGTGAGTGTGTGTGTGTGTGCGTCCCAGCTATCACGTTAACCTCAGTAAGCCCCCTAACCTGATAGAGAATAGTGGAGTTAGACCCCCTGCACCAGGACGCACCACGTAATCACATTACATGTAGGCTGGTGGTCTTGAAAGGCAGCTGAGATTTGATGGAACCAGCGCTCTCTCGGTGACACACAAACATGTCGAAAAACACCAGCTAGACACACACACGCGTCTCTAAAACACACACACACACACTTGGTGTGGAGGTGGGGTCAGCAGCTGTAGAGGTGAGAGAGGGGACGTCAAAAGGAGGTGGTCTTTGCTGTGTGCGTGTAAGAGTGTGTGCGGGGGGGGGGGGCAGCAAACTGTATATGGGAATGTTACCAACTAAATATGGGAATGGTGGGAAAATGGCTGGCTGGGGGTGGGGGTGATCATTGTTAACACCCTCTTCTCTCCCTCCCTCCCCCGTTCCTGGGACACAATGCATTTCCATTGACATGCAACAGAACAGGAGGTGATGATCTCCTGCACTGTGGGTGAGGGTTGAATCGAGGTGTGGGTGTATGTGTGTGTGGGGGGGGGGGGGGGGCTGTCATTGTCTGAGGCATGAGCCATTTCCTGCTCATCAGTGGGGGAAAGGCCAGCCCTGTCGGGGTGGGAGTGTGGAGGGGAGGGGGGTGGGTCGTTTCAAGTCTGTAAGCTGCCACCACCCCCCCCCCCCTTCATTCGTTTTTTTTTCTTCCTCTGGCAACAGATCCACGGCCCTGGGGTGGAGAAACCCAAGGAGACGGCCTAGAGCCAACCTCCCACGCTGGCAAGGTGACAGCAGAGGAGAGGAGGGTTCTAGAACAGACCGTCCAGGCGGGGGGGGGGGGGGGAGGGTTCTAGAACAGACCGTCCGGGGGGGGGAAGTTCTAGAACAGACCGCCCAGGAGATGGAGGGTTCTAGAACAGACCGCCCGGGGGAGAGGAGGTTTTCTAGAACAGACCGTCCAGGAATGGAGGGTTCTAGAACATTGCAGAAGCTTCCGGAGCGCTCAGGGCTTCAGCTGATCTGACGGACAGGCACCCCAGGCTGTTCCGTGCTTGGCAGAGGTGCAGACAGGGCCTGGGAGGCGGGATCTAGAGCCGCTCCCCAACGGAACCCGGATCCATTGGCTAAAACCTGCTGAACAATCAATCGCACGCGATAAAAGGAAGGGCGGCAGGAACAAGCAGGAGGAGCCACAGCTCTCCCGTCCCACGCGGGAAAAGATGGCCCTGGGTTCTGGGAGACGAGCGCGCCTCATCGCAGTGGCGTCGTGGTTCTCTGTGTGTGTGTGTGATGTCATGCGGGAGGTGTGATGGTGAGATGGAGGAAGGCGAGCAGCTGCTGCCCAGATCCAGCCACGCAAAACAAACACAAACAAAAATGGCGCCTCACCTGATCCTCCGAACTGACTGCTGGCCAGCGTGGTCTTGCGGTTATTCCCGTTGGCTACAGGCGGTGCAAACATCTGCAAAAGAGAGAGGGGATTGGTTAGTGTCATCGCGCTTTCAGATGCGCGCACCCACACACAAAAACTCACATAGAAACGCACACACAGACACACACACAGAGAAACACACACAGACAAACACACACAGAGGATTCAGAGATAGTTCTATTCAGTCCGGTGTCCCTCCAAGACATAAAGATCAACTCCAAAGGGAAAAAAAGAGCTGTGACCATCTCTAAAGGTGTCAACCAGGACACAAACTGTCGCGCCTCAGACATCGAATGGGAACTACGTTTCCCACGATGCAACAGTATCAGGCTGCGCTCAGACTGGCCCTCTCCAAAGAGCGGCAGCCATCTTGCAGCTTCTCAGTGGGCTGGAGCCAGACACCCAACCAGCACAAGGTTATGGAGATGAAACACTACGTTATGGGGGTGAAACACTACGTTATGGAGGTGAAACACTACGTTATGGAGAGGAAACACTACGTTATGGAGAGGAAACACTACGTTATGGGGGTGAAACACTACGTTATGGAGGTGAAACACTACGTTATGGGGGTGAAACACTACGTTATGGAGGTGAAACACTACGTTATGGAGTTGAAACACTACGTTATGGAGGTGAAACACTACGTTATGGAGGTGAAACACTACGTTATGGGGGTGAAACACTACGTTATGGGGGTGAAACACTACGTTATGGAGGTGAAACACTACGTTATGGAGGTGAAACACTACGTTATGGGGGTGAAACACTACGTTATGGGGGTGAAACACTACATTATGGAGGTGAAACACTACGTTATGGAGATGAAACACTACATTATGGAGGTGAAACACTACGTCATGGAGATGAAACACGTTATGGAGGTGAAACACTACGTTATGGAGGTGAAACACTACGTTATGGAGATGGAAAAAACACCCAAGTCCTAAACCACAGCCTAGCAAACAGCAGGAGGAAGTGGGGACAAGCTCCGAACTGTGGAATAGGACTTAAACTGAGCGCAGAAGAATATGTGGAGAGAGGAAGGGTGAGGGAGGAAGAGGAGGGAAACAGCTGACACCACGAAGCCAGCGATGCAGCAGAGAGGCTGGACCCTCGCTTCACTGCATCCCTGGTACCCAGGTGGACTGGCTGGGGGAGAGAGGGGGGGGGGGATGAGCGATAGAAATGGATGGACAGATCTGCGACGGAGAGGCGTCAATATGGAGGGATGAGCGATGGGAGAGATGTCAAGATGGAGGGACATCTAGATGAGATGGATGAGCGATGGGAGAGACAGGAGGGATATCAAGATGGAGGGATGAGCGATGAGAGAGATGTCTAGATGGAGGGATGGGAGGCTGGTCATGCAGGGGGCTCTAGAACGTGACGGCCAGCTTGGCTTCCAGCCCAGCGAGCCCATGTGCGGAACATTGAGGGCGTGTGCTGTAGCGTGCAGTCAGTCAATGTGGAGAAATGCAACAGAATCACACTCTCCCCGCCTGCGCCCTCCTCCTCCTCCTCCTCCCCCCCGCCTGCTTCCAGACCCCTAACCCATTCCTGCTCACTCTCTCTCCTCCTCTACCTCCCTCTCTCTCTCCCTCACCAACACCTGGTCCCCTCTCCAACCCTCCATCCCTTCCCGGCCGAGCAACCCACCCCCCTCCGGGTCCTAGCTCCCGCTCTCTCTCTCCATCCCTCCTGCCCGCTCCAAGCATAGTTCCCTCGCCCAAACCCTCACCGCCCACCCCTCCCTCCTTCCCTACTTCCTCCCTCCCCCCCCACCTCCCCTTTTCCTCTCCCACACCTGGTCCCCTCTCTCTCACGCCCCCGCCACCCCTCCTCCTCCTCCCCCCCCCCCCACCCTCCACAACATCCATCCCCTTACCTCCCCTCACCCCCCTGCCCCCCCCCCCCCCCCCCCACCCCCCATGGTCCTTGCTCCCCTTCTGTCTTACCGCGCTGAAATCCAGAAGGTCGTTGAGTTCCTTGTCAGTTCCCACTGCAGCCATTCTCTGGTGCTGCTGCATGCCCCACAGTCTATCAAGCCTACGAGAGAGATTCAGCACACACCGACTTAGACGAGCCAGAGACCACACACACACAGGCAGACACACACACACACACTGTTACACTGGTAGCTACGCACTCCTTCAATTTGGACACGTTATTGCGGTATGTGGTCGAGGAACCCGGGATACGAGCCCCGCCCATTGGTTCTGCCGTACCTGAGTGAGCTAGCTGGCGTAATGGAGGAGTTTGGTACGGGGGGGGGGGCTGTTTCGTCCCCGCCGCGCCCAGCTGGCACTGCCGTGGTTACCCTGGCAAGGCGAACGCACGCTACAACCACGCAGATACTGTTTGAACGACTCCCCCCCCCTGCCCCTGCGGCTCGCTCGCCCTCGTACGGGCAACACGGGCGGCATTCGCTCTAGCAGACGCTAGCAATCTTAGCATACAGAGAGGAGGGGGGGCTCGAACCCAGGACCTCAAGTCCAGCAGTTAGTCTACAGCTGATTTAGCACCTATACAAGGAAGAGCCAGGCTCTAAGGTGAATCTAAGGTGCAAACGGCATGGGGGGGCGGGCGAGGGGCAACACTCCTGCAGAGGAACACCACATGCACCCACACAGCGAACACCGCGCTCGCACGCATCATCCCTCCCCCCCATCCCCCACCCCCACCACTTTCGTTTCTCCTTCCTCCCTCCCCGTCTGTCTCTCCCTTTGTTTACAGAGGTAGAAGAGGAGGCCATCTTGGCATCAAAGACGCCCCAACGTAGAGGAGGGGCTGCGCGTCGAGCGGGTTTGGCTGGAGATCAAGCGGCCGCACCGTTCAAAAATCCCTCCCTTCGCCATGCGTAGCTTTGGAGAAGGGCTGAATGACGCCTTCCAATCGGGTGATTCGAGTCAGGCAGAAAACAGTCGCTTATGGCGGGGTAAAAAGAAAATGACTAAGGCAAAGGTTTAGACCAAGATGGCCTCCCGTTCGGACCAACGAACGCCCGTCATGACAGTACTGTGCAGTGCAGGGCGTATGTGTGAGATCAACATTAGTACATCTGTATGTTGACAGTAGTACAGCGCTGGGTTTACTACAGTAGGCTACATTTTGTTGGTGGGGGGGGTGGGGGTAAATCTGTGTGCTTACATTAGTACATTACTGTCTGTTGACTAACATTAATAAACGATTGTACATCTGCGAGCCACCATTACATTACTGTATGTGTGCATGTTAACATTAGCAGGAGTAACGTTGGACTACACAGACTAGGGGGAGACAGGGGACTAGAAGCCCTCTAGCACTGAGAAACATCTCATATTAGAACTAGCAGGACTGAAAGCAGTGAGGCACGACAGGCAGGCAGATCAGTGGGGTACTAGAGGCAGGCAGTGCAGCAGTTTAGTAGAAGCACGCAGAGCAGCTAGGTACTAGAGGCAGGCAGAGCAGCTAGGTACTAGAGGCAGGCAGAGCAGCTAGGTACTAGAGGCAGGCAGAGCAGCTAGGTACTAGAGGCAGGCAGAGCAGTGAGGTACTAGAGGCAGGCAGAGCAGTGAGGTACTAGAGGCAGGCAGAGCAGCAGGTTAGTAGAGGCAGGCAGAGCAGTGAGGTACTAGAGGCAGGCAGAGCAGCAGGTTAGTAGAGGCAGGCAGAGCGGTGAGGTACTAGAGGCAGGCAGATCAGTGAGGTACTAGAGGCAGGCAGAGCGGTGAGGTACTAGAGACAGGCAAAGCAGCAGGTTAGTAGAGGCTGGCAAAGCGGTGAGGTACTAGAGGCAGGCAGATCAGTGAGGTACTAGGGGCAGGCAGAGCAGTGAGGTACTAGAGGCAGGCAAAGCAGCAGGTTAGTAGAGGCTGGCAGAGCGGTGAGGTACTAGAGGCAGGCAGATCAGTGAGGTACAAGGGGCAGGCAGAGCGGTGAGGTACTAGAGGCAGGCAGAGCAGCAGGTTAGTAGAGGCTGGCAGAGCAGTGAGGTACTAGAGGCAGGCAGATCAGTGAGGTACTAGGGGCAGGCAGAGCGGTGAGGTACTAGAGGCAGGCAGAGCAGCAGGTTAGTAGAGGCAGGCAGATCAGCGAGGTACTAGAGGCAGGCAGATCAGCGAGGTACTAGAGGCAGGCAGAGCGGCGAGGTACTAGAGGCAGGCAGAGCGGCGAGACCAACAGGTGGGGTTCTCTGACCATCTCATCAGCCTCCACTCGTGCAATGTGCTGCGTTCCAACTGCTCTGTACCTTCCACATCCACCCCCCCATTAACAGCCCTTAGTGTGTAGCACAGGGCTGAATGTTTACATCCACACAAGATCCAGGGAAACACACTCCGCACTGTCACCTAGAGATCCTTCCTTCTCCGTCTCGTCTGGGACAACAGCGGAAAGAAGCCCTTGGCTATCACAAGGTTGAGGTGTTCAGGACAACAGCAGGGGAGGAGGGAAGGAGGAGTGGAGGCGGAGGGGAGGGAGGGAGGGAGGAGGAGGGAGAGGGAGGAGGAAACTCAACATGTGAATTCCTTGAAGGGTGCAGAAACACTCGGAAACCCTGCTGGCTGCAACCCGGGAAGCCATCATTACAGAGAGCTACACAAGTGTCATTTCCAAGCTCTTAACCGAGCGGGTTAACTAATCTAACCTTGAGAGAACAAATACAACACGGAGCTTCGTGTGTAAACAAACTGTACTGCCCTGCAACACTTAAGGCAAAGCTGTGAGCCAACTGGAAAACTTGAATTTACACAAATCCTCCAAATGTTTATGGAGTGGTTCCATTGGGTTTCCGGAATAGCATCTTTGACTAGATGATCAATAGTAGGAAACGGATTAAGGAATCTTTGTCACAACCTTTCTTTCCCTCTAATACTAGGCGAGGAGCCACAAATACAAATGTGGACACATAATTTGTTTTGTTTTTTAAAGTGGGATTTCGTTATTCCACAAAGTCCAGTTGCAAACATGTTCAGTGATCCCTGAACGCCACTACAGAGACTAACGCTAACAGGCCTGAATACATTTACCACCATTTCATTCTACATCATCTCTATGCGAGTGATCAGGGATAATTTAACATTTGTGGTAGCAATTTTGTCAAAAGGCACACAAAAGCAACAGTTGCTTCAAAAACAAAACACAACAAAAAATTCAAAAACAAAACTTTAAGCAACTGCAGAAAATACTGATAATCAAATAAAAAACGTCTAGGGGGGGGGGGTTGGGGTAACAATGTTGCCATTTCAGTTCCCCTACATCAAAGTGTTGTATACCTAGTTGTTGAACTCGTCCTAGATAACCATGTTGTGTCAAAACCATCACGTTACACTGGCAAACAGAACTGATCTACATGGTTATATATCCTATATGGAATATATGTCTGGGATTTCTCCTCCAGTAAATTTTATATCACGATCTCGAAAGAGGAAAGGCCCCTGTTTAAATAGACCGTCCCCATTCTTAAAGGGGGGGGGGGGGGTAAAAAAAAAATCGGGTTACAAAACATGTGGCATGCATGGATAATTGTCCCAATGCTTCGAACCCAGAGGGAAGGAGGACCGTGCAATAAATATTGAACTTTCCTTTGAATGACCATTTCAACTCAAGGTTGGAGTTGAGCAGTAGAGAGAGAGTTGGGAGAAAAAAAAGGGGGGGGGGGGGTAGTGGGGGTTGGGGGATGAGGAATTTCCTGCCAAATGTGCAATAAAAAAAAATCTTCCTTTTTTCTTTTTTTTTTTTAAGTCTAGCCTGTGACCAAACGCAAAACCTCTTTCATGGTGTGTGTGTGTGTGGGGGGGGGGTGTTCTACAACTTAAGATGTTAAAAAGGAAACTTTACGTGGCCAAAGTAGCCTACTTGTAAACCCCTAACTGGAAATGGGGGGGGGGGGGGGGGGGGGGGGGGGGGGGAGAGAGAGAAGAGACACAAGTCGAAACAGAAGTAGTTAAAGCCCCACCATCAACATTAGCTTATTTGATATCAACAAACATATCTGAGTCGATCTGAATGTTATAAAGTACCAGTTCTCACTGGGGGAGATGTAGACACTTAAACACGAGGTGAGGTGGAGCTCAAAAACCACCTATTCAAGCCTTAAATCCTAACATCCCAATGCTGAACAAAGGGGCCGTTTCCTTGCGGTCTGTGTGCGACCATCCACACACTTGAAGCAGGCTGCCCTCACCAACCTCCAAAACCAGACAAAAAACACTGACATAAACCCCCCCACCCCCTGCTTCAACTACACATTCCCCCCCAAAACTTTTGAAAATCGCACAAGTCCAACATTTCCTAACAATTCATCAAAACCACAACAAATCGCATTGGGGGCCAGTTTACGAAATGGGAGCGAAAGAGACGGTGTGTTTTTGTGTGTGTATGTGTGTGTTTTTATTATTATTACCTTTCTTCTTCAAATGTCTGGCATCCAACAGTAAAAAGAAAGCTGATTCTCCAATGGAGAAAAAAACATAAAACTTCAAGAGAATTTCAGCCCCCCCAACCCTTGAAGCATTGGCCCCCTGGTTGCTGTTCCTCCTCACGCGTGGTAAACCTGCTGAGCTGGGGCCCCCGCGTCATTGATGACAAACCAAAATGCAAACAAAAGTATGAATGCAACAAAAAAAACAATCTAGTGATTAAATATCGCGTCTTTTTCCTTTTCGGCGTTGTTACAATGGAGCGGATTTCATTCTTCTACTGGACATCTTCACCCACCTCGCTGCACATTGTCAGACGCCACAACGTATCCCTGCGCGCAGAAGTACGGGCCCAAAGCCGAAGAGTGTCCGATTTCAAACGCCTATCTAAAGATGCCAGTTTATCCCCCCCTCCTCCTCGGACGGTAAAAAACCGGGCGCGACCGTCACGACCAGAGATTATTTATCCGCAGGTGACGGACAGACCTTTTCCCAGTCGGATATTAACGCGTAACACTTCTAAAATAAAACAACATCTGTCGGACTAGGCGTTCGGGCGGAAGGTTACCGGGCAGGAAAGTTCGCTGCGATTGACTGCTGCCTTCGCGAGATGGAATGATAAATCCTAAAGAAACTGACCAATGAGGAGGCGCGCCTTCAAGACTGACAGACGCGCTGGCCAATAGGGGAGCACGAAACGGCGCGTTAAGCCGCCTCCCTTCGCGGTGACGCTTGCTTTCGCTGTGTGCTTAGGAGGCTTGGAAGAGGGAGGGAGGGGGGGGGCTTCGGTGTACCCTCTGACATCATTTTATGGCTTTGGTTGGTCCGATCTCCCGCAATTGTTGTTTTGGCGTGCACCGCCGCGCGGTAACGTTTTTTTTTTGGGGGGGGGGGGGGGGGGGGTTCTCGCACGGAGCGTCAAGCGCGCGACGCGAAACAATCAAACTGTGTTTCTATATTCCACATGAAACGGAAGAGGAGGGGAGAGGGAACAGAGAGAGAGAGAGTTTGCTGCGGGATTCACAGAATACGAGGATCACCATAATAGACGATGGGAGAGATGGGGGGAGGGGAGAAACTGCGCTACAGAAAGAGAGAAAGGGGGGGGGGAGGAGGAGGAGGAAGGGGGGTTAGAGCGAGAGAGTTCTAAGTTTTCACAGTCCGACGCATATTCTTTTTGGAGACGCACGCACATCCCGCAGCGAAGAGGCATTTTAAATACGTTGTTTATTTTATAAATGCGTCCTTAAAACAATCTCGATCGTCCCCTTAAACGCCTTATTTTAACGGAGGCGGTTCTGCGCGCGCAGGATGGTTCCCCCGACAGAGCACGAGGAGTGCTAGTATGAACACAGTGACAAAACACATGAATAACTTCATTAAATGCAGAAAATGCCAAGTTTTAAATGTCCCATGTCAACGTGACTTAAAGAGTCTGATGTAACTGGAAAGTAACGTGTTAATAACGTAGTTTGTACGTGTTCTTACATTTGACACCTTCTACTTTTGAAGTTTAGCAACTCTTACAAGTGCGTGAACCTATCTTATACTCCCTGTTAGGGTCAATTGCCTGTTTGTGCAGACTTACCTAGCAAATAAAACGGATTCCAGTTCACTCATTTGTAATATAGCCTCATATTACATATTCTATTTGAATTCAACTGCAATTTCCACCCCCTGGAGGACAAATAAAGGTTCATCTAATCTAATCTAATATGACACAGCCTGTGTAAAGGTGTGTATATCCTGGTCTGTATAGTTGTAGCTTGATAACCCTCACAGCTACACAGCAAGGAGCTCATTCCATAAGAAAGCTTGTGGGAGATCTGAGGCACTGAGGCAGCATTAATTAGTCCCACAGCCTGAGTGCGGAAACAGGGGCTGGGGTCTGGAACCAACACACACATGGGCCGTAAATACTCCACAAACGCGCACAACACATCCCACAGCAGAAGGGGGGGGGGGGGGGGGGGGGGGACAACAGCGTCAGAAAGCCATCAGAGACGCAAGCACTCGTTTATTCATCTGGCGGAAGAAAAAAAGAAACGTCCGCTTTCATCCTGGATTTTTCTCAAGGAAGACGAATGGAAACGACACTTTGATCGAATCTTCGACCAAACGGAGCTTTCTGACAGATGAATTTGGGTGATTGTTGTTGTAATGAGACAGGGGCAAACTGGCTGCCAGAGAGAAAGAAATCTCCTCTTTTCTCTGTGTGTGTGTGTGTCTAAGCACAGATCTGGGTTGGGCTGTGGGTAAGATTGGTGCTGTTGCCTGTGTTCTCAGAGACGCTTGTAAGGCCTCCAAGTCGTTTGTAGCAACAGCTGGCCTGACATGGAGAGCATACACAAGAACAGCCTGCCTGCCAGAGAGACTGGAGAAGGAGAGGGAGGGGGGGGGGGGGGGGGGGGAGAGAAAGAAAGAAAGAAAACGGAAAGAGCGAGAGAGGAAAGAGGGAGGAGTGGGGGGGGGAGAGAGAGAGAGGGGGAGAGCGAGAGAGGGAGGAGAAGAGAGTGCGAGGGAGGAAGAAATCCTGCGGGCGGTGGAGCGGAGGGAAATGGAGGATGTGGGGGAATAAAGGAGAGGAGAGAGGAGGGAGAGAGCGCTCAGGGTCGAAGGTCGGATGACGGAGGAGGAACAGGTGAAGTGTTTCTGGAAAGAAAGAGGCAGAAACTCTGCTGTGTTAGAGGAGAGGAGAAGGTCCTGTTGCATGCTGGGAAGCTTCCTTTGGGGGTTGAAGATGTTTTAACACACAAGACTGCCTCTCCCAATACCAGATAGCAAAGTAATGCTGCAGTACAGACAGTCATTGGTTTTCACACTGTAAATACACGGTAGGTTAAATCCTCATACAGGCTAATACTACTTACAGGCTAATTGCTACACCTGGTAGGTAGTACTATGGGTAGTACTGTCAGGGTACATACCTGTATGCAAGCTTATGCTACGTATGGTAGGTTGCTCCCATTTGTCATATAAGTATATGGAAAATGGACTATATATGGACTATAGTTTGCCATATACATGATGGAAAATATAATATATATACTGGCTAATGTTATTTACATACTACTGCTAAATGGAGGCTAATTATATAGATTAGGTTAGTGAAATCCCATAGCAGAGACCCACATCCAACACTGTAAT
>CM059336.1:7143138-7155638 GCA_030340685.1 Protosalanx chinensis
TAGCCAGCCAGCAGCAGATCAACTCTATTCCCTTCCTGGTTTCTGGAGGGCAAAGAGGTCCCTCCCTTTCTCTCTCTCTCTCTCTCTCTCTCTCTCTCGCTCTCTCTCTCCCTCCCTCCCTCTCCCTCACTCCCGCTCTCTCTTAAAGAAACAGCATTCTCTCTCTCTCTCTCCTGTCTACCTCTTGTCTCTGGGGAATTACAGGGAGGCATATATTTCTGTGGGATATCACATGTTGACGGCTGTTGTTATTGTGGTTCACATACACGCCAACCTACATGTGACTGAAAAACTTTTGATCTGAAACGGGGCGAACGGACGGGCGGGGCGAGCGAGCGGGCGCTTCACTTCCTGGTTGCTAATCTGAGAATGAACGTTCATCTGAACCCAGTAACACACACCCGGATTAAACGGTCATGATCAGATTAAGCTGTAACTCTCTGCCCCCCACCCCCCCCCCACCCCCCTTTTCTCTGTCACCCCTCCCTCTCTTCTTCCCCTCTCTCTCTCTCTCTCTCCCTCTCTCTCCCTCTCTCTCTCTCTCTTTCTTGGTAGGGTTGCACCCACCCATCCCTCGCTGCCTGAGGTCATTGCGTCCCACCCCAAAAAACAAGTCCTGGCACATTCCAAAACGCAGGGTCTGCCAACATCGCCCCCTCCAGCCTCTCCCTCTTTCCCTTCTCTCTTAGCACACCTGTTTCCCAGGTGGGACAACAGGAAGGGCTTCAACGCACGTTTAATGCATCACATTGCTCTCTCTCTCTCTCTCTCTCTCTCTCTCTCTCAAGGGTAGAGCAACAAGCCTTGCGCATTCAACGCGAAGGGATTGGCCGACCACTAACCATCGACTCACGTCATTGGCCGACCACGCACCGTCGACAGGCTGAACTGGCCGACGCCCACCACATTGTGACTTGAAGTGAGGTGAGAGACTTGGCAGTTGGTGTCCCAGGTAACTAGCTGCCTGACTGTATTTATATATACAGTATATATATATATATATATATATATAAATACTGATTTAAATACTCATATATATTTATATACTCCAAAGCCATCATCATGATTTGCAGGCTGGATGAGGCAGGCTGCCAGCTACACTGGAAGTGAACAGGCAACCAGACAGGAAGTCAACAGACCTCAGACTGTGGTTGGCTGATGTGTGTGTGTGCAGTGCAGACAGGAAGAGGCAGTTACAAACACACCACCTAGAGGTCACAGGTCGAAGTTACATCAATAAATAAAAACAAATATGGTATTTCTTCCTCCATTTAAATGATCTGTGCAGGAAGATGATATAGACGGGACATTCTTGAGAAATGTTTACAAACTAGAAAAGGTGCATTTCCTGAAGAAAATGTGTTCGCTGCAAGCACTTGACATTTATATATATATATATATATATATATATACACACACAACTTGAATATTGAAGCATATTATCATTAACTATACAATTATTTATAATAATATTTATAATACAAATAATACAAAACATTTCGGTTACGAAGCATTTGTTTGTAGGCGTACAGCCATCTTATTTAGAAAACATTTACGTGACCCATTTTGTTATCAGTTCTTGCCGATTTCTTTAAAACTTGCTAAACATAACATGAGTTATTTCCATTATAATTAAACATTATATACATATAAACTGAATGTACATACCTTTTTTGGCCAATTTGGTCGATTGTGGAAGAACCTCGGGAAGTTTGTTTTCATTTTCCCACTCGTCACTTAAACGGTCATAACTTCTAAATAACATCACGTATTTCATAACAGTTTGCTGTTCTACACTCACCATAATGTTATTTATATTTCATAAACAATAACCTTTTCTCTAGCTTGTATGGAAAGGGCTTGAAAATGAAGTTTTTGATGAAGCACTGAAGACAGATTTTGGGCAAAAATGGCGGCAAGAAATCGTTTTGATAATTGAAAAGTTTTCCTTACATAATTATACCAACATTTATATCATAAATCTCTTCAAATAGTATATACATTTCACGTTTAGTCACTGAAAAGTACGTATAAAGTTTGAAACGGTTTGAAAAGTGACAAAAAGTTTGAAAAGTGTCTCCAGGTGAAAAAACATATGCAGGTAACTAATGACGTCAGCACAAATTTGACAATTTCTGAACCATTAAAAACCCATTAATTTCTGCACTTTAAACTAAAATATAATTAAATTATTAAAGTTATCAGTTTGAAAAGACATGACACCCTAGAGAAATAAAGCATCTAACAAATAAAGTTTGAACAGTGTTTAAACGGTGTGGAACTAGTTAGATGGCAAATGAAGTGACTGGAAGAGGAAATGAATAAGCATGCTGGATAACAGTAGGATTTTTGCTTTCAGAAAACACACAAAAAATACAACACAGAACTAAAAATGCCCTTAAAACCCTCCAGCTTCATGAAGAAAAAAATACAACTTTCATTGAGTTAGAAAAGATCATAAAAACTCATCGTAAACGCGATTCTCTCCTCAGACCAAATGATGTCATTCATGTTTATGAACACGTAGATTTACAGTCCAATATAATCCCAACCCCAGACAACTCCTGCCTGATTCAAGCGCCTCTGCCCCAACAGCAACCCCCCCCCCCCCCAATCCCCCCACCCGCCCGCAAACCCCCCACAACAACTTAAAGCAGAAGGGACTTATCCTTCCAACATTTTAAGTGTTGTAACAACCATTTATACCCTTATAAACACACAGCAAACATCATCAAAGTGGCAGTAGTTGTCCGAGGCTTGACCCAGCTCTTACTGGAGGATAATCAAACACACAATGTTTTTACTTGGATCGTTTTGTATTTTCTCCACACAAAAAACGGTCAATATATACATTCACAAATCAGTTTTATTTCCTTTTTTGTTTGTTTGTACATGACCATATCCAACACTTTTTCATATCATAATAAAATGGACTTCTCCCTTATTACTTTTCATAAATCAAAAACAGAACTTTGTTCTTAATTAAGACTGCAAAATAGTACTTCCGTCCTCTATATATATCATTCAAACACATAGGAGACCAGTGGATTCAAAAAAAGGGGGGGGGGGGGGATTCCTCACCTCAATACTCTACATGCATTCGTCCTCCCTCCCTCTCTCCCTGCCTTCCCTACAGTTATCTCAAATTGGTCAAATATATCAGGGATTAGCCAATCAGCACCTCAAGATGGCTGCTGGGATGCATGTTAAGAGTGTTCTGGTTGGCCAGAGAGGGTGGGGGCGCAGATTACAGAGTAGCAATGCTGATCAGAGAGCTGAACCTGATTCAGAGAGCTGAACATGTGAACAGGATTCAGAGAGCTGAACCATGTGAACAGGATTCAGAGAGCTGAACATGTGAACAGGATTCAGAGAGCTGAACATGTGAACAGGATTCAGAGAGCTGAACATGTGAACAGGATTCAGAGAGCTGAACATGTGAACAGGATTCAGAGAGCTGAACCTGATTCAGAGAGCTGAACATGTGAACAGGATTCAGAGAGCTGAACCTGATTCAGAGAGCTGAACATGTGAACAGGATTCAAAGAGCTGAACCTGATTCAGAGAGCTGAACATGTGAACAGGATTCAAAGGAGCTGAACCTGATTCAGAGAGCTGAACATGTGAACAGGATTCAAAGAGCTGAACCTGATTCAGAGAGCTGAACATGTGAACGGGATTCAGAGAGCTGAACATGTGAACGGGATTCAGAGAAGCTGAACCTGATTGAGCACTGCAGAGGGGAACCGATTAGAGGGACCTGACCGCAAACAGGTATTTTAAACTGACAAATGTTTCAGGCATCCGTTTAAATAAACAGTCAAAGTAAATATTGACATGGTATTAGGATCAAACACAGAGGATAGGGTTATTGTAGCCATGCATCCTTGTAACCAAGGACAACACGCATTCAAGCTCTCCCTTGCGGGTCTCTATGGCAGCGGCTGGACCAGGCCTACCTCAGGGTAACCATGGAAACCAGGGGCCCATACAATCAGAACCGCCCCATCGGCCCTCTCGCGATAAGATCGTCACGGGGGCTCGCGCACGTGAGAGATGACCTGTTAACACATCCCATCCACGACCGACCATCCTACAGTAGTCATGACAACCCTCTTTGATTCACCTCCCCCCTCCCTCCCGCGCTTCTATTCCCCCCCCCTCTAACGTCTCCCCTCATAATACAGGGTTTAAGAGGGCAGAGGAGGGTTGCCAGGCAACATACCATAGCAACCCTTCCCTAAATGGGAGGTCCCCCTCCTTAGCTAGACGAGTGGTAAGGAGAGGAGGGGGAGAAAGTCTAGGAGGAGGGCGGGGGGAGAGGAGGAGCAGGATAATAAGAGGGGGGAGAGGGGGAGGTGTGAGGTGTTGTATATAGAATATGATCATGTGATCTGCCAGTGAACCATGAGGGTTAAAAATACTTAGACTTTACCAGGAAACCTTTAACTAAGCTGGACTGAAGCAGAACAGGAACGAGTGTGTGTGTGTGTGTGTGTGTGTGAGTGTGTGTACGCGTGCTGCAGCTGATCACAGAAAGATAGGACACTGCTTTGCATGTGTGTGTACGTGTGCGTGTGATGCGTGTGTGTGTGTGTTGCGTGCTGTAGCAGGTCACAGGTCACAGGTCACTCAGCGTTGCGGGTGGGAGTGCTGGGCTGATTCAGACCCATGGTTTTACACAACCAGCCTGCAAAGTCGACCTCCTCCACCTCAGCCCTCTTGATGAAGGTGTGACTCTGCACAACACAGAGGACCAGTTAGACATCCTCACTGGTGAACCAGTCAGCCAGCTAGCCAGTGAATCAGTCAGACAGCCAGGAAGTCAACTAGCCGGCAAGTGAATCAGCCAGCCATTCATCTGCCCAGTCTGTTACTCACCATTAGCATTTTCAGGTCAGCTCTCTCTGCTGGGTTCTTGATCAGACTGCAAACCAAAAGTCTCGTTTTAGCATCTTAGCTAACAGATATCCACACACACACCAGCTAACAAATACACCGTAGCCTCCTAGCTAACGAGTTAAAATACCTGCTAATACAAGTTAGCATCCCAACAGAACTATTACTAAACAAAGATGGCCACCTCACCATTTAGTCACAAACTCCTGGAAGTCTGAGGTGAAGACTCCGAGGGGCAGCTTGGGCGGCGGCTGAGGAAGACGAGGACAAGAAAGAGGAGGAAGAGGGCAACCGGTTAGCATTAGCACACAGCCACCTCGAGGGACAGAGCGACGGTGGTCAGGCCGTGGAATCGGGAGTTCTGACCTCGTTGACGATGTAGTCTAGCAGTTCAAATATAGCCATGGCTGGTCGGCTGTCCACACCGTGCCCTGAGAGAGAGGGAGGAGACGAGGAGAGGAGGAGAGGAGGAGAAGAGGAGAAGAGGAGAAGAGGAGAGGAGGGAGGAGAAGAGGAGAGGAGGAGAGGAGGAGAGAAATCAGACAAGAGGAATCAGTTAAAACACATTTAAAGCTAACAGTCATAACCAACATCTAAATAAATTTTAAAAACTCCAAAACAACATTGGGGTGTTTGTTTCGCTCCTCGTCTCACCGCTGACCGGTCCGCCCAGGCGGTCTGGGCCGGGTGGAGTTATGCGTGTCGCCCTCAGCCCCGTCCAGAACAGGCCGTCCGAAGATAGCCTCCAGCTCCTTGGCGTCTGGTGGGGGGATGGGGTAGCGACCCAGGGCCAGCTCCACCAGGGAGAGGCCCATGCTCCACACGTCAGACTGGACAGAGTAGTGGGTCCCCTGCAGCCTCTCCGGCTGTCAGGCACCACAACACAAACACACACACACACAGGTCACTTCCAGGCAGGGCTCGCTATGCTGCCAGGCCTCCCCTCTCTCCCTCCACCACTCGCCCATCCTATCCCTTGCAGCTACCCCTCGCTCTCCTCCCCCCCGCAGGGAGACCAGGCTGGCTGCAACACCACACCCTCTCCAAGTGCCTGCTTGTATCCTCTCCTTTCCAACTCCCCCCCCCCCCCCCCCCTCCTCCCCGCTCTCCCACAGCCTCCTTATTTCCCCTCCCTGCTTGCCTGCCCCCCCCCCCCTCCCCCCAGGTGCCCGCCTGGCGGTGCCAGCCTTCTCCTGGGCCTTGACAGCTTGTACGGATTGGGGGAGGGGTGGGGGGGGGGGGGAGCAGGGAGGAGGAAGAGGGGGAAGAAAAGTTGCACCATCGACGGAGGAGGGTTAGCGAGGGGAGATGAGGGCAAGGGAGGCAGGAAGGGGGGTGGGGCAGGAAGGAGGGGCCGTCTCACCGACATGTAGGAGCGGGTTCCCACAAAGGAGTTGGCCATGGAGTCGATGAGCTGGCCGCTCACGCCGAAGTCGCACAGCTTGATCTCCCCGCGAGAGTTCACCAGGATGTTGGAGGGCTTGACGTCTGCGGCATAAGGGAGCACAGGTCAGAGACAGGAAAGGACGGAGGGAGGGAGGGGGGGAGAGAATGTGAGGCATGGGAGGAGAGGGAGGAGCAGAGAGAAGAGAGAAAGAAGAAGAGAGGGAGGAAGAGAAGCAGAGAGAAAGAAGAAGAGAGAGAGGAAGAGAAGCAGAGAGAGAAAATAGAGAAAGAGATTGGAAGGGAAGGAGGGTGTGGCCACTGCTGTGTAACAACATTTGAGAGGGTGTAATTATGGGCTGGCCTCACATGTAAGGCAGTCTGTCCCCTCTGCTGTGGCCTGGGCGCACACACACACACACACCTACACACACACGCACACACACACACTAATACACAGTGCTCACCTCTATGCATGATTTGGTGCTTCTCCCTCAGGTAGGCCAGTCCTCTCAGCACCTACACACACAGTAACCCACATACACAGTAACATAAGACACTCGTGTTGTGGAGGATGAACGTTCTATAGAGCACACTTGTGACCTAAAGAGACAATTGTGTTCGGGGGTATGCCGAGTATTCTAGACTGTTCAGAGGGCTGAGACACAGCAGTGTTCTGGAGTTCTAAAAGAGTGACAGAGGTGTTCTGTTGGCTGTGGACGCTCACCGCTATGCTGACTTTGCCCAGAATCTCCTCTGGGATTCTCCTGGCCTCTTTCAGCACCTGATCCAACGAGCCTCCGTCCTGTAGAGAAAACACACACACACAAACACACACGCTTTAGGACTGGACTAATCAAACTCAATAACACATGTGTAGGGAGTCAGGTTAGTAATCAGAAGGTCCCTGGATCGAACCTAGGCTGTGTCAACATTACGTTGTGTCTTTGGGGAAGGCACTTCACCCTACTTGCCTCAGGGGGGGGGGAATGTCCCTGTACTTGCTGTAAGTCACTCTGGCTGAGAGCGTCTGATAAATGACTCCATGTAAATGTGTGTGCGTCTCTCACCATGTGCTCCATACAGATGCTGATCTCTCCGTCGCTGTAGAAGGCCCCATAGAAGCCCACGATGTAGGGGGAGTTACACTCGTGCAGCACCTGCAGCTCTCTGATGATCTGGTTCCTGATGGCCGGCTTGATCTCCAGGTGGATCAGCTGGAGGGGGGGGGGAGAGGAGATGGAGATTCAGAGAAGATGGGCGAATCATGTGGCTGAGCGGTTAGGGCAGCGGTGTTAAACTGGTGCCATCGAGGGCCAAGAGGGTGCAGGTTTTAGTGTCGACCAAGAACTACACTCACTCAGTATAGAAACTTGTCAGTGAAATCAGCTAGAGAACTGCTTAAGTTGAAGTGAAAACCTGCAGCCTCTCGGCCCTCGATGGCACGAGTTTGACATGAATTGGTTAGGGAGTCGGGCTTGTAATCAGAAGGTACCCGATTCAAACCACGGCTGTGCCAACATGACGTTGTGTCTTTGGGCAAGGCACTTCACCCTACCTGCCTCAGGGGGGGGAATGTCCCTGTACTTGCTGTAAGTCGCTCTGGATAAGAGCGTCTGATGAATGACTCAATGGAAGCTCACCTTGCGTGCCATAACAAGCCTGGACGGTTTGTGGCGGACCTTGTTGACCACGCCCCCGTTCCCGGCGCCCAGCTCGCAGATGGGGTGGAAATCGTCGTCCTTCAGCTCCCCCACCTGGGCCTTCTGGGTGAGGAAGGCCTCCAACCTCTTCCTCTGCTGCTCGTCCAGGTCCAGCTCCCCTAACTTCTTCTGAAGGGCCTCCAGATTGGCTCTGAGAGGACGGGGAGGGAGAGGGGAGAGGGGGGGGGGGGAGGGAGACGGGGTGAGAAAGACGGGAGAGTGGGTGAGACAGAGATCAAGACAGGAATTTAAGGGAGTATTTGTTCTCCTCTTACACCCGTACAAGTTGCAGACACTCGGGGTTGAAGCTCCACGGGGCCCCGGTAGGACTTCAGATACTCACTCGGCCGCTGCATCGATGGTGGTGGAGGTGGCCTGTCCTTCCCCGATGGGGGTGATGTTGAGGGGAACGGGTCTTCTCTTGGGGGCCATGGCTCGGGGAAGGTGTCCGTGTGTCTGGGGCTGGTTCGATCGGGATTTGATCTTAGAAAGTCCCTCTTGAAATATCCGTGATCGAAGTGTGTCTGACGCTGGGAAGAAGCTTACTTTAGGAGCATGTCAATCAGCTGTTTAAATGGATCATATCCCAAACGCGGCTGCGTTAGTTGGCGGATTTGCACCCGCACACCGACACGGTGGTCCTTCGGTAAGGTTAAGGGTTGTCCAGGCGTACGGTTCCCCGTGTTTGTGTTGGGGTGTGTAGCTCAGATCAAGGAGGAATTCAGGTCTGGATCTACAATTCAGGAAGCAGACACGACTTTAAAAAAAACTCGCGAGAGTTCGCGGTGCGATCGTTCAATAACGCGATGGTACACTTACCTATCGCGGTAGTCTGTCGAAGGGAGCGATAAATGGACTGCGCCCCCTGTGGTGCATTAAGACACGGCTCCATTGAGCTGCGCTACAACAGCGCCATCTAGTGGTTTTGCTTTTGGAATTACACCCGCAGTTACATGCAGTTCCACCCAGTAAACCACTAGATGGCGGTGTTGTAACGCAGCTCAATGGAGCCGTGTCTTAAACGGTGTATCGAAAAATGAGCAGTGGTTTAAGAGACGACTCCATTGAGCTGCGCTACACTACCGCCATCTAGTGGTTACTGAGTGGAACTGCAGGTACCTGCAGGTGTAATTCCAACAGCAAAACCACTAGATGGCGGTGTTGTAGCGCAGCTCAATGGAGCCGTGTCTTAAACAGTGTATCGAAAAATGAGCAGTGGTTTAAGACACGGCTCCATTGAGCTGCACTACAACACCGCCATCTAGTGGTTTTGCTGTTGGAATTACACCTGCAGTTACATGCAGTTATACCAGTAAACCACTAGATGGCGCAGATGGTGTAGGTTGAATGTAGCTGCGCTATCTAGTGGTTTACTGACAGAACTGCAGGTACCTGCAGGTGTAATTCCCAAAGCAAAACCACTAGATGGCGATGGTGTAGCGCAGCTCAATGGAGCCGTGTCTTAAACGGTGTATCCAAAAAATTGCAATAACAGTAAATAATGCGCTTTGCTACACGATATCCTGTAAGTACTCGCACTACATATGAGTGACATAATTAAGTTGTGGCCACTTAACATTATTAAGTGCACTTATTACAAAATGTACGATTAAATCCGGAGACACCTGAAAAGGTGAGAAAAGTTTATTTTTTTACATAATTCGTCTTGAACGTGATTTCTGAACGTCTTTCAGTTGAATAAAGATGGCGTACGAAACAGGCGTTTTTTTAAAAAGGTGTTTAATTAATTCCACACGTCAATAACAGGTGTTAGAATACGATCATTTAGAATTGTACAGTTTTTTTTTTTTCATAACAGAAGACATAAGCCAGTCTTATCTACAGTCCATGACGTGGCTCTTTCAATGAAGGGCTTCTCCGGCTAGACACGAGACAACCATGTCCCCTTGACCCCCAATATGTGGTACAGGACCCTACATAACCCCCCTTCCCCTTTACCCCCCTCCCTCCCTTCAGTCCCACAGAGACATAATGCAGCTTTAACGCCACCGGGTCCTGCCCCCCCCTGCCCCCCTGCCCTCTGAACCGCGCACCTCCGCCTCGAGGAAACTTGGAAGCAATTCAAAGCTTAATAAAATATTATTTTAAATTTTATTGTCCTTTTAATATGAACATATAAAAAAAGACACAAACCACCCCCTCCCTCCCTCCCCCAAAAATAATAACAAACAAAAAAAACATTTACATCATGGATTGAAAGCCTCTGTCCATTCTACCTTAAGCATTATTACAAGATGGGATGTTGCGCTACCACAACCTCCTCACTATGACCCGTCCTCACCTTTGACCTTTCAACTTCAGACCCCTGAACTCCAATCATCTGGCTCAGATCCACAGGAACCAGCTCAACATTAACTTTCTTAAAAGTGAAGAAATTCAGGTTGGTTGGGGGGGTGGGGGGGATTACTTGGGATACATACTTGGAAACAAAGTGTTTGGCTACAAATATGAAGGTGGAAATCCTATTGGAGGAAATTAGGTCGACCTGTCACTAAGACACGCCTCCGGAGGCTTAGAAAGACGTTCCTATTGGTTCAGGAGGTTCTGCTGCGAGACGTGACCCCGTCTGAGCCCCCCCCCCCCCTGTGAACTGGATGACGACCCCCAAAACCTCCCCAACTCAAAAGTCTCTGTTCCCGCCTTTCAAATGAAAAACACCGTCTGCTGGAGGTCCAGTTCTGGAGGGTTCAAGTTAACAGACGGAGACGGGGGGAGAGGGGGGGGGGGGGAGCCTGAAGTGGATCTGCTCGTCGTCGGGTCTTAACGAGACAGGAAGTGGCCATCTGCAAATTACAAATAAAAACACTCCAAAAAACGAACCGTCAGCCAGGAAAAGTTCTACAAGCGGCGCTTGGGAACAACGAAAAGCAAAAGGAAGTTGCTCATAAATACGAGAGCGAGACCCGGTCCAGTCAGCTCACGCCGTGAGCCCTCCCCCCTCCTCCTCCACCCCCCTCCTCCTCCACCCCCCCCCCCCCATTAATAATGTAACGCCACAAAACAGCACTTCCTGTTTTGTACTTCCTGTGCAGCTTAGATTGGAGGGTCTCTCTCTCTCCTTCTCTCTCAACACTCTGGAACCATCCGTCAGATTGGAAGCGGTTTGTCTTGGACTTCCTCTGTGGTCAGAGAGATCTGGGGGGGGGGTGGTGGGGGGGGGTCAAAAAAACACTCACAGCAAAATGAAAAGCAGGATGGAGGGAGGAGGTTTTCTTTTCTTAAAGAAGGTCAAGCAACGAGTCTTTCTCCTCAGGTGGCGAGGTGGGGGAGGGGGGGGGCTTAACAGACGGGTCAGTGACCACGAAGGGGTGGTGAGGAGTTGGGGGGTGGGTCAGTCCGTAACCACGGCAATATTAAACCACTCGAGGGATCTGAGGGGTACCGGCCACAGAACCAGTACCCCCCCACCCCCCCCCCCCCCCCCCCCAGGACTATGAGAGCAGATGAAAATAAATGAGAAAAAAAAAAAAAGACTTCACAATGTCTGCCTGCTAGTCTTTCTAAGCAAGGTCATCTGTCGAGTGCCAGGGTGTGATGTGACACACACACACACACACTCGTACACAGCCTAACAGGAGACTGCGGGAAGTGATAGCACAATAAGGATTATGATAACATCATCATCATCATCATCATCCTCTAGTCTCTCCAGTGTTGACTTAGCTAAATAAAAACTACTTTTCCCATGACCCCCTTCTCTCCACCCAGGTGTCAGCTACACTGTGGTCAGGTCTGCTGCGATTGGCTGAGGTAGGTTGTCATTTGAGGACTAATGAAGATAGGGGTCGAGCTGGGGGGATAAAACAAACAGCTCCTCCCCCCCCCCCCCCCCGGGTGACCTGCTTAAAATGCTTCATCTTCAATCAACACACCAGAAACCACAGGGGAGGGGGGGTGGAGGGGTATTTGCATCAAGTCCCATAAAAGTCAGCGGGAAAAGAAAAAGAGAAAAAATAAAAGAATTCTTCATATTCCTTTCTGGTTGGTTCTGTAGTTGTGGTTGCCTGACCTGTTGACCTCACGCCTGAATGAAGGAGGTGGCCCCACACACACGCGCGCGCACACACACACACACGGCCATCGCTTGCCAATCCCGACAGGCGGCAAGAAAGGAGGGGGATGAGTAAAGGAAGTGGTCTGGGGGGGAGGGTCTCAGGGTGAGGAGGAGGAGGGGGGGCGATCTGCTCAATAGTCTTTAAGATGCGTATAGTGATGAAGGGGGCGAGGGTGGGCCACAAGTATGTGTGTGTGTGTGTGTGTGTGGCTGGGTTGATGTAACCTGTGATGGAGGGAAGGGGCATCCCACCAGAAGCAGGCAGGGTGGGTGGGTGTGTGTGTGTGTCTGAATCTGGGCGTGCAGAATGTCCTTCTTAAAGAAGTGTGTATGTGTGTGTGTGTGTGTGTGTGTGTGTGGGGGGGGGGGGGGCTTGGGGACAAATGGATTCCTCTCCTCAGGTCAATCATATCCCCCCCCCCCCAGCCCCCTCCCTCCCT
>CM059336.1:7160638-7165440 GCA_030340685.1 Protosalanx chinensis
GTTAAGAGAACAACAGAGGTTGTTTTTTCCGAGCTGCGTTCAAAACATCCGATAAACACCGTGTCTCCGCACAGAGAACGATGCCAGATAATACTCTCTGCTCTGACGCCAGTCTGTCAAGACATGAGGACATGATGGTTCTACTGTTCTAGCTTGGCTGAACCCCCCCCCCCCCCAAAACCCCCCCTGTGTTCCAGAGGCGCACAGTAACACCGGCTCGTCTCCCACTGCAAACCCCAATCTACAGAGCCTAGAGGAGGCACACGAATAGCACATTCACAGCCCCAATCTCAAAGGTTTTGGAGAAGAAAAACACAATAACAAAAATGTCACATCACACAATCCACCCATTAGAAGACATTAACGGCTTTAAAACTGAACGAAAGGGACCCGAAACCATTTGGAAAAAAGCGCCTGTCTTTCACTTTGACAAGGGGGGCTCCCTTTTGTTGTCATGTCTCACTAGTGTCAATCCGTCTTATTTGACAGGTTGACCGATGCAACCCGCAGTCAGACCCGCTCACATAGTTAGATTCAAGGCTGGATAGATGGTGTTTCTCTCCCTACTGATGAATGTTTTCCTCATCACATCATTCATGTTTCTGCGTCTCTCCCAGCCAGCACGCTGGAGACGGCGCACTTCCAGCCGGAGCCCACCCGCTTCCCTCTCCAGTGCCTTAATAACAATATTAATAACGAAACCACCGTTAACAGCGCTGAAAACAAACCCCTCCGCGTCCCCCCCGACCAACCGACACCATTCCTCCTCCCCGAAAAGCGTCCCTTTCCCGGCCACCCGAGCTAGAGGAGCTTGTACTTGCCATCGCTTCCACCAGTTCGGCCGCCATCTTCGTACAGCAGCCCCGCGAGAGCTAGAGCCGAAGGCAAGTACTTGACCAATGAGAAGCAGCGGAACCGCTAGTCGACGGTCGTCGGCAGCCAATCAGAACGCGACCTGGGCACGAGCCTGGGGGAGAAAGCTCTGAGTGGGCGTGGCCAAGGTTTTTTAAAGTGACAGTCCAACTTTTAAAAAATACTAAGAGGCAGGCGGACCCCCTCCTGTAGGCCTCGGTGTTAGGAATAAGCAAAAAGTGGTCAAGTATTTGAACATTTACCTACACTTAGTTTAATGGTGCGGCGTTTAGTCGGATGAACACGGTGAAAACGGTTGAAATGATGCACCCGAGAAAAGCCCGCTGTGATCCCTGGAATTGGACACATGGCCCGTTCGATTCCCGTCCGAGCCAAAAATTCCACTTCGCGATTTACATGCAGCCGTTTGCTTATCGAATAAATGCTTTGTCTATTTTTAACAAGAAATAAAACGAACCACAGGTAGTCAGATTAAACACCGTCATCGCAAACACAGTGGGCCGGAACCGGCTGTTCTTGACCGGATTGCCATTAGTTTATCCATGTGACAGTGTAATGCACTGATTGATTGGAAAACAAGAACAAGTCGGTGGTTCGTTGGGCAAGAAGATCCACATTCGTCTGGCAAAGATCCATTTCGGGCTTTGGAAAGTTCTAGTTTTGAAGGATAAGAATTGATGCGTACAATCATTTGACCTGCTAATTACACAACAACAAAAATGATCCAGTGGATACTGGATTTTTTATAGACTACTAGAAATACAGACCAAAACTTAACCTCAAACGAATGCAGACCCAGTCAATGATAGTGTTCATATGTGAATAATAAAAAAGCTTATAGGTTTGTGTTTCATAATTAGTTCCTCTGCTAAATAAATCAATGTAAATGTAGTTTGAGCCACAATGTGGTATCTTAACATTGGTTCATTTATATTGTAAGTAATTAAGTAATTACTATCTAAGAGATCACTTTGCGATATTCCCTATGAATACAAATAGTTCCTTCTAATCGCTGATATAACCCACAGTTAAACAATCCCCTTCTTATTCTTGATATCCTGCTATACTTCCCATGTGCACGGATGAATAATGCTTTTGCTGAATTAATAACGTGTAATACTATAATCTAGTACGGGATGATTAACTAACATGTCATCCAATTAAGAAGATGCAGGCTGGATACGTAGACTACTGTCCGTCAGAGACTCACCTTAAATTTGTAATTTGTTCGGCTAAAAGCTCTTATAGCTCATCCCTTGGCACTTTTTGGTTTCTCAGGATGTATGTTTCATAATCTATAAGCCTGCTATGTTTGGGGTCTATCACGTTGTTAAGATCAGTGACCGATGCTCTTTTGTAAAGCTCTCTCTTGTAAATCGCTTTTGGATAAAAGAGTTTGATCAATGAATACATGTAAAATGAAAATGTAAACTTTAGAAGTAATGGAGTTTGGTCACAAAGGGGCGCTGCGGTCCACGGTCAAACTCCATACTGGCAGTACTTGAATATACCAGACAGGTTCTGGTCCTGTCACAGCCCATCAGCAGTCACGCACAGATATAGAATAGAATAGAATATTCTAGAATGCTACAGAATAAATACAGAATAGAATGCTACAGAACAGAGAGTCCCTCTGTTTGGGAACTGTGTGGTAACATTCAGAAAGATAATAACCTGGTTTTTACTTGTATACCATTATCTTTTATCTACTAAACTCTTAGTCAAGGTCACTGCTGAGTTTTGTACCAACAAGCTCCAGCCAGTCAGCATAACCAGTCAGATCCAGCCAGTCAGATCCAGCCAGTCAGATCCAGCCAGCCAGATCCAGCCAGTCAGTCAGGCAGAAGGTCAGCCAGTCACAAACCTGTACGAATGTGAGGACCAGGCATTTAGGGCTTGCAGTGGGATTCTTCCACAGACATGTTGAGTGGTTAATTATGGCAGTTCAGCAGCATGTATGTGAGAAAGTTGAAGACCCCAGAACACCCCCCAGACCCCCCTCACCCCCCTCACCCTCCAGACCCCCCCTCACCTTCCAGACCCCCCCCTCACCCTCCAGACCCCCCCCTCACCCCCGAGACCCCTCCTCAACCCCCGGCCCCCAAAGAGGATCACCACACCCAGCGGTCCTCGGAGACGGCACTACCATCCTCGCCCCTCAGCACACCATGCTCTACTAAATCTGACTGTTTAATCTCCCGTAATTACACAGATTTGCTTAAGGTAATAAAAAATAATCTGAGTGGATGGACCCCCCTGTCTGGCCTTGTCCTCTCCCCCCCTCCGCAGGCCTCTCTGGGAGGGCAGCTTAAATAGGGATGCCCTCCGCTTCTCTGGAGCACTGATCGAGTCAAAGATCTGAAGGAGGGAGCAGAGGAGAGGCAGGTACCAGAGAAGAGACCAGAGAGACACTGGAGAGAATAGAGCGAGACCAGAGAGACCAGAGAGACACTGGAGAGACCAGAGAGACTAGAGAGAGACACTGGAGGGGCTAGAGAGAGACCAGAGAGACACTGGAGAGGGCTAGAGAGAGACCAGAGAGAACACTGGAGAGACCTAGAGAGAGACCAGAAAGACCAGAGAGAGACCAGAGAGACCAGAGACCTAGAGAGTAGAGCAGTGCAGTGAGAGTGTGATCTGCAGTCTTTCACTGTGTGACTCAATCCAAGACTCACTGCGGAGAGACCAGCGACCGCCTCCTATCTTGTCTCACAAGGGCATCGGACTCTGTCCCAGTCTGAAGGTATCTCCACCTGTCCAGAAAAGAGGGGGGAGGGGGGTTCACTCAGTCAGTATCTGTCCCAGAGGAAGAAGGGGGTCTGTGGGCTTCAGCCCCAGGGAGGACCATGGAGGGAAGCAAGTTCCTGCAGCAGGAGCAGGGAGCAACTGGGGTTAAGGTTCACCATTGACTACCTGCTCTACAACAAGGGGGAACAAGCAGGGATCCAGAGAGGACTCTGAGTGCCCTTCAGGACAAGAAGGAGGAGGTGGAGGAGGAGGTATGGGAGGAGGAGGAGGAGATGGAAGAGGAGGTGGAGGCGAAGGTAACGATCGAGGACCTGGAAGAGAGAGATGCGGAGAAGGTAGAGGAGAAGGCGGAAGGAGAGGAGGAGAAGAAGGAGGAGGTACCAAGCCCATGGGACTCCTCTTCCGACCGAGACCGGAAGAGCCCCAGATGCCTGGGGGAGGGGCTTGAGAGGGTCAGACCTGGAGAACCAGGAGGCGGAGGTGCCCGAGGAAGAGAGTCGGACCAACGAAGGGGGGCCTGGAGGAGGACAAACCCCCCCCATTCCTACATCGCTCTCATCTCTATGGCGATCCTTTTCATCCCTGGAGAAGAAGCTTCTACTGTGTGATATCTACCAGTGGATCATGGACCATTATCCCTACTTCAAGTGCAAGGTTGGTCTCCTTTCAATTCACATTTTGACATTTTGCTAAATTAGTTGACTCTTTTAGCCCAAACGAGAGATTAGCAGTGCATGTGAAAAAGTACAACAGGAAGTAAAGGACCTGTTTCTTTCCTACAGGACAGGAACTGGAGGAACAGCGTCCGCACACAACCTCTCCCTGAACGAGTGCTTCATGAAGGCTGGCCGCAGCGACAACGGTAAGGGGCACTACTGGGCCATCACACCCCTCCAACTTCCGGGACTTCTCCAACGGGGACTACCACTGTCGCCGAGCGCGAGGAGGATCCGCAGGATGGGGGCCCAGCCCCCGTACGCTCCCTTAGGCACCCCAGGGCCCCTACGGCTCCCCCCTCCTCCGGCTCCAGGGAGCTGGGGGGACCTGCTGGTGCTGCCCTCTCTCCAGCCCCCCGTCCTCCCCCGCACCTGCCTTCCCCCTTGGAGTGTACTGGTGCTGGCTGGCTGGCTGCAGAAGAAGAGCCCCCCAGGGGCTCCTTGCTCCCACCCTCCAGGCTACCA
>CM059336.1:7165940-7170940 GCA_030340685.1 Protosalanx chinensis
CATCTTGAGGCCTGTCGGAAAGCCCCCGGGGGAGAGGGAGGGAGGGTCTTTCTGGGATGGGACCCCCGCGAGACCTGCGTGTTGCCATGGTCACAACTTCATCCCTTCGTTCTGAGGGATGGAGAAGGGAGAGGTGTGGACGAAAAAGGAGAGGATGAAGACAGCACCGTGGGGTGACCTGTGTGTGTGTGTGTGTGTGTGTACACATCCCGATTGAAGTGCACCCGAGTCCAGGGGACTAGGACAGCAGGGCGGACACACACACACACACACACAGAGACACCATTCCACATGTTGAGAGGGAAACCAGCGATGGGGGAGAACGACCCGCAGAGGAGGAGAGAGAAACAGAGGAGAGAGCGACGGTGCGTGTGCGTGCGTGTGCGCGCGTGTGCGTATTCCTGTCACGGCTGCATGATAATAAATGATTCGTCAGTTATTGAAGACCTTCTCACTGCTTTTCATTACCAGCAACAGCCGTTCAGTGAGACAGAGGGGCGGGGGGGGGGCGTGGGGGGGGGGGAGAAAGGAAGAGAGAGAGAGAGAGAGGGAGGGGGGGCAGCGAAAGAGCGAAAGAGGTGAGGGAGAGCGAGAGAGGTGGAGGGAAGAGGAGGGGGAGGGAGGGGGGTTACCAAAGGATGGCAGGGCGAGCGAGGGAGCGAGAGGGGAGGAGAAGGCGGAGGAGGGGGGCCGGGGGGGGCGGGGGGGTAGGGGAGGAATTAGGGAGAGAGGGGAGCCGGTGTGCTACCAACCTGGTGGGGGTAGTCCTGGGGGAAGCTCCACAGCACGGCAGGATCTGGAGGTAATTGACAGACAGCATTAATCAGTTGGGTGAGAAACACAGTCTTCGCCCTGCCTCGGAACACATACATATTAATGAGGGGGGGGGGGGGGGGGGGAGAGGGGGGCAAGGGTGGCTGCCGCGAGTCGGCTCCCGCGCACGCGCAACAACAAAAAAAAGACAGACGCGCCAGAACCCACACCCACACACACACACACACAGACACACACACAGTGTTGGGGAGGATCGTACGGGCGGCCTCGTGTGGGGGGGGTCCAGACGGGTGCGGCCCCTTAGAGGAGGCTGATGTCCCCCACCCCTGCAGAGGCTGGGATCCAGGACTGACACTCTGAGGCAGCCGCGAGGCCGGAACCCGCTGGAGGCTCCGCTCACGATCGGAAGGTTGCGAGTTCGATTCCCGGCCGTGCCAACTTGACGTTGCGTCCTTGGGCAAGGCACTTCATCCCTACTTGTATCAGGGGGGGGAATGTCCCTGTACTTGCTGTAAGTCGCTCTGGATAAGAGCGTCTGATAAATGACTCCGTGTAAATGCACGCTCAGCTTTGGCGCGGGAGACCAATCGGATCGCAGCGCATGTCAAAGGCCAATCAAAGACCTCCAGTGCCGGGGGGTCACGGCGTGACCTTTGAGGGGAGTGGTGAGAGGGAAGGTGAAGTTCACAGGCAGGGAGGCTGAGAGAGGCTGAGGGAGGGAGGCTGAGGGAGGGAGGCTGATGGAGGGAGGCTGATGGAGGCTGATGGAGGCTGAGGAAGGGAGGCTGATGGAGGGAGGCTGATGGAGGCTGAGGGAGGGAGGCTGATGGAGGCTGAGGGAGGCTGAGGGAGGGAGGCTGATGGAGGCTTAGGGAGGGACTCTGATGGAGGGAGGCTGATGGAGGCTGAGGGAGGGAGGCTGATGGAGGGAGGCTGATGGAGGCTGAGGAAGGGAGGCTGATGAAGGGAGGCTGATGGAGGCTGAGGGAGGGAGGCTGGGGGAGGGAGGCTGAGGAATGGAGACTGAGGAAGAGAGGCTGAGGGAGGAAGGCTGATGTAGGGAAGCTAATGGAGGCTGAGGGAGGGAGGCTGAGGGAGGAAGGCTGATGTAGGGAAGCTAATGGAGGCTGAGGGAGGGAGGCTGAGCGAGGCAGTAATGTTGTCTGAGTCACCTGGATGAAGAGGTCAGGCTTCAGAGGAGGCCTTTCTGTGTCTCTCTAGCTCTCCCTCTTTTTCTAGATCTCTTTGTATGTCTCTCTCTCTCTCTCTTATTTTGACTGTCTATATCCCTCTCCCTCTATCTCCCTCCCTCTCTCTATCATTCCCCTCCTCTTTCTCTCCCTCTCTCTCTCTTTCTCTCCCTCTTACTCCTTCTCTCTATCATTCCCCTCCTCTTTCTCTCCCTCTCTCTCTCTTTCTCTCCCTCTTACTCCTTCTCTCTATCGTTCCCTCCTCTTTCTCTGCCTCTCTTCCTTTCTCTATTTCTCTCTCCCTCTCTCCATCTTTCTCTTCCTTTCCCTCTCTCCCTCTCGCTCTCTCTGTCCCTCCCTCCATACAACAGGACAACATGTTGCAGGAGGCGGGATCAAAGATGAGTTCCATAATCCTGCTCCATGATTTCACGGGCCCCATCTGAAAAGATCCCCACAAAAAGAGTCTGTGTTCTGGGCTCTAGTGGGACTCTGCCCTCCCCCACACCCCTAGCCCCCTCTGATCCACTAGCCATTTCATGCTGATTTTCTGGGTGGGAGGATGGGAACCTTTGCTAAAAAGAGAGGAGAGATGGAGAGGAGAGAGAGAGAGAGAAGAGAGGACAGGGAGTAGAGGGCGAGAGGAGAGATAGGAATGGGGGATGGGAGGGGAGAGGAGAGAAAGGAGGGATAAAAGGGGGGGGTCAAGTGGGCGGAGCCGAGAGTTAACATTGCTCCCTATACAATTCTGATCGTTCGTTAACATGCTTTATTCCAGATTATTCTGGAATAAATAAAAGGTCTGCTCTCCTTCTCTCTAACCCTACAGCTCCTTACCTTCCTAACACCACGGGCCCCACTCCTCCAAACACACACACACTCAGATCCCCCCCTCCTGCTGTTGCATTGTGGGTGTGTGGTTGTGGGTTGGACATATTGAGAGGCTGAAAGGGGTTAAGGCTGAAAGTTGAAGGTTAGATGGGGGGAGGGGGCGGGGGGGGGTGGCTCCCTGCTGTTTTACCAGGGGACAGACATGTCACCGTGACAGACCTGGCCTGCCTAATCCTCCACACACACCTCGCTCTGAAAGCCCTCTCTCACGCACACACACACACACACACACACACACACACACCCGGCACTAATACACTCGCACTACCCGCTCTCTGACCTGTCCCTAGACACACACACACACGCACCTCATTCTGTGACCGACCCCTCACACACACACACACACCATACTCTATAATCAACCTCTCTCTCACACACACACACACACACACACACACACCATACTCTATAATCAACCTCTCTCTCTCTCTCTCTCTCTCACACACACACACACACACACACACACCATGCTCTACAATTAATCTATCTCTCTCTTTCTCTCACACACACACACACACCATGCTCTACAATCAACCTCTCTCTCTCTCTCACACACACACACACACACACCAGACATCCACTCCAGTCTTCCAAATCAATAACCTAAGTGTAGTGTGAGGGACATATGTTGGCCAACATCCTCCTATCACCAAAACTGTCTCCCAGCAGCGCTCACATATATGGGCTGTACACACTAAACTGTCTGGCTGCCAGAAGTATAAATACAGCCCATATGACACCACAAGCAACACCTAGCTGTTCACACCGGAGAGAGGCCGAGCCTCCTCCTTCTCCTCCCCGCTTCCCCCAAAACAAATCTCCACCAGCCCGGTGAAAACATCTCCGTGGTGACAGCTGGGCTGACGGGCCAGGGAACGAGCAGGGGGAACGGGCTCCATATCTAAACATGAGCGGAGGACGGATCCAGCGGGGTGAGAATTGAATTGAAAATCACCTATCACAGATATGGTGGCTCCTAGACGCTCCGCGAGCCCAGGGGGGCGGCGTCGAGGGCGGCCGCCGTTGGTCCGCATGCTGGGGAGTCAGGTGGCTCGGCGGACAAGGCGTCGGGTTCGCGATTGGAAGGTTTGCGAGTTCGATTCCCTACTGGCCTCAGGGGGGGAACGTCCCTGTACCTGCTGTAAGTCGCTCTGGATAAGAGCGTCTGCTGAGATGACTGAAATGTAGACACGTGGGTCTTTCCACACGCATGTGGCGACTCGTGCGCGTTTACGTGCGCGCTTTAGTTCATATCTGCTGTGTTTGAATTTAGAGATGATGAGCGAACAGAGCAGTTCGTGTGCGTGTGCGCGTGTGTGTGTGTGGGGCCGTGCGCGCGCGTGTCCATTGATCCTGCAGGCTTCAAGCGTTGCTAATCTCCGGCTGAGGCAACGGGGGGGGGGGGGGGGAGGAGGAGGGGGAGAAGGGGGCAGCACGTCAGCCTCCTCCACCACCCCCCACACACACACACACACCCCCCCACCCCAACCCCGCCAGCGAGGGTCAGTCACAAATCAATGTTTGGCCGTCCCAGGGATGCCTGCCTTTCAAAGTCGATACGCTGAGCTTTGATAAGGGCCGGAGGGGCGCGAGGGGGTGAGACAAAGGGTAAGACCGGGGGGGGGGGGATGGCAGGGCAGGGTCGCTCGCTCGTTCTCTCCCCTCTGCTGACGTCTCTCCTTCCCCTTGACTCATCCGAGGACCAGACATGGCTGAACACCTACGTTCACCTGCTGGACTCTCCATCCGCCTGGGTAGTTCATTACTTCATCCGCAGTGCACACGGAGTCATTCAGCAGACGCTCCTATCCAGAGCAACTTACAGCAAGTACAGGGACATTTCCCCCCCCCCCCCCCCCCCCCCCCCGAGGGAAGCAGGGTGAAGTGCCTCGCCCAAGAACACAACTACTACTATGTTTGACACAGCCGGGAATCGAACCGGTAACCTTCTGATTACCAGCCCGGTTCCCTAACTGCTCAGCCATCTGACTCCCAGTGTAACCATAAACTGCTCACAAGAATGACAACTAAAAAGATACCATGAGCGGAATGAAGGCGAATCTAAAGAGGGTGAGAAAAGATCGCCTACAGGCCAGTCTAGCTGACTTGTTAAAACCACAAGCTGAGCTTCCTCTAACTTTCTGG
>CM059336.1:7175940-7215940 GCA_030340685.1 Protosalanx chinensis
ATTGATCAGGTGCCTGCCCCCCCCCCTGTCCCCCCCCCCCCCGTCCCCCCCCCCCCGTCCCACGTCTCTCTATGATGCATGGAAAGACTAAAAATAAATCTCGGAGCGTCTGTGCCTCGAAGTCTTTGTGTGTTCTGCCAGTCGACACACGCCTGCACTTTCTTCCAGAAACCACACACACACACACACGAAGAAAGCTCAGTGACGCACACATCCAGCTAATATACGCACACGCGCGCACGCACCGCTCACGAAGAAAGCTCATCGACTTCCGCTTCCAGCGCACGCACACAGAGAGAGCGAGAGTAGTGGGAGAGCCGGCGAGCCGGCGGGCAGCCCCTCTCAGCGTGTCGCCTCTCAGGTTACAGGCTTCTTCCATCAGCATATCTCCACCTCGCTCCCCCCCCACCCCCCACCCCCACCCACCATCGGTCCCTCAGACCGCCCTTGGTCCTGTAGAACGGGCCAGTCCACCTCTGTTCTGGGGGGGGGGGGGGGGGGGGGGGGGGGGCAGGGGTCGTACCACGTGAAAGTCCCCAGTGACCTTCTCCCTGTAGGGTCTGTCTGTCCTTGTCAAAACTGTTGAGAATCACAGGGAGGTTGGGCGGTGTTGGGGGGGGGGGGGGGGGGGGCGATAAAGAAGGGGGAGAGAGAAAGAAGGGGGAGAGAGAAAGAAAAAGAGAGAGAGGGAGAGATACAGGCGACACAAAGCAGAAACAGGTAAAGCGAGAACCTAAGAAATACGAGACGAGCCCTGTGCCCAGAAAAACAGGAACATCAGCAGGAACTCCTCTTCTCAGCAGCCTGCTGGTCAGTAATGGCCGCCCTGGTGTCTGTGAGTCTCTCCAGCACGACTGAACTGGATCCAGCAAGCAGCAACATGCTCCACAGGCATGGAGTCAGGTGGCTCAGCGGGTTAAGGCATTTGCCTCGTGATCGGAAGGTTGTGAGTTCGATTCCCGGCTGTGGCTATGTGATGTTGTGCCCTTGGGCAAGGCACTTCACCCTACTTGCCTCAGGGGGGAATGTCCCTGTACTTGCTGCAAGCCACTCTGGATGAGGAGCGTCTGCTAAAGATGAATATTTACATGCACAACGGCCGCTATCAAACGAAGGGATAAAACGGAGGAAAACTAAAGATTTCGATGAGACTAGCGGTGGGAGCACACAGATCACTCCAGCGCTGTCCCCTGATTGGTGGATTCTCTCAGGCACCGCGGCGATACTAAACGACGGGCCTTTTCCGAGAAACCAGCCTCAGAAACTGGACGGCCCACGAAAAACGCTACTCGAAGTTCACTTTAATTGCGGTCGTTAGATTTCATAGCAGGGAAGTTAGAAGAGTTCCTCAATTTCTTCAGACAAAGAAGATTTTTTAAATATATATATATATATATATATAGCTCTATGTATTAAATGAGCCAGATGATATTTTGATCTTGGAAGGGGGCCAGTTGAACTAAGTTAAATGGAAGACTGAGGGATGGAGAGAGGCAGAGAGAGAGAGAGTGTGAGACCCAGAGGTGTACTAGGAGTGTGAGCGAGGAGTGTGGCCTCCCTAATGACCAATCAACACCCTCCTCGTTGCCGTAGCATCTGCTGGTCCAATGGCCTCCCGCCTGAGTGTGAGCCCCAACAACCTTGATACGGCCACCGATAGCCAATCAGACAACCGATCCTCGGCGCGGGGGTCGAGGAGCAAAAGTGTCATTTTCGCAGGATATCACCATTCGACCTTTTGTAAAAGCCCAGCCAATCAGACGGAGAGAGGAGAGGGAATTCTTTTTGAAAAGGAGATCTTGGAAAAGTTGGACTATCAGATCCCTGCCGGAGGCGGCGATGGAGGGAAGAAACAAAGGCCCCGTTAACCAGCGAGCAGCCAGGGAAGTGTGACACCAGAGGACCCCCGGGGGTCTGGGCGAGAACGTTCCGGAGAAAGAACCCCCCCCCCCCCAAAAAAAAGAAAGTTGCAGCTCGTAATTGGCGCTTGACGTCAACGGGAAAAGGTCGCGGAGAAGCGGACGGGCCGGCGATCGAGGCTGAGATGTTTACCGCCTGTCCTGTTTGAGAGCCAGCCGGGGGGGAAGGGGGGGGGGGGGGGGTCGATGGACCGCCAATAAACGTGTCTCTCTCTTAACGGAGTGAAACTGATACACGGACACATGGCGGAACAGACCAGTCCGCGTGCGAGATCCAATGTACTGTAGATAAAGTCATTGACACCTCTATCCACCCCCCCCTACACACACACACACACCCCACCCCCCCCCAACACACCCTCACCGCCCGCCACCGCGCAAATCGTTGCCCTAATTGTCACACGTCCTGCGGTTGTTAAAAACAGATAGGGCGCATCTATTAACTTTACTGCTTTGTTACCCGGCAGCAATCTGGCTCGAGAGAGAGAGAGAGAGAGGCAGACAGAGAGAGAAAGAGAGAGACAGACAGACAAAGAGAGAGAGAGAGATAGCGAGCATGAGGACAGGTAGCATCTGCCTCCACCTACAGCCTTGGCACGGCTAGCGTCATCTGCTAGCTTTTGGCAGCCTCTTGGAAGCACGTCAATATGGCTCTATGTAGCGGCGGCGCTAGCTAGCACGCCAGTCACGCTCGGAGGCAGCGAGCCCCTCTCCCTGCCGGAGCATCCAGGCCGCGCGGAGCCAAGTGAGACGAGCTCACACACCGAGAGGCTGCTCTCTGCAGACCCAGGGAATACAGGCTCTGTGTTTTCCTGCTCCTCCGGAGAGGGGGACCGGGCCAAGTTCTGGGTCTGAACGCCTCGTTTCTATTCTGGGCGGGCGGGCGGGGGGGGCGCATGGAAGCATTTTCTGTATGAAACAAGATTGTTGTTGGAGGTTTTTTTTTCCAGAGGAATAGCTCCGTTTCCTGTGTTCGAGGAGTGGAATCCAGTTTGAGACCAAATTAAACTGGGGCGTCTGCCCGCACAACAACCACAACAACAGGCCAAGCGGGAAAGGTGGCCGGGTCACCTGCTAAAGACTCAAACGCGAGGCCGTCTACCAACAGCTGGCATCTACAAGCCCTTACCCTGCCCTGAACACACAAACTCATCTGCACGTACTGAACACGCAAATCGTCTACACACCCGAACCAGCCCAGAGTCTTCATCTAGACACGTGCTTTCCATGCGAGTGTCATAATAATAATAATAAGACCTCATTTAGCAGACACTTTTATCCAAAGCAACTTACATTAAGTACTGGTACAATTCCCCTGAGACAAGAAGGGTGAAGCGCCTTGCCCAAGGACACAATATCACACAGTCAGAGCCAGGATTCGAACTCACAACCTTAACCCGTTGAGCCATCTGACATCCCAATACGTAAACCGTGTGCGCGCGTGTGTCGTTCGAGGCTATCGATTAAACAAATGAGTCAGCGCTACTGGTTTTCCTCCAACCCACCCCCACCCCCACCCCCCCTGACCTGGGCGCATCAGCGCCTGCAGGAAGCGGTCGACCGTCAGTCAGGTGCACCTCCAGACGAGAGGTGGCAGGTCGAAAGCATCGGTTCAATAAATGCATTATTAATAACCCGTTTAACCTAGGAGCTGAACCCGGGGAAGCGTTACATAAGTGCTGCCACAGGAGGCACTCAGCATTTAGCATGGCAGGCTTCCACCAACCAGTATGTGGTTAGGGGCTTACCGTCGGGGGCCACATGGCCGGGTTGTTATAACATGTTGTCTGTCCCCATTCTTTTGTAGCCTGTATGGGTTTGAAGTGGACGGTAAGTGAAGTAAAGCCGATACAGTGTTATAAATACCTGTCGGTGCTGTGTGTTAAGAGAGTAATATAACCAGGGGGCTTAGGGGACGCTATGAAGAAAGGTCTACATCCTGCGATCATGAATCCTGCCATCGTAGATGAAACGTGACAGGGTTTATTTTGGGGGTATTGCAGGGGGTTCTTGGCCTCCCTCTCTCTCTCTTTCTCCCTCTCTCTGTCTTTCTACCTCTCTCTGTCTTTCTCTCTCTATCTTTCTCCCTCTCTCTTTCTCCCTCTCTCTCTCTCTCTGTCTTTCTCCCTCTCTCTATCTTTCTTTCTCTCTCTCTCCCTCTCTCGTCTTTAAACGATCCATTTATGAACTTAGAGGCAGGGTTTGGGTTTTGGTTAGGTTTCACAGCGGGGCCTAAATCCTGTCTGTTATGAGTCATCGGAGTGTCTTAACGCCGCACAAAGCGACAAGCGGCACAGCTCACACTGGAGGAGGAACTGACTCAGAAAGCACACACAGCCTGTTGGGAGAGGTAAAGAGTAATGGCAGCCAGACAAATCCATGTGGGTCAACGTATCGATATTAACACACAATCCATCCATTCAAGCTGCTTAGGCTACAGTGACACAACGCCATCCATTTCACGTACGAATTGCCGTTTTGAAACATACAGGCTATCGCTCAGCTTCCCCCCCACCCAGACTGAAACTCATTTGTAGAAAGGGAAATGGATCGAATTGGGAGAAGTAGCCGATTCCTTGTTTGTCATCCGAAACCATTTCTTTAAAACAACACAACCTGTCCAAATCCTACGATTCAACTGCCAGTAAATACGTCTCTGGCTCTCCTATGAGATGCTGACCGTCCGCTCACTTCCAAACCACTTCCTGTGCTACGGGAGAGCTCCTGACCAATAACGAGGAGGCAGTGCCCGGCAGTAGCGGCCCTCTGGTCCAATGAGAGAGCGGTTTGCGCTCCACGGGTCCTGAGGGGTGTGTAATGGGAGTTGAGCTCTGGGGGGAACGGTCAGGATATGAATCTGACCCAGGGATCATTGAAGGAGAAAGTCAGTTATTACAGCGCAGGCACAGAGTTTTATGACTTGGGTTTAAATCTAATATCAGAACTACGTCCAAGGATAACTTTCCTTCCTCTTGGTCGGCTACGCAGCTGCAACATGAAGCATCTAAAGCACCTCTTTAACGTCAAAACCGAGAGCCGGTGTCACGTACAGAACAACTGTTTTTACATGATATTTGATTTGGGGTGGGGACACCGGATATCCATGTGAAATATAGGTTGTTTTGATTCCCAGATACCACTCTCAAGACATGTTATCCATTGGCCGGAGTTATTTCCTGGATTTGACTCGTTTTTGATTGTTTCGTTCATCCTGGCATGTTTAACCACTGCAGTAAGAGGTGAGACTGAGGCTGGGCTATCCGGTTCATGTCTTGTAAAATCTGCTCCAACATGTCCTGGGAGTTTGAGTTGGCTGAGCGGTTAGGGCGTAGGACTGGTGATCGCAAGGTTGTCAGTTCGATTCCCGGCTAAGGCAACGTGACGTTGTGTCCCTGAGCGAGACACTTTGCCCTTCTTGCCTCAGAGGGGAATGTCCCTGTACTGTCTGTAAATCACACTGGATAAGAGCGTTTGCTAAATCACTAAATGTAAAATAAATGTTCCCTCCCTGTATGTGTACAAAACACTTTGCCCAGCATAACCATACAATCAGACACTTTATTGTCAGTAACTCTTTATTTACCTCCATTTAACAGCAGACTTGTTGAGAAAGGAACCATCTAATCACATCACACAGACACTTAATCACCACCTTCCAACAGCCAATTGGACATGTCGGATCCTGTCTGAAGACTGACTAATGGACTAGATGGAAGACTTGGTGGAACCCATTAATAGCCAAGATACATGACTACTGTTGTTAGTGTATGGCTAGGTGACGTCTTCCTCAAAGCACATGTCCCCCTGCATGCCAATCTAACCGACATGGTCGTCTACTTCCAGTGACAAGATCTGACCTACCTGCATTTTCAGATGTTGGACATGCCACCTGTAGAACCAGATCAAAAGTTCTCTCTGGGTTCTGCCTGAAAACAGATTAGAAACACGGGCTGAAAAACAGGGAATCCTGTGTAATAATAACCGGTTCTACTCTTGACACTTATTGTGTGACAGACTAAAGAGGTTGTCTGCACATCTTCAAGCGTGTTAACATAAAGCACCAACACTGTTGTAATAACATCAAAGCGCTGTTTATGCTCTTAACAAGCTCAAAACAAAAGCAGTTCGTCTCCAATTCGGGTACTTTGAAGCGACCACAGGGACGTTACGTTAGTGAGAAAAACAATTTTTCCAGAGTGCTGAATGTAGTTCAAATGTAGTCAAATGAGTGACCTACATGTGGACTAACGGTCTGTCCAGCTGCTCTGTTCATTCTTATGGATCCATTTCAAATAACATAAACATGTAAACATTTCATAGCTTGTTTTTAAAAAGCTGTTATGCTTCCGCGCAGTTTTAAAACCGAGGCTAACCAGTCAACGAAACCCCAAAAGCCTTACTTGATCCTGCTGTCCATCCTTTACAACATTGCGACCGGTGAGCTTGGCTTGTCCCGGGACAAATCTGCCGTTCCGTCTCTTTAACCCGAGCTATCTGCTACCTGTCGATAGCGGCGACATTCTTCAGTCCAGACCTCGTCCTTCCTTGTTTTTTGATGATGTTAGATGACCGCTGGAGGTCTTTACTGTATTTTCACAACAAACACGCAACCAGGAAGTGCTGGGGGAGAAGATTTGGTGACGTCATACGACTCGTTAAGCGCCTTTCTTGACGTCATGTGACGTCATCAACACCTTGGCTTGGAGGAGGCTGCATTATTACATTTTTTACACGTGGTGATTTAACAGATGCTCTTATCCAGAGCGACTAACATCGAGTACAGGGGACATCTCATCATAGTGGCTTATTCATAACTGCATACCTACACATATTAAATATTGTGATTTATTCATAAATATATGTCTTGGGTGCTTTGGTCATATTGTTATCTTCAGTAGGCTGTTGTCTATGTTTGTCCTACGGTAAATAAAAACCAACATGTCAATGTAACGTGTCTCTCCTCTCCAGGGTCTTTTTACTGGAGAAAGGCCAATATGCTCCAGGCTAACTGGAAGGTAATTAAGTGACAGCAGAATGGGGATTGCTATTGCAGGCTCTCATAGGAAACGATAGGGAGTCAGGTGGCTGAGCGGTTAGGGAATTGGGCTGGTAATAAGAATGTTGCCGCTTCGATTCTCGGCCGTGCCATCATGACGTTGTGTCCTTGGGCAAGGCACTTCACCCTACTTGCCCCAGGGGGGAATGTCCCTGTACTTGCTGTAAATGGCTCTGGATGAAAGCGTCTGATAAATGACTGAATATAAATGTAAAATGATCGTGTCAGGACAGCATAGCACTTTTTTTTTTACAGCTTTATTGAAACATACAGGATGTGCCAAGTTTAACAAAGCTTACAAACATCAAGCTCAAAAATTTGGATAGACAAATTGTAAACCACAAAGAGGACACATCAAACAAAGCAAAACAAACAGAAAATAAATAAAAAAATATACTTCAGTCTTTCTAGCATAGACAAACCGACCTCGGACTGATATGAGTGATGACGTCACGACTGACATATTTAATGTCTCATTTTCCCCTGGACACAAACATCAATATTGGATTTTTGGATGCAAAGATAATAGAGGCATATTATGGTATCACGAGTTCCAATAGGTTAAAGCTCATCTAGTCTCTCTATCCAAACTTTCTTGTCCTCTGGATATGTTATCTACATATTAACAGGCTAATATCGTGAATTAATTGTTAACTATTTCGTCAACGACTCCTATCTGACGGTGCCATGAGCAGTGTTAGGCCAATACAAATTTAGCCCGGTGTGTAACTGGTCTGAGGGTGAATTAAACCCAACATCGTCACTTTAGTGTACCTGTCATATTTCATTAGTCAACATGTATGTATAGCTTAAAGCTGTATTCAACCTTGAAAGGACTAATCATCTATCATCATGTCCATTTACCAACCCTCTGGTCAGTTCAAGCCACCATAGTGATGTCCAGTCCTGGGCTGCATGGCTGCAGTGGCCATATTTGAAACCTTTTCTGTAAATTGTGGCTATTAATCAGTTTACACTTATACATTTTGTATCGTTCCCATAAGCTCTCTTTCACTCTAAGGTTATTATAACTATTTATACTACAGTATCACATTGTGAGCCACTGACCTGACATAAACACCCCCTCCAAATGAAGTTTAATTTGAGTTGATGTTACCTTGATCATTATGAACCTACCATAATCGCAGAACACCATTTGAAACACTAGGGGCGCCATAGTAAAATAGACGACTGGTTCCATTCCGTGCGTGACAAGGACAGGAAGCAGGCTAGACGATTTTAAGTCATTTATTTCTATATATATATATATATATATATATATTTTTTTTTTTTTTTTATATAGCCGACTAGTCTATAGATTGTAAGAATTTAGGCTATTACAGCCTAATAGCCTATTATAGTGTAGTTTATCTGGCTTTGCAGGTTACTCTCCATGCTTTGAACTGGATGGATTAAGATCACTTGCACTGTTTATCTTCCTGCAAGTGCCTCCCACACGTGATATGTTCGCCTTTTACACACAACTTTACATGGCAGAGGTCAAGTTGAAATCAGTCACCTCCAGATTGAAATGTTGCACGCGTTTGGAAGGAGCTGTTGCAGCCATGTCAGGGCAGATCGTGCAGATCTGCACCAGCGGAGCCTTGCATGAACCACACAGAGATGCAGGGGCCAACAACAGCAGCAACAACACACAGAACGACTTCACAAGCACAGAGTTGTCAGAGGAACATAGGATCATACATGAACGACACCGGGAAGCATGTGAGGTAAGCCCCGGAGACACTGTCAGTGACGCAGGGTACAGCGATCGTGCTGCCGTGTGTATTCCTCCTCCTCTCACATAATCAAAGCATTGGTTCCTACTCTTCTGTTCCCCTTTAGTGTTAAACATCGGGTTGAATGAATGCAGGCTGGCATTGCAAATACAGTTCGCCTATAAGCTATAGATAATACACTCAAATGACTTTCACAGTGATAATATAGCCAGCACATCATCTATGAATGAGACGAGTTGGGAGTTTTGGATAGGTTATCATGAAACCATTCAACGTGTGACACACATTTGCGTTGTAAAAACGTAATCGTGACCATTTCGTAGGGGGAAAACCAACTACTGGGTCTTTTCCAAGCCCTCTGCTCGCCCTCTCAGCACACAGTCTTCATCCTGGGCTGGTGCAAGGTGTCATTGGTGAATGCCTTTGGGGGGTTTCCTCTGTCGTAAATATTTGACCATGCTGTAGTGTAGAATATACAGGTTGGGCCAGACTGAAGTACAGTGGACCTGGAAGAGAGAGGGAGAGAGAGAGAGAGAGCAAGCAGCCGTCCTCACCATGTACCCCTCCGACACCATGTGAAATGACAGGCCTTGTCACCCCACTGCCTCAGGCCGTTCTCCCTTTGTGGCCTGTCAAAGCCCTAACTAGTGTGGGCTTTCTATCGGAAACAGACTGAGAGATGGCGTTTTCCAAAACTTCCCCATGCTTGGCCTTAGTTTGTTTTTCTTTCACATGGTTGAAGGGCCATGTTGACGTATTGGTGAGTTGGACCGCAACCGAACCTAAAGCTATTTATGTCGACGTATCCTATCGTGAATAACCTGAATAAATGAAGGCTATATGCCTGAAAATGTAATAATTGCTTCTGGCACGGTATCTTCTTTCAGTAACGTTATAGGGATACAGAATTGGCAACATCACAACATCCCGACTGTGTTTTACATCTGTTGCCACGCTAAGGGCCATGTCTTCTCTACACTCATGACCCAACACAATCTGTTGCTGTGTTTGTGTCTTTGTACGTGCGTGTCTGGGCCGGTGTGTGAGCATGCGTGTGTGCGTGTCTCTCTGTGTGCTTGTCTCTGTGTGTGTGTGTGTGTGTGTTCCGGTGTGTGTGTGTGCGCGTGTGTGTGCTTCCAGGCTAAGAAGCGGACATACGTTGACCCGTCCAGTGGATACAAGGTGTTCACAGAGTTCTCCCACCTCCAGAGGGGAAAGTGCTGCGGCAGCGCCTGCAGACATGTAAGTTCTGGGTTTACGGTTCCGCTCCGGTATACACACAGAACCGGAAGAACCCGTCTCTCCGCCAGCGCCGCTGCTGTTAGACCTGTGTTCAAGCTGCCCTCTAACAGCTGCCTATAGCTTCTTATTCGTGTGTTTTAATCAACCCCCCCTCCCCCTCTAGTGTCCGTATGGCCAAGTAAACGTGAAAGACCCGGCGATGAAGAAACACTTCAATTCTTTATTTTACGTCTAGAAGGAATCTACAGAGATCCTTGAGATGACTTCTGCCTGTCTGGAGGATTCTGCATCAGTCTGCATAGTCTGTGTACTGTTCCGGTTGTTTTGGACTACTTTCAGAGTCCCTTCAGACTAAACATGATGAAATACAGAGTCTTGTGTGTGTAATACCACCTCCTGTGAAGCTCAGGGTGATTTATGTCTCAAAAGAGGCCGTTTTGGCCAAAGCTTCGCTAGCTGGATCGTCTCAAACCTGCGCGGAAACCGTTTTGTATTGGTTTAATTGTGAAATGTCTTTTTCTGAATGTCTGTCTGACGATTCAATTAAAATAGTGTTTACTTTCCACAGTTGCGTAAATGCTTGATTTGTAAAGTATTGCGTTGTTTAGTGCTGTTGTGGGAGTATCTATTGTGGATGAAAATACAGAGTTCATTTGGGTCTGCCCGGAAGATACAAGTCGTAGAAGCTATAGCCACATATGCAGGGCACTGTAGGCAAGGAATGTGATCTTTGATTTTTCTCCTGTTATTTTTTTCTTTCTCTTCTTCAAATGCGCAAACCGGCTTACACAAATGTATACGTCTGAATTATTTTCATTAGAGAGAGAGAAAAAAAAGCGGTCTTCTGAACTGTGAACTTCTTGCCTGCACAAGAAGTAAAGAATAGTTAAGGTCAAAGGTTGCAGTTCAGGCTTGGCTTTACATCACTGGGTGGAATCAGTCTGTTAACAAACATGCCATGGACATCAACGGCCTCTATCCCACTGGGTCTGCAACTCAGCCTCCTGGCAAACCTTGAGCTTCTCATATCTCCCCCCTGGCTCCTCTCCTGAGTCTCAGCCTAATGAACTCATCACAACACTGTTCAGCACTCGACCACACACAAACACCATATCGCCATGTTTTGAAAGGATTTTTTAAGTTGAGAGCCCTTAGAGTAAACTATAAGGTCACCTTAAATCTGAGTGTAGGTCTGCCTCTGCTTGTAAAAGCGATGTGATATATTTTTTTATATATTTTTGGGTATTGCATTGTGGGCAAGAGGTATCTCTGTGCCCCTGGGCGTTCGGTCTAAACCTGCCACACACACTCGCCTGTCTCCGGTTGATTGGTCGAACCGCGCAGGGATGAGTGAATGTGTCTGCCGCTGAATCCTGTCGCGGTCGCCTACTGGCGCGGGGCGCCATTTTCTCTCGGCAGGTGAGTCCCAAAGGCACGCGCCTAGTGATCAGGAGCAAAGCCTTGTGAGCGGCTACAAGGAGATTCATGATCCCAACAGTGCTGAGAAGGACAGGTTCGCGGGGACGCGTCGTCAAGCAGGATGAGAGGCGAGTTTATTTGGGCGGATTCTGAACCGAGGCAGCGGAGCGTGCGGCAACAACATTTCTACCGGAATGGCGAAGGTGTCACACTCATCAAGTACCTGGGCCCGCCTGCATGCTGCGGGGTCTGAGAGTTTTGCCTAGGGACTTGTCTGTCACATTAAAGCTGATGCATTGCCATTCAGGGCCTCCGCGGTCCCGCCGCCTGACCATGAAATAGGCCAACTTTCATGTCTGCCTCATCCACGTCTTCCCCACTCCAGTGATGGCACAGTTTGAGCACGGTTGTGGGGTTTCCCCCCCCCCCCTCTCTCTCTCTCTCCAGCAGTTGGTGTCTGAGACACAAACACGTCAGCACAGTTACTGGATTTCTGGGGGAAACTCACTTGCAAGAAGCAGAAAATGTCACCGTGCTCGTCATGTGCTGTGTTGAATTTGCTGACAAGTAAATATTTTTAAGGTCTCGAAAAATCTTCGAATTCGAATCTGATGATTGAATGTCTGATGATGAATTGTATTCTTATTCTGAATAAGCCTGTAAGCAGGCTTATTCAGCTGAGGTCTTGTTTTTGATGTGTGCCTTGCAATATACCTTCTATGAAAAGGAACATGTCAAACACCTTTAGTAGACCTAGTAAAAATACGAGCTCATAGCCATTTCTTATTTTAATCGAGGTCCCACACTGTTATTTTCTCACACCAGATTGGTGTATTTGGATTTTCAGCGCCCCTTTGCGGGTCTGGATTGACCAATCAGGAGCGCCGGCTCTGTTTTTAGGGCCTCGAGGGCCGATGTTGTCATGGCACCGCCTTGAATATGGACACTGTCCCTTAGCTGCCAGTACTCACAGCAGCCCCACTCTTTTTCTTTATTATTTTTTAGCACAGCCGTACTCATTTTTTATTATTTTTTGGGTGGTTATTTTACCACTCTTTTCATATATATTAGCTATTTAGTGCAGCCTGCAGGTTAACGATGACGTGATTATCTTTTGACTCCCTGGCCTAGCTACCGACCGCGATACCTTCCTCAAAATAAAAAAACGTCTGACATAAAATACCCAGTACCCAGCTCCAGTACCCAGCTCCAGTACCCAGTACCCAGCTCCAGTACCCAGCTCCAGTACCCAGCTCCAGTACCCAGTACCCAGCTCTGGTACCCAGTACCCAGCTCCAGTACCCAGCTCCAGTACCCAGCTCCAGTACCCAGTACCCAGCTCCAGTACCCAGCTCCAGTACCCAGTACCCAGCTCCAGTACCCAGCTCCAGTACCCAGTACCCAGCTCCAGTACCCAGCTCCAGTACCCAGTACCCAGCTCCAGTACCCAGCTCCAGTACCCAGCTCCAGTACCCAGTACCCAGCTCTGGTACCCAGTACCCAGCTCCAGTACCCAGCTCCAGTACCCAGCTCCAGTACCCAGCTCCAGTACCCAGTACCCAGCTCTGGTACCCAGTACCCAGCTCCAGTACCCAGCTCCAGTACCCAGCTCCAGTACCCAGCTCCAGTACCCAGCTCCAGTACCCAGTACCCAGCTCTGGTACCCAGTACCCAGCTCCAGTACCCAGCTCCAGTACCCAGCTCCAGTACCCAGTACCCAGCTCCAGTACCCAGTACCCAGCTCTGGTACCCAGTACCCAGCTCCAGTACCCAGCTCCAGTACCCAGTACCCAGTTCTGGTACCCAGTACCCAGCTCCAGTACCCAGTACCCAGCACCAGTACCCAGCTCCAGTACCCAGTACCCAGCTCCAGTACCCAGCTCTGGTACCCAGTACCCAGCTCCAGTACCCAGTACCCTGCTCCAGTACCCAGCTCCAGTATCCAGCTCCAGTATCCAGCTCCAGTATCCAGCTCCAGTACCCAGCTCCAGTACCCTGCTCCAGTACCCAGCTCCAGTACCCAGCTCCAGTACCCAGCTCCAATACCCAGCTCCAGTACTAAATAAAATACTGGACTAAACAAAATAATTAGTAGTCGTGGTAAACAGAGGTACACAGAACACAGTCCCCTGTGTACCTTATGGAACCTTAGGTAGGCCCAATGTTCAGGTCAAATTGACCTTGAACATTAGTGAGTCTTTTAAAGCGAAACAATGAAATATCAACTATAAAATTTAAACTCTTTAAAATATTGTATGTATCGCAGTTATAAACCATGTAAATAACATTATTGTTTTTAATTCATCTCTGTTAGAACACAACTAGATGTTGTCTTAGGACTGAAATCAAGACGCATAGAGTAAGAACAGCGAAACGCAGACTACACTGATTACAAAGCGAATGGCAAATTCTACAATAGTCTGAGCAATGCAGAAGCTACGTGCTTCCGCCTTGTCCAGTGCGTTTCACGAGCAGGGGGAGTCAGATATCGGCGAGGAGTGTGAATTCAGCACAACACCTGTCTGAGGCATGACACTCCGGGACTGAAAATGAGTTTCACTCCGGTCCTGTCCCTTTAGATGGAGTTTTTCTGACCTTCATAAGCAGCATATGCTGTCGTCCTGTTAAAGCAAAGTGTGTATCATACACAGGCAGCGTGATGGCAGAATATGAGCTGTCCAGTTCGGAGCCGTTGTCCTGACAGGCTGCCATCCGCCTCACCACTAGCTGACAGGCCAAGCAGTCCGTGCCCCCCCCCCCCTCTCCCCCCCCACACCACCACCATGTGGCCCCCCCCCTGTGCCCCTGCCCTGCAGCTCAGCCACAGTCAGTCTCAGCCTCCGTCTGAGCTGGCCAGCACAAACTGACATGGGGTTGGCGGGGAAAACTTGAGTGTCAGCCCTGTGATGGCTGAAAGGAACATCAGTCTTAGCATCTGGCCTAGTGTGTGTGTGTGGGTGGGTGTGTGTGTGTGTGCGTGGGGGGTCTGAGAGAAAGCGATAGCAAACAAGGGGAGTGATCTATTTTGTCATTGTGCGCGTGTGTTTGTGTTTGCGCGCGTCTTAATACGTGTGTACGTGCGTTTGCATACGTGTCGTAGGACGTGTGTGTCTTTGTGTGTGTCTTCGTGCGTGCGCGCGTGTGTGTTTGCGTGTGTTTACACTACAGCAGCAGCTGAGCATCCCCTACACATCAACCACTGGTCGTGCAACAGAGACAATGTCATCTGGCCCGAGGGCAGAGCTTCTACACTGGTCAGATGGACAACCAGCTCCCTGTGGTAGAATTAAGAACACAAAAAAAAACACACACACACACACACACTGTTAGTGAGTGACAGTCAGCGCGCCAGATGCCTTTGGACAAGGCTGTGGATAACACACCGTACCAGTAGGACTCCTCTTCCCCGGTTCTCAACTGGTGGTCTCCGCTGGGCAGCGTGTTACATCCTAGGCTGAGCAGATGAGCCAAAACAGGGAGGGACTTTTGGACGTGGGACTTGTGCGTCAGACTGTGGTTGTCTTCGCGAGAGGGAGTGTCTCTAAATGCGAGCTTCTTCTCTCTTTTTTTTTTTCCCGCCCTTGAGACAACGAAAAAAGAAGGAATGAAGGACGTGTATCTATCATGCTTCTGTCGTCGCCAGTGTGGCCAGATATTGACTACCAAGCCATTCCCGTGGGGAGTGGGGGTGGGGGGGGGGGGGGTGGGGGGGGGGTTGATGTGGCGGCGTGCCGGACCTGTTCTGGAGGCAGGCAGCAGTTGGTGTGCTGAGACTCAGGCTGGCTAGTTAAGAGCTCGCTCTGCTATCCTCCATCTGCCAGGGAACAGGGGGGGCTGTGATTTGAGCTCCAGCAGAGCAGAGCAGGGAGGAGAGCGAACGAGGGAGGGATGGAGGAGGGAGGGGGGGGGGGGTGTGAGAGTGGAAAGGAGAGAGGGAGAAAGAGAGAGTGAGTGAGTGAGTGAAAAAGGGGGAAATGCAGAGGGGGGGAAAGAACTGAAGGGAGCGAGAGAGGAGACAGAAAAGGAGAGAAGAGAAGTAATAATCAAATCAGAGTCGCTGTTTAGTTTAGTTTAGTATTGTTCTTTTTTTTTATCCTGCCTGGTTTGAATAAGGCCTCCATATCCTCGCTGTGTTTGTAAATATTTCCAGGATAGTTCATCATCCACCCGGACCGCCTTATGTGACAGAGGGGAGCTGTACAGCCAGCAACTTCCTCTCCCCTCTCCACTCCTCCTTCCATCTTTCCTTCATTCCCCTCCTCTTCGCCAGTGTTTACCATGTGTATGTCCCTTAGAGCCTCCCTCTCTCTCTCTCCCTCTCTCTCTCTCCCTCTCTCTCTCTCCCTCTCTCTCTCTCCCTCTCTCTCCCTCTCTCTCTCTCCCTCTCTCTCTCTCCCTCTCTCTCTCCCTCTCTCCCTCTCTCTCTCTCTCTCTCCCCCTCTCTCTCTCCCTCCCTCTCTCTCCCTCTCTCTCCCTCCCTCTCTCTCATCCTCCCCTCCTCGTCCTCATTACGGGATGACGGCTTCTCGATGAGGTTGTGTGTCACTTGAAGTGACCCTGAAACGATGCCTCCCTCCCCGGCCAGCCCCAGCCGTGTGGTGCTGCTGTGTGCTCCACGGAAACACCCAGACAAGACAAGGCAGTGCTAGACTCCATCACCCTCCGCAGGCACGAGGATCATGCTCTGGACGGCAGCGCGTGCAGCTCGTGTTGTGGTACCCAGCTAAATGGATCCATGTCGTTGCATTATTGATGAGATACATTGTGATGTCAAACCAAGCGGAAGAAGCAGCGTAAAATCTGTTAGCAGAAGAATACACCATCAAATATGATAATATGAAATGTACCGGCTCGTGCAACGGCATTTGCTGGCCGATCACATTGCAACTGATTGCAAATATGGGGTGAAAAAAACTGCTTGGTAAGCTATACCCTTGTTACGCCCATACCCCCACAATAAGGACATATTCTTTAGTTTGGGGAAATCCAATCAATAACTAGAAGAACATATGTGTCGATTTTCATGTGAGATTCTATCAGATTCGACTGTTAAAATTCAAATATTATTGCGCACTCGCATTTGCTAATCGTGTTGCATGCAGGCTCGTGCAATTCTGGGGAAAACAGTAAACGTATGCGGCCCAACATGTCATCATTTGATAAAGATTTAAATATGTATTTACAAAGGAAACGGCAAGGAAGTAGGCTTAGGCCTACCTCTTCCAAATGCAGTTGAATGAGTTGAGAATGCTGTAGGTTCAATACTCAATACTAACAGGCCCATTTGACTGTTTTTTTATTTGAGGAAATATAGTTTTTTCTAACTATGTATCCGATGATTTCAGTCACTGTAACCTTAGAATAAAACCACCTAGAGTGAGATTTCCCCAGTCGAGGGCCCTGCGGCACACCTAATATGATTATTTCCTAATTGGGATGCTGCGAGTGACGCACCCCTCTGAGTTCAGGGACACATGATCCACCCAACTGTTACCCTACCCTCACTTATCAACATCAGGGCCTCCAATCTCGTTGTACAATTGTATAATGACAATAAAGGGCATTGAAAAAAATAAATATATTGGAAACTGATTTAAAGATGCCTGTTTCTGGAGGTAAAGAACTGCACTCATGTTGCAGAAACACGCATCTTGGATAACACATTATTCAGCTTTACCACCAAATCATTCAATTACAAAGTACATGCATATGTTTTTCGTATGTTTTTTCGTTTTAGTAGTCTAATTATTTAATAACGGAACTACATGTAATTATCTGCACAGGCATCCCAGGTTAATGGCACGCAATCATCAATTCCAATATTTGAGTTATCCACAGTCAATGTATTAGTGTGTGTGTGTGTGTGTTGACCATCAACGGATTCCTTTTATTTCCTAAAATTATTATCCATAGCCGATTAGATTTACGTTAAGCTTCGGCTATAAAAAAAGGTATTGAACTTGAAAATGATATTTGTAAAAAACATTATATTATATTAAGCGTCAATGCTTTGGTCGTCTATTGTGAACATGGACGCAAACACCTTCTCATTATTCGTGAGTGTGTGGTTTTCTTTTTGCCAGGGAGAAGAATATTTCTATTCATCGCCAAGCAAGGCGGGTTTGTTTTAATTGACACTCACTGGGACTGCAAAAAAAACACGCACACACACACACACACACACGCGAGGAGCAACCCCCCCCCCCCCCATCTCCTGGCAGAATCTCTGCTATCTCCTTTCCTCCCAGTCAATCGTTCAGCAGCATCTCGACAGACGTTTCACAGAAGACCGGTTCCAGGTAAGACTTTTAGGCTTAATCTGAGTCTTTTTCGGCTATAAAATGACAAATCGTGGATTGATAAATACGGGCAAGCGATAGAATAAATAGATAGACGAAGTGATAGAATAGCAAAGCAAAGTTAGACTGAACATGATGCAGCCTCTACAGACATATTTAGGATTGAGGCAGACATGCATTTTTGAGGCGCGTCATAGATCTTATACGGTGTTATAATATAATATCATATAATGCAGTGTTCATGGTCAACATTTTGGTTTGGAAGGAAAATCAAGGTTGGAATTGATCAGACACTGCATAATTTGGTTCCATTGCTTCTCTGCACAGTATGGCCCATAGCAGGCTGCAGAGGAAATGCAATGACAGCAGACCAGAATACAACTTACAAGAATATTTGTACAAGAATATTTGAAATAGCTTCCGGCTTCAACCCAAATTAAACTGAAGAAACCATTAAAATGATTCCCCCCCCCCCCCCCCCCCCCTTCCTGGTAAGACATTAAGACACATGGGCCTCCAGTTCTACTGTCACAGGCTCAATCTAAACAAATGTATTAGACACAATATGACTGATAATGCACGGCCAATGAGCATTTTACTACGCATTATATTAGGACTATCTGCTTAATTTAATGTCCTAAATCTAAAGGTAAAAAAAGCTAAAACACAATCTAACAGGGCAATTGACAAGTCGATATTTTATATTCTCCTTTTGTTGTGTACAAAACATTGTTCATTTCCATTTAAATCCCTTAAATGAGGCCACCATCCCATCTGAACACATGGAAAGTCACGTTTTAATCCCTCTTCATTTCAGTGAAATGTCATTGCTGCAGGCAGTATAGAGAGACAAACGTTTCGAATGGATTTAGAGTAACATTCCCAATTCTGAAGTCAAACCTTTCTGAATAACAGAATCAGCTCAGGTTGTAATCAGCCTACACAGCACCAATACACACATGATCAGATGCGTATCAAAGTGGACTGGGGGTGGTTTATGCGGCTGTATGCAATATGTCTGGCATGAAATAGACTCATGCAAATGTCACATGGAGTGAGCTGGAATCAGCCTGGCTGTTTTCTTTGTCTAAGAGTAAAAAGAAATCCTGTGTGTCTTGTTACCACTCAGTGGTTGGTGGTGAGAAACTGACGGAGCGCAAATGAAGTGTGGCGCTGTCAGCGGATCCACCTTGACTAAAGTTTAGCCGCTTCCAAACGGCCTTATCTAGAAGAGCCAATTAAATAGATGACCTTCTGACCTTGGGAACACATGAAAATGGAACACGTCCTAAAATTATTGTTGATTTTTTCCTCTTTCTTCTGATTTAATTGCCTCTTTCTTCTATCTTTAAAAAAAAATGTACGCAAACCCAAGATAAACTTTCATTTTTCAACGATTTTTTAAATTGTCTGTCCGATTTTGGTAAAGATCCCCCAAAATGACCTATAGACCTTAGCTAATGTAATTCAGTCAACGCATTCAGAATAGAAAAAAATACCCAAATTAATTCTTTACATTTGTAAAGGAAATCAATTGCTATTGAAACGCTAAGCATGAATCAACTCCTTTATTATCCAATAACCTCTTTAATAAAATACCAGGTATATGTTAATTGACAGGCAGTCGATTTGAGTAGGCCTACACATTGAGAACATTGATCTAGTTTTTAATAGTAACCCTAATTACAGCTCTGACGGATTGAATGGAAGCCTAAGTCTCATTTACAGACACCATAGTGTTGCTCTTCAATTAAAAAATATATACAAAAAAGACATACACCTATATAACGTTGCCTGGAATAAGTGTCTATTGCAATTGTACTTATGCTTATGAGTTTTAATTAACTGAGGCCAAGTTTAGCAAAATTATTTCTGGGCTAATGTAAACTGAACTGCCCCACCCAACCGTCTATCCATCACACACTCGCACACACACACATATATACCCAAACAAGAGTTTTTATACACGATCAAACTCTATATATAATGACACAGCACACTGTATTTAATTGTGCAAATAGTTGTTTAATTCTAAGGACGTTATGGGCTTCACGTGCAAGTTCAAACCAACTGCAGCAAAGATTACATTCTCAATACATGGATACGGTTGGGAAATGTAGCCTATATTACTTACAGGTGAACATAAACTGACGCAACACTGAAAACTACAATCCAAACTTAGAAGAAAAAAAACGAATGTAAATCATTATTCATTCATAAATCGAAAATATTTCTAATGATATTTGTAAAACCGTAAAAAATACAAACTCTGCTCATTCGACCACTCCTACCTGACTGGTTTCTCAGTTCTTTTTTTCTAACCCAAATGGAATAAAAAAATAATAATAACAAAAATGTCAATACCAAAAAGTGCTTGTCCATGCTCCTGCAGCCAGCACAGGGGGTTGGAAAGAAGAGTGACAGGTCTTTGTTGGTGAATAGAAATCAGTAGAGAGAGTAGAACTCCTCCTACCGAATGATCCCCAAAACTGGGCTGGCTTTTCTGCTCTTCACAAATAGGACACGGCTCTCCAATCCAGGCAGTCACAACCTGACCTTCAAGCACACGGAACCCCTAACCAGACACATCGGTGGGACTGTGGAGAGAAAAACGAAAACATACATATCTTTTTGAAGTTTTAAACCGTTACAAGGTTTTTACTGCCTGCCTTGCCATTTGGACTACCTTTTTGACCGTATACCGGGAGGGGAAAGCTGCCCTATAGTCAACCACGGTGATTCCACGCCTATAGTTTTTATTTTTTTACCTTTCTTAGTGGTGCCATTTGAGGGGATCTGGGTTGAGAAGTGGTGCCTCTTTCTGCCTCAGAGTCAGTCTGATGCTCTGAGAGTCCGGGGGGGAGCCTCGCTGTTTTATGGAAGTGGTGGGCTGCAAGGCAGAAGCGAGCAGCTGCAAGTTACACCCAGGAGTCATGCTTTTCCACGGGATCTCCGGGGATCATATCCAGGGCATCATGGAGGAGATGGAGAGGAGGTCCAAGTCGGACTCGCGTCTGGCTAAAGGCGTGCAGCTGAACGGTAGAGAATCGGTAAGAGTGCTCTTTGTAAAAGCCTTCTCTTGTAAGTCGCTTTGGATAAAAGCGTCTGCTAAATGAATACATGTAAATGTAAGAGTGAAGCTGATTTGCATGTGATCGCCTCCTTTTTATTAGTAAAATACGTCTGAAAATCCTAGAGATAAGCTGCTGTTTTCAGTGGAGGTCTAGGGCCAGTTTTGTCCATTTAAATTAAATGTAAAGTTAAATTAAATTCAGTGAGTCTATAGGTAATGTCAACAATTACATCTCATATAGCCGAAACATAATTCTGTATGGAATAAAAATTGTCCCCCAAAATTGACCTTGTTCTGTATAGCTTACATTTCATAGCTAATTACATTTCTGATTAAGTTCGTGACTAACAGTCTATGAAATATGTTTGCTAACTGGTAAAAAATACAATAATTAAGAATAAGAAAAATGCAAAAAAAAGACAATACAAGAACCATAGTATTTCTACTTAATTTTGTTAATATTAGTAGGACTCGTGGTAGGCCTACGTCTATTGCTATTCATTTGTCTTATTGTCATATCTTTATTTTATTTTTTGCAATTTTAGTAGCATATTAGTTATGAGCCAGGTAGGCCTTTTCAATTATTGTCGCCTGTATAGTTCATAACAGACTATTTGTATTATTAATACGACAGACATTGTATGACTGTTTTTTTGTGTTATATTAGACCGATATTATTTTTAAGATCATTGGGGTGCTTTTAGAGAACATATAACTAAGTAAATTTAGGCCTAATCTTCACTGTTGGGCCCTGTTGAAAAATGCAATAGATTTTTCTGGGTACTTTAAGCAAAACTTAAATAGTGTGGGTTTGCCTAACTTTTTAAATTGTCTGTACAATTTATCAAACGTATAAGACAAATAAAATCATGGCAGGTCTGTACAATTTGAATGACAACAGCCAATTCAACGGCCTTATAGGGTATGTATGTGTAGAGTCTTATATTATAATTTTTTTTTCTCGTGTGTGTTTCCCAGACCATGCCTTCTATGAGCCCAGAGAAGCCCGCCCTGTGTGCCGGCTGCGGGGGGAAGATCTCGGACAGATACTACCTCCTGGCCGTGGATAAACAGTGGCACCTTCGCTGTCTCAAATGCTGTGAATGTAAACTGGCTCTGGAGTCGGAGCTCACGTGTTTCGCCAAGGATGGGAGCATCTATTGCAAAGAGGATTACTACAGGTAAGAAAAAACAATGTTATGTTAATGTGTGTCATGCAGCCTATTTAAAAACACACAGCATACACACTGACACAAACTGCATTCTGGCACAAACACATGGTACACAGGTACAGACACGCTGACATACACACACACACACACACACACATAGCAAAACACATACAATGGCAATTTTTTAGGCAGTGTAGGCATGTAGTACAGTAGTCCTTGTTTATACACAGAATACAAAAACACCCAGGGCCTATAGAAGTTCCCATATATCCTTCGTGACTATAGCTTACCAGCCCAGGGAGAAAAGAAAATGGAGAATAGGTTAATTAGATTAGATAAACCTTTATTTGTCCTCCAGGGGGGGAAATTGCAGGTTACAACAGCAGCAGGGTAAAGTACAGCACACAGAGTTGCAGGGTAATATAACAATTCATATAAGGGGGGGGGGGGGGGGGGCACGATGTAGCACTGTATACAAAAAAATATCCTAAATCATAGGATTTATCCTAATCATAAACACATTCAAATACAGACGCGTGCGCGTATCTAGACGGCGCGCGCTCCCCAGCTTCATTCTAAACAGTTGCGTCATCGTTTCAGAAGGTTCTCAGTGCAAAGGTGCGCGCGCTGCCATCTCGGGATATCCGCGTCGGAGATGGTGATGCGCGCGCGGGACGCGGTGTACCACCTCAGCTGCTTCACGTGCACCACGTGCAGCAAGACCCTCACCACGGGCGACCACTTCGGCATGAAGGACAGCCTGGTGTATTGCCGGGTCCACTTCGAGACCCTGGTCCAGGGGGACTATCATCCGCAGCTCAACTACGCCGAGCTGGCCGGGAAGGGGGGAGGCTTGGGGCTGCCTTACTTCAACGGGACCGGCACAGCCCAAAAAGGAAGGCCGAGGAAGAGGAAAAGCCCCGCCATGGGGATAGATATCGCCAGCTACAACTCAGGTGAGGAGCCTCGGTGGAAGACAGGGAGATGCTGCAAACAGCAGGCCTGTAAGATCATCCTTTATCTGGCCCAGCAGTTTGGAGAGATTGCATGTTGGCAACAGCAAATACACACTCCATGCAATGTTTCCTACATTATGTGTAGGCCTATAAGATCCTCCTTTCTCTGGCATTGCAGTTTGGAGAAATTGCATGTTGGCAACAGCAAACACACACTCCATGCAATGTTTCCCAACAGCGTAGTCTCACTCAATTACAGCCAGCATCGTTTGGGAATGTCAAAATAACAGACGTTGCATTGTTTCTGTGCATTGTGCAAAATGCATGAACTGTCTGAAATACTGGCTGACTGGCGATCTGCTTGGAGCCTTACAATGTTGAGGTGCCAAAATTGCAGGCCTGGACTTGGGGTCAAACCTCTGTCCACCCTCTCCAACAAGCAGGAATAGCTGCACTTCCATCGAAAATGGACCCTTATTTCACCAGCAGTTCGTCGTTTATAATTAAGAGTCATATTAGGTCATCGAAGCCGTAACATGACTATACACTTGGACGTGAACCGGTGACCTGCGCACGTGCAGGGGGGGGGGGGGGTTGCAACGGTAATTCGCCATCAGTGCTTAAAAGAAAGAAAAAAAATTCGATGGTCTGCCTTTGGGGGGAAATCGCCTTCACAGAAATCCTCGTCATACAGCCTATATTACTGTTCATTTCAGGTTGAAAATGGCTGAATGTTAGAAATGCAACCCCGCAGCGCCTCTTTTGTGGATCCTTTTATACAATGACTGTCCGGTTGAGAAAGTTTGGCATTGTGTGCCCAAGTCCCCCTTCTGTTCTCCATGAATAGAGACGAATCAGGGCAATCTGCCTGTTTAATTGTTTCTCTTTAATTGAAGGCGACGTTGGAATCCCTGGCCTCCAACTATAGTTCTGAATCAGCCTCAGTTTGCAGCCCAGTTCTCAGAGGCCGAGGGCCGAGGATCAGCCCCCAATGTATCAGAATCAGGTTTAAGTACTATGCAAGATTTACAAACATAGAATTCACTGTGGCAGAAAAGAGCAAACATAGAACATATATGTGACATAATAAATAAATAAAATGAATACAATGTAAAATACACTACAGTTGTGATACAAATAACATAGAAGTACAAATAACATAAGTACAAAGTGAGACGGGTATATGTAGTACAATCCCATGTCAGATGAACACGTGTTTGGGAAAATGTTGCGCAATCATTAAGGAGAACAAAATGTGTGTGAGCGACGTGCACGTTGAAATTATGTTTCGTTTATTATTATTATTTTACGCCTAGCCTTTATAAATGCGTTTTATTTCTCATATTTTAATATAAACTCACAGTCAAGCATAGCCTAGACCGTAAGATTACAAGTTCGTTCGTCAGAATTAGGATATAGACCTGTAGTAGACTTATAAAAAGACAGATTTCACCTTGTCTTCCTACCTAAGGAATAGTTTAAAACAACTGGGTGTTTTATCAATTAATCCACAGATCGAACAACCTATCCGATCTAGTGATCTGGATTATATTATATATACTATAGGTCTGACATGATCATCATGGTCTATACATTTACTACAAAATTGAACTTGCCTGATGCTTAAAATGACTGTTATTATGGTAGCAGCATTGAGCATATTCTGTGTTTCCCTGCCACTGAGAAGTCATGAGGCTTTTAGATCTGAAGCTCATTTCTATGTGAGCTGGTCGGTTTCGCTTCTGCTCGCTTACTTGTTAGAGACCCCTGGTGGATTGTTTGGGAAATGAAGTAATTCACCGTCAAAATGGCACTTCAGATCACTTTATTTGCTAACATGGCCATCTTGGTGGGGAAATCCTTTTAGACACACAATCGACACTCAGACAGCAACAGAGATTCGATGTCCAAAATATGCCAATCCGATGTGTATGCATTAGTTGGGTAGCCTAGGTTTGACCCATAACTTATACTTTGTTTAAAATTGGCTATACAATGAAGCCACAACGATTCATATTTTTTAATCAATTGTATTAATATGTATTTATATGTTTTGACAAGTTTTCTTTCGTTCATGTAGTTTTTTTCACTACACGTTTCTAATATTTTATGTTCTCTTTAAGCTCATTAATGTTCTAGTTCTCAGTAATGATCTGATAAGCAAAATGAATCTGCTTAAAATGCAGAGCATGATAGTCTGTCCCCCTAAATTACATTTCAATCAGTCCTAGGTCCCTCGATGGCCGAAAAGAATGAATAAGATCAAGGGAAAAACAAAAAAAACAAGCAAATCCAACACAGACATAAAATGTCAAATAACAATGTGGTCCTGTTCATTTATGAAGCCCCCTCTCTTCCCCCCCCCCCCCCCCCCCCCCCAGCAGGTTTGTTCCTATACTGGCTTGTTTTCCATAACGAACCCCCTTTGCGTTCTCTCTCCCAGGTTGTAACGAGAATGAGGCCGATCATCTGGACCGTGACCAGCAGGCCTACCCTCCCTCGCAGAAGACCAAGCGCATGCGTACCTCCTTCAAGCACCACCAGCTCCGCACCATGAAGTCTTACTTTGCCATCAACCACAACCCGGACGCCAAGGACCTGAAACAGCTGGCCCAGAAGACGGGCCTCACCAAAAGAGTTCTGCAGGTAAGACGCGGCCAGCGCTGACCCGTCCTTCGTCACTGTCACCCCGTGTCCCTCCTCCTCCTCCTTTCACGACGCTCTTATTTGATCATGACATCACCCAATCCATCCGAGTCATCTTTTCTGCTTAGTTTGGTTCTTCCGTTTCCATTGGTTTAGAATCCTGGGGGTGTTTGGTCTTCTGTGCAGATCTGAAAGGGGGTTAAAGGTCAGGGGTGTTTATGAAGGACAGGATGGGGGACTTCCATAAACTCTTGGAGGGTGATTAGTGTAGTTCATGTTAATAAGCAGGGAGTGCACAAAAAAATAGTGTTCAAAACGAAACATGCTGTGGTGAAAGCAATATTCACAATAATTCCCACAGGTCAAATATCCAACTAGCAAGCACAGTTGGTAATTATTCCTATTGTTTAAGTAAAAATATGACTCTTACAGACCAAAATTGTGGGGAGGAAACCAGAAGCCTATTTCATTTGAATTTACCTATTGTACTGAACTGTGGAGAATCTTGTAGTTGAGCACATTGTGATATCAACCAAATACGTAACCATTGTATAGTGGAGGAAAAGCAGGAAAGGCATAATTTGACCATGATTTTTCTTTGAGACGAAGACATAAACCAAAGTAAAAGCCGTTGGGAAATTGGTTTGCAGGTTTGGTTCCAAAACGCAAGAGCCAAATTCAGAAGGAACGTATTGCGACAGGAGAATGGGGGTGTTGATAAGGCTGACGGCTCCTCTCTCCCTGCGCCCTCGTCCGACAGCGGAGCACTGAGCCCCCCCTCCAGCGCGGCCACTCTTACAGACCTGACCAATCCCTCAATCACAGTAGTGACCTCCGTGACCTCTAGTTTGGACAGCCATGATTCGGGGAGCCCTTCGCAAACCACCCTGACAAACCTTTTCTAACACGTCGAGCAGACTCATCGTTTTGGTTCTCTATCTGGTTTTCTGATTATTCTTTTTTTTTTGCTGTTGTTGAAGTGACACCTTTAAGACAGCTCATTGGATTAGAGAGTACTGGGCTGTACACACCACAAGAACCATTAAATACAAAGAAATTATTTTGATGTGTAGCTTTTGCTTGGCAGCTGAGTCTGTAGTGACATACAGAGAGCAGTGATTGATTTGCAAATGGGACATTCAGAAGTGGACGGTGTTGAACATTTTAACTAAAAGGGTTCAACAATCTGGGACAGACCCCAAGTGGAACTATTTTGTTGAAGAAATCGGATCATCGTACCTCATTTTATTTCATTTGTCGTCATGATCTGAAAGTGATACAGTTTAGCGGTTGCAAAATACTTTCTGTATCGTTTACAAGTGGGTTTCAAATCATTCTAATTTTTACCCTTCTACCCCCTGTGTATGTGCAAATCCGGATCTTTCCTTACACGGGGAGGGAAGGGAATATTGAAAGATTTTGAAGAATGTGCTATTAAATGTAACTGAAAATCCAGATCTATCTTCAGACTGTTTCAGCCTTTAGGCCCAGATGTAACAGACCTATTACGCCGAGATAAATGTTAAACGTAACAAATGAACCCACAACTTCAACATGCATTTTGTTTTGACACCTCAACTGTGATAGAATTTTAAGAGCTGAGTAAATCTGTCCATCTGTACAGTGGTACCTGTTCCACATGTAGCTGGAGTCACATAGACATCACACACAGCTTTGAGCAAGAACAACTCAACTGAAATTCTGATTGGAACACAGTGAGCAGGGCACTAATTCGATGGTTTACATCAGACGAGCACTTTTACCAATCTGTTCATTGCTTAACAATATTCAAATCAGTGTGCCCGTGGAATTACGGATCAATTCAATTGCACGGTGACAACAAAACCGCCCAGTGAAAGTGCATTATTGTCATGTTGCTCAGGGTAACAATGTAATTTTTGAGAAAGAGCGGAGAGAGAAGTGAAGAGGTGCTTAAGAGTAGAGCAGCAGAGCAGCAGAGCTGTCAGCTGACCTCAGACCAAGTCAAGCTGTTACAGGTAGCCAGTGACAAGATAAATCAATCTCCTTTTTTATCGTTTTGGCCATTTTAATGCTTTCTTAACAGACACTTGTCACTGAAAACACCAAAACCATGAGTCTTCTGGCAGGAAGTGGAGAGGAGGGGAGCGATAGTGAGCAAATCTTTACTGGGGGGGCTAAAAACATTCTGCTTAAGTGTCACAGTTTGTTCTATCGTAGAACAAAGTGTTACTCGAGATCTGCTTCAAAAAGTGGATGCCTAACTCAGTTCTACTATGTGCCTTATGCTATAACTTGGAAGAAAGGTTGTGAAATTCAGGATTTATGTGTTGTTTGTTGACTGACTCACATCCTCTCGACGCCACACTAGTTTTGTACTGTTTTGCATCTTATATCTGAAGATCTTTTTATGGTGTATCCTGTTCAAAGGGGGCAGCGATGTCATAGAAAGCATTTGTGCACTCTTTGAGATATAGTTGGTAAATCCAAGAATCTTATATATTGATCATCGTGTTGATAGTTGAGTACAGTAAGTGTTCTATCAAGATTGTCCATGTTTCCCTGTTTCTTGATAAAGATGGTGTATAGCAGCTATTTCTTCTTAAATATTTATGGACCAAACGGTTGTTATATATCTTATTAAATTTGTGTGAATAAAAAATACTTTGCTTTAACTGAGTTTTATTTTTCATTACACTTGCCATTTTTGTGTTTGTTTCCTAAATACCAAGTTTTTTTAAAAATCACATCAGCAAATTAATTAGCATTCAATTATTGACGAGCGATTAAAATATTTCCACATTTTTGCTTCCATTTTTTAATTTAAATGTTCTATTTTCTGATGTTTTTAGTTGTAATGTAATGCCCCATGGATTTGCATCTAAACCCTGTAGTCAAAACAACATGAAAATTGCTTTTTAATGCATGAACTTGGCTTCTTTAAAAAAATTGAAATCAAAGGAATGCTTCTGAGCATACAGTGATATATGCATATTATTTTGGAACACCTAAAGTGAAATAAGAGTCATTGCAGACTCCTATAGCCAGGTTGCTCTGTAGTTAATATATTCTTACTCTATGATTTTTTTCAGGGAGAACAAATCTTGGGGCATTACAGCCATACTTCCCGACGTTTGAAAATTCCCTAAAGTATTATCAGAAGGGGAAAACTTTGATCGGAATTCCTCATCATTGAAGACAAAGACAATATTAGCATAAGATCATAGAAAATTGAGAGACAGCAAAATAAAAACATATTTAAAAAAGATTACAGACAAAAAAAAAACAAAAAAATCTGTTTCAGTCCAAAATGTACAACAGATGATTTTCAAGGTTTGTCCTTTCTGTTTTGAATTCACACACGGTGGGAAAAACATAAAGCTGAATATTTCAGATCTCTTGGTGGAAAAGTCTTGACATTGCTATTTGTATTCAGATCATTTTCACAGTGAAAGCATTAGATGTGTTGTAATATAACCTTATGGAGCAGGCCAACCTTGCACAAGGGATTAAGCTGTGATTTAAACACGGCAGTGATTTAATAAACCTACACTAGAAACACACATACATGTGCAGATACACTTACAAACACAAACACTATAAATTGACATGATTGTGACACTCATCCCTTTCAGAATATCAGCTTGCTATTAGAAACATTTATTTTGTCTCGAATGTCCATTTGTAAACATGCGGCCTCCTTAAAACTCGGTAGCAGGATGCCCATCAAATGTGAGTCGATGAAGAGGAGGAGGAGGAAGACGACTGCAGGGGTAGTGGTCTGCCATCTGGCTGTACCGACGAAGGAAGTAAACAAGAAACAAAGATGAAATAGAAAGATTAAGAAGATTTAAATCTTTTGCATGCGCCTCATCCACTTGGTAGGGGTTTCCTTGAGATGCGTCCCTTAGTTTTGATGCATTGTACTGTCACTTGTCAGCTGTAAAAAATAAAAATGATGGAAACTCTGTCCTTGATGGCCGTACAGTAGTGCTTCGCAGTTCAGAGTCACAAGGACGGGGATTGATTTGTGTCAAGAGGATTGCTTTGTCAAACTACAGTGCAGCACTTTAACTGACGACTGGCTCATATCAACATTAGGGTTATTTTTAGAGGCGTTGATTTATGCATGCAGTGTGCCGCATGACAAGTACATGAAATTTCATTAGCAGTGCATGACATTACAAAACATTTGCCCAGTAAGTGCAAAACTACAGGTGGTAGATAACAGAGTGAACACATCTGTTATGGTAAAAACAATATATGATTAAAACTTCTAATTCTCATCTCTACATTTTATACTTGAAATGGATTGGCATCTTTCAGACTTCTAACAAATAAAGGGCAGGCAAGGGGTACATTTCCATGAAGAAAAAACAAACAACGAAGGATGTGCCGTTGTCTCAATCATCCCAAATCAAAATGTGGTACCAGATTAGACAGCAACACAATTTAGATGTATTTATTCAGTGGCAGTTTGTGTTGAGTGCTGAATGCTGCCTGTTGGTGTACAGAGGAGGACAGGGGGGGGGGACAGAGGCCTTAGCCTAGGGGAACCAGGGGCCTTAGCCAGGGGAATCAGGGACCTTAGCCAGGGGTACCAGGGGCCTTAGCCTAGGGGAACCAGGGGCCACATAGAGACCAGTAAACAGCACAGTGTTAAATTCCGACAACGTGGGAAACAGCAAACACAACAGTCCAAACCTAACCCTCACACACCAGGGAGCCAGCCAGTCTCTCCTGGCCTGGATGGTGGGCACTGTACGCCAGCGAGCAGCGGGAACCTGGGATTGCAACCAAGCGCAAATAAACAAGAGTTTCTCTCCATCGCAAGATCTTCAGGATCCTGCATCTCATCAGACCCTGGTGCTGACAGCAACTCTGAGGGACTGGAATGCATCTTATCGCAAAATATTTGCGGTCGTGGGTGTGTGTGTGTGTGTGTGTGCGTGTGTGAACGGAAAGATTTCTTCGAGGCTCTCAACCTCAGTGCGTGTTGCAATCGTAAACAGCAGCGTTGACACACGAAGCCTTCCCCTCTGTTACTAAAAGAGAACACACAGTACAAATCCGGTGCCTTGTACATTGGGCCGCTTGACAACAAGCTTGGACAGGCAGGTGAAAGCTGTTTCCCTGGAACATCAGCAGGTACCAGTAACTAGGAATATGAAATGAAACACCCTCTTTGTCCTCTCCCATGACTTCTGGAGGAGAAACAACCAAGGCCTTCAGACATGTCAAGAGGTTCTTTCAGATTTTTGCCTTGATTTACACAATAAGTTACGTGCCAATCGTGAATAACAGATGACAAACAACAGAATACACCCAGAGGTTCTATTTCTGGAAGAGAACAAATAATAGGGACTCAAGTCAGCTGGTCCACACCTCACACAGCCAAAATGTCATACCTGACAGGTATAGTACCTCTTAAGACAAACACACAAACACACACACGGCAAGCAAATGCATCAATATGGTACACAGGCATGCGAAGGTGTGCAGGGACAAACACACACACACACACAACATGCACACAAGTGACAGGTGACAGCGTCCAAACAAAGTACGGATGATCACAGGACTGTGAAGCACTTCTGTTGGTGAGGGTGTCAATTCAGCAGGGTCTATGTGTGAGCATGAGAGAGAGAGAGAGAGAGAGAGAGCGAGAGAGACAACATCAGTCCCACCCTGCTTACTGCTCCCTCATTGCAAGGCATCTATTCAGTTCCAACACCCGCGCCCCACACACATACACCCACACACATAAACACAGACACACACACGTACACACAGCGATGTCAGAGAGGTGACGATCTGGACGAGACATGGTTCAACCTCACCGGGCCTGGCCTGCCCAGATCCAGCCGTGAAAGGGGAGGGGGGTCAGGGAACGCTGGTGGATGGCTTGTCCTGCTGCCTCATGCGGAACAAGAGGAGAAATCTGGGAGGCACACACACACACACACACATACACACACAAATTACCATATATATCTCATAAGTATCTCCTCATAAACCCCTTCAACACACACATACACACACACAAACACGTATTTATCCCCTACCCACAAACCCATTCAACACAATTTTGTAATGATTTGTTAGTATTTAGTGTAGTATTTACATGTAATCAACTACAGAATAGGCTTTTGTGTTTTCCACATCCCTTAATGTTGTAATGCATTGTTTTTTTGTTTGTTTTTGTTTTTCTAGTAAATGTCTCTGAAAACCGATTAGGAATGACGACCTAGACTTTGACAGTTAAATCCTTTGAGCAACCGCACATTAATTAGTCATTTAATAAGAGCACGATAATATTCAACCACGTTTATTGGGTGTCAAGACGTAACATTTACGACGGCTATACCCCGTGCCTGGATCCTGGCTGTGATTTAGGGTGGCAGAGTTGAAACGGGTCACTTTTCTACTATAGGGTGAGTCTGACCTCTCTGTGTTGGGTAAACTTCTCTCCATCTCTCCATCTGTTGGCTGTGTGAAGTCTCTCAACAGTGGATCTTCACTCTGGAGACCAGTAAGACACAATAAATACATAATAAAGAAATAATAAATCAAACACTATTGAAAGCATGGAGATCTTTTTTTCTTCATGTAAATGATGTTGAACTGAATGCAAAAAAAGCGTGAGGTGAGTGAGGCTATATTTCAAAACGTCAAATAATATTAACAAATGACTCACAAACAGTATGTTATTAGTTAGAAAGACTTGTATCACAAGTGAACGCCATTAAATTCGAATTTCATTAGCATTTGAGCACAGTAAAACTGGTAGTCCTATACTGTAGTTTCACAAGTTTACGTTTGACGAATACAAATGGCATACACATCTTTGTAAGTCAACAATTGTATTAATTTGAGTATTTAAATTTACAAAAAATTATAGTATTCGATATTCTCACAGTTGTTAATAACTTGAATTTGGCGGATATGTGAGCTGATTAAACGTCTGTTTTTTTTTTTTACATTGAATTTAGGTTATCTTCAACCTGCAAATCTATTGTTAAATAGAGGTGAGTGGAAAATGATAATATAACGATATTTTTTTATCAAACGGCTATGAATTCCTATAGGCCTGCAGTGTTTGCCTCCAACAAACCGCCTTTTCTCTTTTTTGAACATATTTCGTCTTAGTTGGCTGTCAGAGACACCTGAAAGTTTGCAAGGGAAAGGAAGATGGAAGACAACCCTTGAAAAAATAAATAAAAAAAATCCCTCCAATCAAAGCAAAATCCTCACAGCTAAATAAACAATATCAACCGACGGGAAAAGTTTGCCATTGGTTTAATGCAGATCAGTGTTAAGACACTTTTAGAACAATAGAAATTCCACACGATTATTAAACAGCTTTTTCTACCAAACAGGCGTGTTGAACCAGAGGCTCTGCAGCTCGCTGGAAGACTGATGCATTACTTTTCATCCATCCATCTAATTATTCCCTCAGAAACCTGGAATTTGAAGATACAAAAGACCGTCCCTATCTGTCACTGAGCAGTCATTGATCTTATTGAAAGGAACTGTGGGTGTAGAGGGAACCCAATATAACTTCATGCCATTAAATTCCACACAGCATTATTCACCAACAGAATTGACAGACGTTTCTTTTAATCTTCAACTGTTGTTCAAGGAAGATTGAACCCCCCCCCCCCCCCCCCACACACACACACACACACTCCAGGCGTCTTCTCTTCTCCACATTTGTAGGGGGAGGTTAACAAAAAGGCTATTGAAGTAGGGAGGAAAAAATACCCTTCCACCTAACTTGTTGATTATTAATAGTGGGGATGGGAAGATAGATGTATTTGCTGTATTAGTGGTGTAGGAATTATCTATGAAGGGTTCTGTGAAATCCACACGTTAACGCGGCATCAGAGCCTAAACCTGACAGATTTGATTGCATCCAGCGAAACCGTTCATGGGAATGATTGCAATTCTACTGTTAATGATCAATTGACACTATGCTTTCTTTCTTGATCTCCTCCTCCTCCTCTCTCTCTCTCTCTCTCTCTCTCACTCACACACACACGCAATCACATGCACACTCACACACTCTTTCTGCCCCTCCCGTGCGCGCGCGTGTGCGGGGAACGCAAAACAGTCTCAAATCTCGGCACGTCCGGTCAATGAACGTTGATAGCCACGGCTGGTTGAACGAACTCACGTTGACGAAACGCAGTCGTTATTCCCCGAAATCCCGCTGAATTTGACAGACCCCGCCCTCTTTTTTGACACTTGCCCCGCCCCCTTTCAGTTCGAGAATGCTGGTTTGTTTACATGGCGCGAGAGGCCTGAGAGATTCTGAACACTCAGACACATTCAACTGGTTTCACCAAAACAGGCTGTCTTCTTAACTTTTTTTAACTAGTGGTACTAGGACACGTTACCAGGCGAGGTCGAACATTGAAAACCTGAGCGCGACCTTGAGAAGGAAAAAAGGAAAGACAAACGACACCCGAAGACGGTTTAACTTTGAAGGAGTACAGTAGCTCGAGCTTCCTTGTAAGTAGCTAACAGATTAGCATGAGGAAAGTTATGGTAGCTATGACTACTGCTAGCCTGGCTAAGTCACGTCTCATATGTTATTAAGCTTGGCTGTCTTTATAACTTATTTGACTGCTTGACACCTTAGTCAGAATATTTGACAACCCACTTTAAAAGCTTTAAAAGCACCACTGTTTATCTTCATTATAGTTGTAGCTTTAGTTTATACTGTATAGCTCCGAGCTAGCAAAGTTAGCTTCTAGTCAGTCCAACTGTACTAGGCTAGAAAAACCTTTCTGTTAAAGTTACGCAAAGTTTGCTTGTGTTTTTAACTAATGTCAATATTTGGTTCGTCGCTAGGCTTCTAACCAAAATGTTATGCATTTTCCACCAAAATGACTTCTTTATCTTGTCAGCGGGGATATTAGCTACAGTTGTCCGAACTAAGAAGGCCTTCATAGATACTTTATGGTGACAGTAACTCGTACTGTACTGCAACTCGTTTTCCATTCATGTGAAATGAAACTACAGAGATGGTCTTTGATATAATTGCGCTTGTGTGACTTTCACTGTAAAATTTGCAATAACTTTAATGTACTACAATAGTAATAGATGTCATAGTATCGTTCCCCCCCCCCCCCCCCCCCCCCCCCTTAACTCTGGAAATAAGTAAAGTTTTGTACGTGTCTGTGGTCAGTTTTCTTTTTTCGTAATATATGTAACGAATGCTATTGTACTTATTATAATGAGGACTTGTATTTAAATCATTTTACTCTGAACAGAACCATGGCAATATTTTCCACTAACTCATGAAGAGTTTATCGCATATTAGCTATATACTTTGACACTCTGGCTTCAGCTTTGACTATAAACAGACTGTGGAAAATGCTGAATATTTGACGTGGGTCCTTTCATCTTGGTAGTGCTAAGTGGAAAGCTGAGCTCCTTCTATTGTTTCCATGGGGCTCCATGTTCGGATTTAGTTACACTTGGCCTGAATCAGGATGTGATTCACAAGGCAGGGTTCATATCTCTCCTAGTCATTGTTAACTCACCTCAGTTGCCACATCCACTGTCTGTCAAACACCACAGTTCACGACACTGGCAGTACGAAGCAGTAGAGATCATGGGGTCTATGAAGTCTTATTATCAAGGAAGTTGTCAAGAAAACAGGAATGATTAGCCTCGTAAAAGACTGCCAAAAGCTCTCATCAAACCACTCTGATCGTCAACAGTTGTAGCTCTTTAAGACTCCCTGCCAGTAACCTTGGTTTTGATTGCTGATGAGAGATGAATAGGTTTAGAAGCCTCGGGGCAAAACTTCATGATCTGGGTTGAAAAGGACGTGTGGCTTCTTTTATTGGATCAGGTGTGTGAGCAGTGGTGTAGTGTTTTGTGTTTAGTTTAATATGTCTGGAAAGAGAAGATCCCTTATTAGTCCCACAGTGGGGAAATTGCAGGCGCACTGATGTTCAATGGGAATCAAATCCCTGCACATGGTAGGCAAAAATCCTATTACTGAACCAGCGCTGCCCTATTGTTTGTGTCTTTACATTTCATGGTTGCGTCAGATAGGATTAGAACGGGTTAAGGCGTTGGCCTCATGATCGGAACGTTGTGAGATCGAGCCCAGGCTGTGGCTATATGACGTGTCTTTGGGCAAGGCACTTCACCCTACTTGCCTCAAGGAGAATGTCCCTGTACATACTGTAAGTCGCTTTGGATAAAAAATATGTTTTGGTTCAGTCCTAAACTTCAAGCACCACATTTCTGGATACAGTGACTGACTTGTCTGTGTACTTCAATTACATGCTTATTTTATTCATTTAGCAGATGCTTATATCCAAAGCAACTTATAGTAAGTACAGGGACATTTTTCCTGAGACAAGTAGAGTGAAGTGCCTTGCCCAATGACACAACATTACATAACCACAGCCAGGGTTCGAACTCACAACCTTCCGCTCATGAGGCCAACGCCTTAACCGGTTGAGCCATCTGACTTCTGACAATTATGTGAAGCAGAACCGGGCTAAAATCTGTATCCTGGGAGAGTTTCCTGTTTTAGCCACAGAGGCAGCCAGAACCAGATTAAATATCCAACGAAACGTTTGTCATCTGACCAATATTACAGTCATCGTGCCTCAGGGACTCACAAAGAACATTCTTAGTTGTTTTTTCTATTTCTTTCTCCCATAGACAGCATCTTATGTACGGATGCTGCAGGGAATTTCATTTCTTCAGCTACATTAAACCCTTTGCAGTGTATGTCAAGTAGATTGTCTAGCACACCAAAGACATGACACTGACATAGGTTCAGGACCTCTTCTTATTGGCTAGGTCCTAACCACGTACAACGCTAAGCTTTTTCGTAAGCAATCGTCGAGTCTTATAACAGAACTAGAGACTCAGATGGCTCAGTGGTTAAGGCGTTGGCCTCATGAGGGGAAGGTTGTGAGTTCAAACCCTGACTGTGACTATGTGGTGTTGTGTCCTTGGGAAAGGCATTTCACTCTACCCCCCTCAGGGGGATTGTCCCTGAACTTAAATGTAAGTTGCTTTGGATAAAAGTGTCTGCTAAATGAGGTGTTATTATTATTAACTACAAACAGCCCTACTAAGATGATGAAACAATGGAACAATGAAAGGGATGTGTGGTTTACAGCAGCTCTTGTGTCCTGGATTGTTAAGCATGGCTCATACCCTTTCCCACTAATCTTTCTTTCTCTCCTTCAAACAACCAGCCCATCAATATTTCCTCATATCTTCCAGTATGTTATGAAGGTCACTGAGGATCCAGAGATTCGTATATCCTTAGAGGATGCCTTCCGGCCTCAGCTTTTGTATGAAAGTGCTCAATTTTCCGGAGAGATTGATCTCCTCTCATCAAGGCCTGCTGTGCTCTGGGGGGGACAGTACAAAGTCATGCAAACATGAAATACCTGACCCCTGACCTCTCCTTATGTCTGGGAAGTGTTTGGGGTGTCCCAGGGTTGCAGCCACGACCCCCCACAATATCTGTTCGCTCAGAGGGTCTCAAGGCAGAATAACAGCCTGTTTTTTTGTTCATGGACAAAACTGTTATTTTTTGTTGTTGTTAGATAAAATAATAATAATAAATATTCACTTAAACAGACACTTTAATCCACAGCAATTTACAATAAGTACAGGGACATTCTCCCAAAGGAAATTAGGGTGAAGTGCCTTGCCCAAGTGCACAATATCATATAGTCACAGCCAGGGTCCGAACTCACAACTTTCTGCTCACGAGGCTAATGTCTTAACCCGCTGAGCTATCTGACTCCCTAAAATATTAACGCCGTGTGAAATATCAGGCGCTTATGACCTTAATCTTAAAGGGGAGTTGAATCTGGATTTAGGCTACAAGATGTTACGTATGGGGTTTTGTTGTTGTCGACAGTGATGTTTTTTTGTTGTTGCGTTTTTTATTTATTTGTGCGTGCGGCCGCATACATTGGAATGTAGCCCACAGGCTGCGGTGTGTGTGTGTGTGCATGTTACAGGGCAGGCCTGCGAGCGATGTGCTGGCCTGTCCTCCACACAGGCGAAGCCTTGCTGGCACATTGTGAAGTGTGCTGGAAAGATCGCTCAAAATCAGGAGCTCCACGTATCGGAGGCCGTGTGGTTTTCTCCCCCCCCTCCTCCAGATCTCTTTTGATTATCCGCACACAAAACCGCCAATCCCCCAGGATATAAACTCACTTTCATGGAATAATTACAAGATGCTGTATGCCACTGTAAACAGCCCATCTCTGACAGTGACAGTATGCATTTGTCATGAGACGAGACCGAAAAGCAAGATGAATTTGTGTTTTCTGAGAGAAATAAGGAATCCCTACTAAAGCTGTGCTATAGGCGGTTTGTTCCTGCCTCAGTTCAAGGCAGCGAAGGGAAGCGCGAAGCAGATCTGCTGTGAACAGTGCAGGAGTTCATCTCCACTGGGTTTCAAAGACACGGGTCTGAAGGTTTTTCCAGACCTCCATGCCAGGGTGAGGTGCCAGGGACTGCTGTGCGTGTTACGACCCGTCTTAGAGCCAGCCTTCCCTGCCTGTTGGGTCCTGGCTTTGGCCTGGGGGGTCTGGTCAAGGCCTGGAGGTGTGGAGGAGGGAGCTGGAAGCTGGAGAAGGCAGCAGCAGCAGCAGCCATAACTCTGCCTGGCTCCCTCAGAAGTGAGGCCAGACTGGGGCTGGGAGATCTTTGCCAGTATGGTGCGGTTTGTCGGCGGTGAATAAAAATGTCTGACAGATGTCTGTCTGAAGGAAGGATTGGGAGTCAGCAGGCTATCTAGCTGTTCTCTTAGGTTGTGTGTGTGTGTGGTGGAGGAGTGTGTGTGTGTGTGGGGGGTGAGGGTGGTTAGGGGTGAGGAGGTGCACTAAAAGGAGCTTTGTTAACCAGTTGTACAGGGTTTGTTAGGGAGTTATTTTGGGGTATTTTTTTGGGGGGGGGGGCATTCTTCATGGGTAGTTATTCAGGGGTATTTGGGGGAGTAGTTCAGGGGTATTTGGGGGGTTGTTCAGGGGTAGTTGTGGGACAGTCTTTTACGTCACCACACTGTGAAAGCCTGCAGGAGGCCAGCTACTGGTTGAATATTTCCACCGTGCTCACCCTGTTTGCAGACCAGACTGTTTACCAGGTCCTGTGAGGCCCCCTAAAACGCCCAGAACATCCTGGAAGTTTCCGTTTCAGACTAAAGCAGATGGCACGGGCTGCCGGAGCCTCGGCAACAACAAGGATCCCCTGATGAAAGCAGTTCTTCGCGTCTTTGAACAGCGAGTCTGCGGCGCTCCGTGTCAGAGCGGCTCTGGGTCAAACTGCACACAGAACTCCTGGAATAGGCGCTTTTTAAGTTTTACCTGTTTCAAACCCCCCCCTTCCCTCTCCCCCAGTGTTCTCATCAATATTAATATCTTAATGTGGGAAGGGGAAGGTCTTTTCTTGTCTGTCGCAGGTCTGCCTTCCCTCTTTCTCCGCTTGTGAAGGACCCCCCACCCCCCCACCCCCCCACTCACCTCTTTGTCTCTGCCTCCTCAGCAACCGTCTCTGGTTTGCATACGGAGCCTTCTGCCAAACGAACTCACATTTGGAGGGATTCAGACAAGGCCACCGTAGTCTGGGTTTACGGTTTAACAACAGTCACCCCAACCTGCGGTTCACTGGAAGAGAATCCTGTCAGGAAACAGGGGCCTCTGCTTTGTGTCTCCAAGAGACTGGAAGCAGACTGGAGGCCCTACTGCGTTCTGCTGTTTTACATTACGCTCCCCCCCTCTCCGTTGCTAATTATTGGCTCATTGTTTTTGATGAAGGTTTTTATTCCTTCTGTACCCGAAGGGCGCCAAGCGCACGACTACAGCACACGAGCGCAATCCACATTAGCATAATATGTCGACGGTTCAATATTGCAAATGCGTCTCGGTGGCTTGGAGAAATTCCTAAGTGGAAGATGCATTAATGACGTGTTCTGTTTTGGAAATTACACTGGACATATCTAAACTAGAAAGTTTAACCTTGTAGGTCAGGTGTTATTTGATAAAGCGGTAATTAAGAACTAGGTTTGCTTACTGAATATCTGAGGCAGTTTGAAGAGGCCACAGGATAGATTGTTGAGGCACCTGAAGGTTCCTCTCAACTGGCTCACATTTCCATTTAGTCATTTAGCAGACATTTTTATCCAGAGCTGCTTACATTAAGTACAGGGGCATTCCCCCCCCCTGAGGCATTTAGGGTGAAGTGCCTTGCCCAAGGACACAACACCATGTTGGCACAGCCGGGATGTCGAACCTGCGGCCTTCTGCCTACTAACCCGGTTCCCTAACCGCTCAGGGACCGGGGGGGGAATGGATGACTGGATGAGATGACTAAGCATTGTGCTGGGGACGGCGAGAGCATGGAAAGTTTGAATTTGCCGTTACGGTGGAAGCTCTCTTTCCACGAGACGTTTTTGGGAGGGGGGGGGGAGAGAGAGTGGGGAGGAGGGGGGAGGAGGGGC
>CM059336.1:7220940-7228678 GCA_030340685.1 Protosalanx chinensis
CTCTCTCTCTCTCTCTCTGTCTCTCTGTCTCTCTCTGTCTGTCTCTCTGTGTCTGTCTGTTTGTCTGTCTCTCTCTGTCTCTCTCTGTCTCTCTGTCTCTCTCTGTCTGTCTCTCTGTGTCTGTCTGTTTGTCTGTCTCTCTCTCTCTCTCTGTCTCTCTGTGTCTCTCTGTCTGTCTCTCTCTCTCTGTCTCTTTAACGTCTCACTTTCTTTTTCTTCCTGCTTTCTTCATAATGCCCGGGTCCCTTTTTTCGTTGATTATCTCTCTGTTGAACCCCCCTCCACCCCCTCCTCTCCTCCCATCCCCCCTCCTCTCTCTCTCTCTCTCTAAGCTCCATCTGAGGGCAGCCAGACTCATCAGTCTCTTCATGTCGCCCGTCCTTGGTTTGTGCTGCTGATGCTGCACTTCCCCATTACCAGGCTGCTTAACGCCTCCCCCCCCCCCCCCCCCTTCCCCCTCCATCTCTGTTCCGTCCCCACCCAGGACCGGCACCCGCCACAGCTGATCACCGCCGCCCCGCGATTGGCTGCCTGGCCCGGCTGCCGGCCAATCAGATCCCAGGGTTTGTTACCGCTGGGGCGGTCTAGACCGGCCTGGTTTTGACTTAACTGGGGCTCAGGGGGGGGGGGACGGGGGACGGACGTTCTCCTCAAACCAGCGCAGAACATGGGAACGTGACGTTTGCGCTGCTGACCAGCTGGAACGGGAAATGTCAGAACAACAATGACGGATCTTAGAAGAACAAGCAGGGCAGGTTCTCCCTGAGGAACCCAGGGGGATATGAATCATTTCAAAGGATGTCGTTCGTACCGACTTCCTGTGAGTGGGAACCGTGTGAGAGCGTGTGCGTGACTGAAGTGTGTGTGTGTGTGTGTGTGTGTGTCTGCTGGCTTCAAGCTGCTGCCTTGTTAGAACATTATTATCCCTTATTAGTCCCACATCGGGGCAGGTGCACTGATGTTCAGCGCCTTAACAGGGACTCGAACCGTGGCCCCCCCCACGTGGCGGGCAAGAACTCTACCACTGAACCGTAGTCCTGCCCCGGTCTGAACCTGGGTAGAGCTGGGGTCTCTGCGCCGTGGTCGCCGTGGTCACGCTGGCGCGCTGATGGAATTTGGCAGTCTTAATTGATCCTGTTAACGAGGTGTGGGAGGGTTGAGGACAGGCCTACACCCCCCCTGGGTATTGTGACACGGGGCGGGGGGGGTGGAGAGATCCAGGGCTGGAGAGGGAAGTGTGACTAGCTGCTGCTGCTGCTGCTGAGGCCGACCGGACACCCATCCACACCCTCCTGCGCAAACGCCATGGCAACCGGCTGCTAACACGCCGCGCCATCTTCTCTCTCCCACTCTGCCTCTCGTTTACATTTAGCAGACGCTCTTATCCAGAGCAACTTAGTACAGGGACATCCCCACCCCCCTCCCGAGGCAAGTAGGGTGAAGTGCCTTGCCCCAAGGACGCAACGTCACGTTGGCACAGCCGGGAATCGGACTTGCAACCTTCCGTTCACTAGCCCCGACGCCTTAACCGCTGAGACTTCCTGTTCCTCTGATCCCCAACACACACACACTCTCGAACTGCTCCGCCTCTAAGCGAACCATCCAATAGAAACCTTTCTGTCCGCTAATAGTTTGGCCGAGTTGGTCGGGCCAGTCGGCTCGGATGCTGGGAGACGAGCGTTTCTCTGGGAGCGCTAACGACACTGTCAGTCAGCCTGACTCGCCCCTCCTCTCTCTCTCTCTCTGTCTCTCTCTCTCTGTCTCTCTCTCTCTCTCTCTCACGCATGCCCGCACGCAGACACACATGCGTGCGCGCGCATGGACACCGCCCAGGACGCGCGCGCACGCCGCTCTCATTTAGCATTATTAACCTTTGCTAAATCAGACTGATTATGTCGCCGGTGGAGATAGCTTCCCGCGTGTCATTGCGCTCTCCTGCCTGTCTGGGAGTTTTAATTGGCCGGGGAACCAGGAAGCCGTGCAGAGTCCCTCCAGTCTGACAAGCTGACAGGGAGGGAGACAGACAGGGAGGGAGACAGGCAGGGAGGGAGACAGGCAGGAAGACAGGGAGGGAGACAGACAGGCAGGCAGACAGGCAGGGAGACAGGGAGGGAGACAGACAGGCAGGCAGACAGGCAGGAAGACAGGGAGGGAGACAGACAGGGAGACAGGCAGGCAGGGAGACAGGAAGGCAGGTAGGCAGACAGGGATGGAGACAGGCAGGGAGACAGGCAGGCAGGGAGACAGGAAGGCAGGCAGGCAGACAGGAGATGGAGACAGGCAGGGAGACAGGCAGGCAGGGAGACAGGAAGGCAGGCAGGCAGACAGGGATGGAGACAGGGAAGGAGACAGGGAGAGAGGGCAGGGCAGGGAGACAGGGAGGCATGTAGACAGACAGACAGACATTGAGACCGACAAGGAGCCAGACAGACAGGGAGACATACAACCAGGCAGAAAGAGAGGGAGACAGGGAGGCAGGCAGAAAGGCAGGTTGACAAGCAGCAGTGTGTGTCTGTGTGTCTGTGTGTGTGTGTGTGTATTTCTCAGTCAGGGATTGAGCTGGTGAAAATGCATGCAGTGTGCGACTGAATCATTACAATGCTTCCCTCCCTCTCCATTAACCTCCCTCTCCTTCACCTTCCTTCACCCTCCCTCTCCCTCAACTACGCTCTCCCTCACCTTCTCTCACCCTCCTCACCCTCTCTCACCCTCCCTCACCCTCTCTCTCCCTCCCTCACCCTCTCTCAATCTCCCTAGCCCTCACTCTCTCTCTTTCTCCTTCCCCCTCTGTCCCTCACCCTCTCTCCCCCTCCCTTTCCCTCACCCTCTCTCACCCTCCCTACCTCCCTCCCTCCCTCACCCTCTCCCTCTCGTCCTGCCTCCATGCTACAGTACCCAATGGAAAAGAACCGAACCCTCGGTTTGTGTCACAGTACAACTACTTATTATCATACTTCCTGTGCCACTTTGGAATGTGTGTGTGTGTATCAATCCATCCTGCCGCCCCTCCCATCCCTTCCACACACGCACGATCCCAGTATCTGCCTCGCATGTTGACATGTCTGGGGAGGGGGGGGGACGACGACGACACGGGTGTGAAACCGGGCTGGAAGTTGTGAGAAAACGGAATTTGAATGTAATTGCGGTGACCGAACAGGATCTTTGCATCATGCCCCGAAAACATTTCCTTTCGTTCGCTCCGACGCAGATCGTAGAATGTTCTATATTCGGGGGGGGGTGACGGGGGGGGTGACGGCTCCCGTCTCTCCGGCTGGGCCGCTGGCGGGGAACACTGACGAGCCGCCGATGGAACGTCTTACGCAATTCCCCCTGGAACAAGCAGCGACAGGAAGGCTTCTGTACGCGTGTAGAGGCGGCGGAGCGGCCTGTGTAAAACACACAGCATGGCTGTGAGGGGCTCATGATCCCAACTTTGCCAGTTCGATTCCGGCCGTGCCATTGTGACGTTGCGTCCTTGGGGCGAGGCACTTCACCCTACTTGCCTCGGGGGGGGGGGGGGGGGGGGGGGGGGGGATGTCCCTGTACTTGCTGTAAGTCACTCTGGATAAGAGCGTCTGGTAAATGACTCAATGTAAAAGTGAGGGGGCTTCCTGTACCTGCTGCTGGCCCTACCTGCGGAGGAGACCTAGAGGAGGTGGCAGGATGGAATATTGAGGAAACGTTGACCGGAGGTTGTGTGTGTATGTGTGTGTGTGTATGTGTGTGTGTGTGTGTGTGTTTTCTCAGGTGTGAGGGATCGGTTCCTGTCACCATGGACGCACAGCAACAAGGACAACAGGCAGCCGTGCCTGTGTTCCAGTCTCAGGTACAGTATTCCCCAACACACACACACACACATATACACATCTACACACACTCCCCTAAGCATGCAAGGGCAATGAAATATTAACACCCAAATTGCCAGAGGGGGTTCCTTTATTTGAAGGTTTGTAATTGGGAAATTAAGGATAATTAGCTGCACATTAAAGAAAGAATCTTTGAGCATATTTTTTTTAATTTCTTTTTTGTTGTATTAGTTGAATAGATATTCCAGTGAGATCTGATTCCACCACCACTAATGATACACATGATTAAATATTCTCCCAGCACTGTGTTCGGTTTCGTCACGACGCACCGTGCATTGCAGTTAGGCAAACCCTAAATTAGACCTACTTATTTTTCCGATGTCAAAAAAAGAAAAACCGGCTCGTTTTTCAACGCCGTTCCGACGCCGGGCGGAGAGCGGCGGCGCACGCCTGCCGTACCGCTTCCTGCGTGGAGATCTTTCAACGAGCCCCGGATCCGCATCGCACGTTCCTCAAGGTTCTGCTCCGCTCGCAGCGAGAAGGAAAAAAAAAGAACAGCTCCCTCCCGAAAACCTCCGAACAGGACTTGTGATGAAGGATTCATCGCTCGCGATCCCGCAGTCCTGGAGGGGTCATGCATATGCATCATCCAGCCCGCATGAGCTGGGGAGATGTGCATTTTTTATATGGCGCATTTGCTCTCTGAGCGAGTGGGAGGGTGAGGCCCTTAGACTAGAATTCTGATCGTCGTGGAGGATTTCGACAGTCAGGTCTGCGGGTTCGCTGGGAGTCGAGGCACTAGTTTGGGCTGGCTGGCTTTCCGGCTGGTTGAATGACTGGCTGGCTGGCTGGCATGATGAATATTGAGCACTGGTATATTGAGCTGGCTGGTGCTGGTGTGTTGAGTGGTGGCTCTTCCTCTCCTTCCATCTCCTCCTCCTCTTCCTGCCCTCCTTGTCTCTTCCTCTCCTTCCATCTCCTCCTCCTCTTCCTGCCCTCCTTGTCGCTTCCTCTCCTTCCATCTCCTCCTCCTCTTCCTGCCCTCCATGTCTCTTCTCTCCTTCCATCTCCTCCTCCTCTTCCTGCCCTCCTTGTCTCTTCCTCTCCTTCCATCTCCTCCTCCTCTTCCTGCCCTCCTTGTCTCTCTTCTCTCCTTCCATCTCCTCCTCCTCTTCCTGCCCCTCCATGTCTCTTCCTCTCCTTCCATCTCCTCCTCCTCTTTCTGCCCTCCACGTCTCTTCCTCTCCTTCCATCTCCTCCTCCTCTTCCTGCCCTCCTTGTCTCTTCCTCTCCTTCCATCGCCTCCTCCTCTTCCTGCCCTCCTTGTCTCTTCCTCTCCTTCCATCTCCTCTTCCTGCCACCCTTCTCTCATCCTATCCCTCTCCCTCTCTTTTCCCTCTCCTGTTCTCCCATCTCCTCTCCCTCCCCTCCTCTTGTCCCCCCCCCCCCCCTTCTGTCTCCCTCCTCTCCCGCTGGCCTTTCCCTGGCAGCCGCTGGCATAGCAGTGTTGTCATATCACACCTTCCACCTTCTCGCTGCCCTCCCCCCCCCCCCCCCCCCCCCCCTCCCCTCTCCTTCTTCACTCTGCTCCCCTCCTTCTCCCTCCGTCATCCCTCCGTCCTCCTCGTCTCCTCTCATCTGTCAGCCTTGCGTGGTGGTCGTGTCACCGCTGGTCATCCCACGTCACTCCTCCTCTCTGCCTCCCGTCCCTCTGTCGGGATCTCTCTCCAGTCTCTCTCTCTCTCTCTCAGTCTCTTTCTCTCTCAGTCTCTGTCTTTATCTCTCCCTCCTGTCTCTCTCTCCATCCGTCTCTCTCTCTCAGTCTCTCTCTCTGTGTCTCTTTCTCTCTCAGTCTCTCTCTCAGTCTCTTTCTCTCTCAGTCTCTGTCTTTATCTCTCGCCCCCTGTCTCTCTCTCTCTCTCTGTCTCTCTCTGTCTCTCTCTCTGTCTCTCTCTGTCTCTCTCTCTCTGTCTCTCTCTCTCTCAGTCTCTCTCTCTCTCTTTCTCTGTCTTTATCGCTCGCCCCCCCGTCTCTCTTTCCCTCTCTCCATCAGTCTCACTCTCTCTGTCTCTCTCCCTTGCCCTCTCTCTGCCTCTCTGTCAGTCCCTCTGTCTTTCTCTGTCTCTCCTCTCCACACTTCTTTCTCGCTGTCTCTTTCTCACTCTCTCCCTTTCCCCTCTCACTCTTGAAGTCGCCCTCTCTAAAATGGGACCAGATGTCATTTTCTGACAACGAGCAGAGAATTCACGTTTTAGCACACATTACCAGAGCCTGTTCTCGTAGAGCTGGGGGGGAGCCCAGCGGCTCTGGAGGCTCAACACTGATGATGGCCTGGATGGGAGGATGGATGGAAGATGGGTAGAGGATGGATGGAGGTGAGGAGATTAGCCGATCGCACTCTCCTTTTCTGCTGAGATGTCACCATCGCTGTAGGCCATTTTCTTCTCCGTGCTCAACTTCTGATACACACACACACACACACACTCACAACTCACAGTCCTTCCTCATCTAATATTTGCACAGACCTCACCTCTCCATTCTACTTGCCTCCTGAACCCACTGGCGTTCAGCATCGTGTGTGTGTGTGTGTGTCAGCTGGAAGCTCGTCACCGTGTGACAGCCCAGCGCCGTGGATGAGAGGGCCTGTCAGTCAAGGCGGCCCCGCTGCCCTTTGAAGGCCGGGGCTGGAGGCTGCCAAGGTGCCTCAAATGGCCTGTAAAGTTTACATCCACTGCCCCACTGCTAAACAGATTAGCTCTAATGAAGTGTCTAATGCTCAGGCCTGTCCTCTGACATAATCCTGCCTGGCAGCCCCAAAAAAGACCCCCCCTCCGGCCTTCCCCCGTGTGTGTCCTCCCCCTGGCCCTCCTCGCCCTCGTCCGGCCTCGTCCGGCCTCCGCCCCGCCACCCAGGGCGCCTCCTCCCAGGGAGGTGCTTGTTGTTAATCGCTCCGGACAGTGCGCGATCTGACATGCAAATGTAGGTCATTGCATATGTAAATGTGTGATTAGGGGGCGGCGGTGCCAGAACGCCATTAGCGAGGCTGTGCTCTCAGCAGGGGGCCTGTCGAGGCGCTTTACGGGGCTCATGCTAACATTTGTCAAGCTGCCGCGCGGGGAGTGAAAGCTATGCCCCGGCCGCTCCCTCTCCTCCTTTCTCCTCCTCCTTCTCGCCTCCTCTCTCCGTCAGACTGAAGGTAACGGGTGTTTTTCCATTTCATTCTGAATCGCCATTCAAAAACATACGTTGTGGACGTTTTTTTTTACGTTGTGTTTTTTCCCTCCCTCCCCATCTCTCTCAGTCCTCTCCTCTCTCTCTCTCTCTCTCTCAGTCTCTCTCTCCCTCTCTCAGTCTCTCTCTCTCTCCCTCTCTCTGTCTGTCTCTCTCTCTCTCGGTCTCTGTCTCCCTCTCCCCTCCCTCTCTCCCTCTCTCTCTCCCTCCCTCCCTCTCTCTCTCTCTCTCTGTCTCTCTCTCTCCCTCCCTCTCTCCCTCCCCCTTCTTCCCTCCCTGTAGATTCAGAATGACACAGAAGCAGGGTAGCTGTAGCAGTATGTCAGGAGCGGTGTCAGCCCCAGCCGGCTGATGGCCGTGTCACGCTGGCGAGCGCACACCTCCGTGGTGTTAATTGGATGGGGCATCTCTCCGCCTCACGCCTCCTCTCTCTGGGCTGTCAGCTTAAAAAACAATAAAACGCTTAAATTGGCTGGCCCCCTGATCTGCCTACCCCCCCCCACACACACACACACCCCCCTCACCCGCCCCGCACCAGGCTAGACTGTACCCGGCATCGCGCCATGGCGTTCTGCGGGGTTCTGGGGTTTCTCTTCCAGTCCCCTCCCTGTCACTCACCACAGGGGGAAGAGCACGGGGCGAGGGACAGTCATTGTTGTGGCTGGGAGCCGACCCCGGTGACCTCATTTGGGCATGGGGAG
>CM059336.1:7229178-7304178 GCA_030340685.1 Protosalanx chinensis
CATGCCCCAGTGCTCATGCGAACAGCCTGAATAGTTCTGTGACTGTGTGCATGACTATGGGTATGCAAGTGTGTGTGTGCTAATGCTAGTGTGTGTGTGTATATGTGTGTGTAGTAATGCTAGTGTGTATGTATGTGTGTGTGCTAATAATAGGGTGTGTGTGCGTACTAATGATAGTGTGTGTGTGTATGTGTGTGTGTCTGTGCTAATGCTAGTGTGTGTATACGTGTGTAGTAATGTTAGTGTGTGTGTGCTAATGCTAGTGTGTGTGTATGTGTGTGTGTGTCTGTGTGCTAATGCTAGTGTGTGTATACGTGTGTAGTAATGTTAGGGTGTGTGTGCTAATGCTAGTGTGAGTTGTGCGTGCAGGTGCATCTCCTGTCTCCTGGCTGCCTTGTAGGACTGAGGTCAGATTTACAGCCCTGGCACAGGGATCCATTAAAGCCTTTTCAGAGATCCCAGGCTTGGACCCCTGTAATCGTTTTCATTATGGCTTCCAGCTACTAGAGAGAGGGGAAGAGAGGCAGGGATAGGAGGAGAGACAGGGAGAGGGGTGGAGGGTAGAGAGGCAGGGAGAGAGAGGGTAGAGGCAGGGAGAAAGAGGGTAGAGAGGCAGGGAGAGAGAGGGTAGAGAGGCAGGGAGGGAGAGGGTAGAGAGGCAGGGAGAGAGAGGGTAGAGAGGCAGGGAGGGAGAGGGTAGAGAGGCAGGGAGGGAGAGGGTAGAGAGGCAGGGAGAGAGAGGTAGAGAGGCAGGGAGGGAGAGGGTAGAGAGGCAGGGAGAGAGAGGGTTAGAGAGGCAGGGAGGGAGAGGGTAGAGAGGCAGGGAGAGAGAGGGTAGAGAGGCAGGGAGGGAGAGGGTAGAGAGGCAGGGAGAGAGAGGGTAGAGAGGCAGGGAGGGAGAGGGTAGAGAGGCAGGGAGGGAGAGGGTAGAGAGGCAGGGAGGGAGAGGGTAGAGAGGCAGGAAGGGAGAGGGTAGAGAGGCAGGAGGGAGAGGGTAGAGAGGCAGGGAGAGAGAGGGTAGAGAGGCAGGGAGGGAGAGGGTAGAGAGGCAGGAAGGGAGAGGGTAGAGAGGCAGGGAGGGAGAGGGTAGAGAGGCAGGGAGGGAGAGGGTAGAGAGGCAGGGAGGGGAGAGGGTAGAGAGGCAGGGAGGGAGAGGGTAGAGAGGCAGGGAGGGAGAGGGTAGAGAGGCAGGGCATGGCAGCCTCCGCTGCCTCCACATGTGGTCCTGTTTATCCCATGGCTAAGAAGCTTAAGTGGCCACTGCACACATTTCTCCCGCGTTCCGTTTTTATGGCGAGGACGGCGGTTAAAGCCGTAAGTGTGTGTCTTATGTGTGTGTACGTGTGTGTGTGTGTGTGTGTTCCCGCTAACACCCAGCCCAGTCCTCCGGTGTGCCCTGGCCTCTCAGTCCTAAACGAGCCTGGCCAGAGACAGGCTGCATTCCGCTGTCTGGCTGGCACTGGGGGGCAGCTAATCAGGACCGGCTTGGTGCGCTGCGGTAATGCTTCCCCCTGCTTCCCATTCTGGGGAGCTTTTAGGTCCCCCCCCCTCTTCCCAACCCCTCCTCCTCCCTATCCAATTTTCCTCTTTCTTTAGGTCTCCAGGGATTTGTGTTCCCCTTCTCTCCCTCCCTCCCTCTCTCCCTTCCTCTCTTTGGGGTGTGTAAAGGACTGCTCCGTCAGGTTTGGATAATGAGGAAGAAAGAGAGAAGGGGGGAGAGGAGAGAGAAAAGGAGGAGAGGGAGAGAGATGGCGAGAGAGGGAGGTTAGAGGAGGAGCAGGAGGGGTAGGAGAGAGAGGGAGGTAGAGGGAGGTTAGAGGAGGAGCAGGAGGGTAGGAGAGAGAGGGGAGGGTGAGGGAGGTTAGAGGAGGAGCAGGAGGGGTAGGAGAGAGAGGGAGGTAGAGGGAGGTTAGAGGAGGAGCAGGAGGGGTAGGAGAGAGAGGGAGGTAGAGGGAGGTTAGAGGAGGAGGCAGGAGGGGTAGGAGAGAGAGGGAGGTAGAGGGAGGTTAGAGGAGGAGCAGGAGGGGTAGGAGAGAGAGGGAGGTTAGAGGAGGAGCAGGAGGGGTAGGAGAGAGAGGGAGGTTAGAGGAGGAGCAGGAGGGGTAGGAGAGAGCGGTTCAGGGTGCCAGAGTGTCAGTGTATGAGCGAGAACACAGGCAGGGCTGCTCAGCAAGGCATGTTAATATGAGGCCTGAAGCCAGTGGGCTGCCTGCTGGGGGACGGCTGTGCTGGGAAAGAGGGCTTCTTTTACTCGGCCATTAAACATGTTACACAGGTGGCTATAAACCAGACTGGACCTGCATCTCCACCCTGACGCCCAGAGTGTTCAACCCCCACAACTATCTCACTGGAAGGCCTCAAATCAACACAGCCCGTAGAGACAGAGGTTACATGTTTACATGGAGTCATTTTAGCAGACGCTCTTATCCAGAGCAACTTGAATATTCATTTAATATTCATCACTTTACAGCAAGTACAGGGACATCCCCCCCCCCCCCCCCCCCGCCCCTGAGGCAAGGAGGGTGAAGTGTCTTGTCCAAGGACACAACGTCATGTTGGCACAGCCGGGGTTCCGAACCAGAGACCTTCTGATTACTAGCCTGACACCGTAACCACTCAATCACTTGACTGCTCTACATACAGACTCCTGTACTTAAAGATACATACTTAGAAATACAGGGAAGGTTTGGCTCGATGCTACAGCACTGGACTCAGGCCTCGAAATAAGCTTTTAGTCCTCTCAGTAACCGTGACCACCTTGAACAGCATATCAATTCTTGCACTCTTGACATTGGTCTAGGTTATTTGCGATTCAAGTATTCAAGTATTTCAATTAATCCATACAGTCTTAGTTCGAATCAACGTCCACATTTCAATGCAAAGCTTGCTTTACTGTTTCATGGTGGGGGCTAGTGCAATTCTGCCTGTGGTAAAAAGGTTTACGTTTTTACATAAGTTTCTGGAAGAAAAATAACAAAACATTGTGTTCTGACCCACAGAATCATTGAAAAATTACCCACTGACTATGGGATGTCGAGACTTTGCCATTGATGACGATGAACTGGACACAGCCAGCAAGTACGACTCAAACAGACATTCATACATACACGTGTTCGGGGTTTGTCGTGGAAATGTGCTGGTGTTATTCATTCCTTATCCAATGCTGCCATCTAGTGGCGAAAGTTAAGACATCTCAAAATAATAAAATAATCCCCTTGGTCTCCAACACAATGGATTATTAGCCCAGGTGCCTGACTGTATACTGTAGCATACTACTGAAATATAGATGGCTATTTCAGCATGCTGCTGAATTATAGAGTATGATTTATATTATTTGTGTACTTGAGTAGAACAGGTCCTCTGCTGGTCTATCTGCTTACAGGACTGACTGTCTCTACACTGTGTGAGTTACACAAACACAGAATAGACTGTGGCAGGATGGAGCAAACAAAGAATATATATGGGATTTATATAGTAGTACTACTACTACTACTGGTACTAGTAAACAAACCATTTTTAAGAATAATGGTTTGTATTCATTTTTTATTAGTATGCCACATATCTGTTCTCTGTTTGCTCATTTCTGCCACAGTGAATTCTATGTTTGTTAATCTTGCATAGCGAATAAACCCCCATTCTGATTCTGATTCTGAATAAACCGTCTGAGATCAGATAGTTTGAATACAATTACATATAACAATATAACTATGCATAAGAATTACATAGACGTATGTAAACATTAGTACAAAATACATCAAAGTGGCTTAGGCAGAATGCAGTAGGATTGCAGTAGGAAGGTGGAGTGTTCATTGTTAATGTCACTGTGAGTCCTTGGCCTTGTTGAGGGCAGTGACACCGACTCACCCCCCCTCTTAGGATCTCGTCTGAAGACAGCGGCGAGGTTCGGTCGTACATCGAGGACAGCGACGATTCCTATTCGCTGGAGCTGGACCCTGACTCCTCCCAGGCGGGCGGGATGAACCTATTGGAGGAGATCCTGGACTCGCTGAGCAGCAACACGCAGCAGGGCAGGCTGAGCGCAGCCAAGAGCCTGGACTTCTTCAGGTCCACAGAGGACATGGACTACCCTGCCTCGGTGAGGGAAGGGGGGAGGGAGGGAATGAGAAAGAGAGGGGGAGGGAGGGAGGGAATGAAAAAGAGAGGGGGAGTGAGGGAGGGAGTCAGAGACAAAATGAAAAAGAGGGGGAGGGAATGAAAAGAGAGGGGGAGGGAGGGAGGGAGTCAGAGACTAAATGAAAAAGAGAGGGGGAGGGAGGGAGGGAACAAGGGAATGAGAGAGAGGAGGGAGGGAGGGAGTCAGAGACGGAATGAAAAAGAGAGGGGGAGGGAGGAAGAAGGGAATGAGAGAGGGAGGGAGAGAGGTAAGAAGGGAATAAGAGGGAGGGAGGGAGGGATGGAATGAGAGAGAGGGAGGGAGTAAGTGGGTGTTTTTAAGTGATGTGCGAGTGTGGGAGGGAGATGAAATCTACTTCATAACCTTTGCCGCTGTTCCTGCTCGCCTCACTGTGTGTTTGTGTTCCAGAACACGTCCAACCCCCAGAGTGAGAGTGTCCAGCTGTGCTCCAGCGGTGAGGGGGGAGGAGGGGGCAGAGCCGGGCTGGAACATGGGTCAGGACGACAGTGCCGTCCACGGGAAACATCTGCCGCCGTCTCCCCGCAGGCAGCCCAGCAAGAGGGGGGGAGAACCCCCGCTGAGCCCCCTGAATCCTGCCCCACCCTCAGCCACGACGCAGGCCGACTGTGGCCCCAGCCCCCAGAGCCGTCCTGTCCCCCTCTGCCCCCAAAGTTGCACCAAAACTCCCAAGGACCATCCCGGTACCCACCCTCACCCAGTCCCCATCCCCCTCAACCCCCCACAGGAACCCCCCCAGCCCATCGTCTACCTGCCCCTCCAGGCTGGCCCCTCCCCAGGCCAGGTATCGCACCAGCTCAGAACCCCAGGCCTACTCTGAGCCCCAGGCCGACCCCCACCCCCTGCCCCATGCCAGCTCGTCCATCCTCCGCAGAAAGGTCCTCTCCAAGGAGACGGTGAAGCAGTACCAGGACAAGGCCCTCCTGAGGCAGGGCAGCCACAACCGCAGCAGGCAGCCCAGCGTGCTCGTGCCCTGGGAGCGGGAGGCCCACGGGGAGGGGCCTCCCCCGGAGCCAGACAGGGCCTCGGGGGCGGAGGGCCAGGAGAAAGGCCTCCTGGAGGAGATCGAGTCCATGTGTCGCCTGAGCTCCCGCCTTCCAGACCAGCATGCAGCTCTCCCAGGTCCACTGCAACTCTAACAGCGGCTCCTGCAGGAACAACACGGATCACAAGTCCTGAGGCAGGGAACAGGAAACAGGAAGTGAGCGTTATTCTGCGGCCCCTGTGAAGCGGAGAGCCCGGCCGGAACAAGAATCCGAACCCCCCCCCCCCCCCCCCCCCAACTCATCCCAGACCGACGCAGAACGCAACAAACCTGTGAGATACTGTCCCCCCCCTCCTCCCAACCCCCTGAAACCATCTTGACAGAGGGTTCCACCCTTCACTGTCGTCAGGAAGAACCACAACTCCAGCTGTACGGTACTAATATCACTGTCGGAACACAACCAACATCTAAGTATTAAAAAAGGGCGCGAAGCCACCACCTTCCTGACCCGAATTCAACATCCAGTCGATGTGCAGCCACCCGTGTTCAACATTCATCGGCTAATAATTCATCGGGTAACATGTGTTCTGCGTGAATCCTACAATCAGTCATAATGATGGAATATGAATCCACTGTATGGATGTTTGAACACGGTGCCTTAAACAGGCCTGACCAGGTAGATGATGAGTCTGCATGTCAACCTCACTGACTGGGTGGGAGTAACAGACAGCAGGCTAACATCCTCTCTGCTTGTCTCTCTCTCTCTCTCTCTTTCTCTCTGTCTCTCTCTCTGTCTCTCTCTCTGTCTCTCTCTGTCTCTCTCTCTGTCTCTCTCTCTGTCTCTCTCTCTCTCTGTCTCTCTCTGTCTCTCTCTGTCTCTCTCTCTGTCTCTGTCTCTCTCTGTCTCTCTCTGTCTCTCTCTGTCTCTCTGTCTCTCTGTGTCTCTCTCTGTCTCTCTCTCTCTCTCTGTCTCTCTCTGTCTCTCTCTCTGTCTCTCTCTCTGTATCTCTCTGGCACGCGTTTCTCAGGATGCTGCTATAGAAACAGGAGGGAAAAGATGAGGAGGTAGAATAAATATTGTATATGTAGGATCAATGAACAGTCCCAGCCTCCCTCTCTTTTCCTCTACCTCTCTCACTATCTCTCTATCTATCTCCCCCTCTCTCTGTCTCTTACTATCTGTCTCCTCTCTCTCTTTTTCTCTATCTCTCTCTCTCTCTCTCTTACCATCTGTCTTCTCCCCTCCCTCCCTCTTCTCCGTCCTCCCCATCCCATCGAAGGCCAGTGGAGTCAGAGGCTGTGGTTGGCCCTGCAGGGTGAGGGGGGGAGCTCCTCTGATCCAGGCTGGGAGGCAGCTTGGTGTCCCTGGGCCCGGCAGACCAGCCTCCCCAGGGAGAAGCTGGCTGGTGTGGAGGGTGTTTAGGTCAACCATGTGGTCTTCACTGTTATTATGAAATATGCACAATCTATTGTAATTGGGCCCCCCGTTCAATGTTAATTGGGCCCCTCGTTCAACGTTAATTGGGCCCCTCTTTCAACATTGAACCTACTATGCATAATTGCTTATTGCATTTGAACTTGAATACATGTGGAATTACAGAATGGTAGGTGTTGCTTATGTAATGACTTATATGATTGTTGGTACTTACTAAGTCCAGCTTTCAGTTGTGTGTATGTGTGTGTGTGTGCGCGCATGATCTTGTTTAACCAATTGCCCTCCAAAGTTATCAGATAATTAAGTATGAAAACATATAGTTCTGGGTTCCTTAACTTCAAATGATTTTGTTAGGGTTTTTTTTAAAGTTTAGGTTAGGGTTAGAGTGAATGGTTGAATAGGACACTACTAACCAGGGTGTGTGTGTGTGTGTGTGTGTGTGTGTTAGCCACTGTGAGGTGTGCCTTATAGGAGTGCTGCCTTGTCTGGCCACAACAAGGACAAGGTTTAGAGAGAAGTGGTGGCAGTGGGCAGGATTTCAGACAGGGTTAGTGTTGGGTTTGCTTATGTCATCATTACTCACCCCCTCATCCTCATCCTCACCCCTCACCCCCTCATCCTCATCCTCACCCCTCACCCCCTCATCCTCACCCCCTCATCCTTACTTCATCATCCTCACCCCTCATCCTCACCCCCCTCATATCCTCACCCCCTCATCCTCAACCCCCTCATCCTCAACCCCCCTCATCCTCAACCCCCCTCATCCTCATCCCCCCCCCCCCCCCCCCCCCCCCCCCCTCATCCAAAGCATCGTAGCTGAGGATCATCAGGTACTTGTATGTGACTGAAGCACATCCACCAGACTGTTTCAGGAACCTGCCTCTTTTCAAAGAGAACATTAGTTAGTGTCTTTTTTTGTCGTAAGGATATGCTATGCTATATGTGTGCTTTTTCATTTCTAATCTCTTTCTGGATAGTGTTACGCCGATCTTTATTTTAAAGTAGTACGGATCATATTTTTGCTGACTGAAATCTATTTTACATGAGTAATATATATAATTGGTCATAATATATAGTGTGAATATAACATAGTTGATTGAAATGCTTAAGATGTTTTTTTTTGGAGAGAGAGAGACCTTGGTCAACCAAGTATAAAAGAAAATGCTTAACATTTCACTCAAAGCCTCTCGATATCCCAACGTTTTATTCTCCATGAACCAAATGAATGACGTGCTGCTTGCTCATGGAAACTGATACATGCATGTGTTAAAAAAGGATGTTTAGTGTTATTTAAGTTCCTTTCTGGACCAACGTTAATCAGCCTGTACTAGGCCTGTCCTGAATTTCAATAAGTGATGTATTTAATCAGATCTTCAACATTGTCAGGTGACTTACAGTTGCCATGCCTGCCTTGCGAATGTTTTTTGCTGAATAACTGTTATTTTTTCCTCCAGAATTTGATTTATTAGTGAAGCATATTGTACTGGCCGGCCGGCTGGCTCTGGGCTATTTTTGCTGTGTCAGTGTCTAACCTGTTTCTAATGACAGGGTTAGCGCTGAGTACTGAGGTACTGACCGGCTGTTTCACTGCTGACTGTGCTGTATGTTTACTTGATGACTGCTTACTGACTTACTGCTTACTGACTGACGTGTGAAATCACTTCACACACGGCGCTCACTCACGGCGCTCCACTGAAAAGGAGAGGCCTTTGGTTGAACCCAAATTGGATTTAGTGGCGAACAATCATGCTTAAACCGTCCATGTAGTGTATTTGACCCGCAGGGTCTTTTCGAGAGAGCCCATTGGCCAGGACAAAAAAAAAGGGGGCGTATCACTCAACAAGAAAACAACACAAGCACGCATGTCTTGTTTTTTTAAAGTGTCTGACTTCAAATGGATGGTTCTAGAATCTCTGGGTACTGAACACGTTTGTAGTAATAATCCTCTGTATCTGGTACTGGAAGATTCTCATGTGTGGTTATGCCATGAACTGAGGTGTCAGTGGTGATAAGTCATCTTGCACGTTGTCAATGCAGAGAAAAGCTCAAATCCGTCTGGAACAACATGGGTCACCAGTGCTATTGAATGAACGGTCTGTATGCACTGTGAACTGATAAAGAAATAAAGGATATTCATGTTTATGCTGCATTTGGGTTGCGATGTGACAGGAGGGTCCCTGGGTACACACACACACACACACACAAACAAACACTGATCATTACAACAAGATAGCCCCAAACATTGCAGGTAGCCAGAACATGAACCATACATTGTGGGAGACCAAACACACACACACACACACAGAACTGGCACACTCGCAGTGTACTGTGCAGGCACACACACACAGAACTGGCACACACGCAGTGTACTGTGCAGGCACACACACACAGAACGGGCACACACACAGTGTACTGTGCAGGCACACACACACAGAACGGGCACACACACAGTGTACTGTGCAGGCACACACACACACACAGAACAGGCACACACACAGTGTACTGTGAAGGCAAACACACACACAGAACGGGCACACGCACACACCGTATAGTAGTACTCTTGTTAAAGCAGGTCAGACCCAGAGCAGCTGACTCAGCCTCTTTCTCTGGCAGCTGAACAGGCCTGAAGCACTGCTGACAGGCAGCTTCTTCCACCCGCCTCGCTGTGCCACCAGCGCCACACAGCTCTGTCAGACCCACAGAGAAAGACAGTCGGTCGCCATTTTCAGTCTTTTTTTTCTTTCCAACACCTGATTCAAGAGAGGGACAGTGAGGACTGGTCTGGAACGAGGGGGGTTGGTGGGTGAACCAGATGAGGTGTTTCAAACCGGCCTCGTTAGAGGAGTGAGGGGGACGGACATCAGAGGGATGAGGGGAGGAAGGAGAGGAGGAAAGAGAGGATAGCAGACAGAGGACAGGACAAATTGAGGATGAACAGAAAGTTAACGCCCTGCCTCTGCAGGTTAAGGGTCACACGGTACTGATGGGTTCTGCTGCCTGGGTGAAGTTGGAGGTTCTTTAAGAGGTATTCAAAGTTCAGTTTGGCACACAAAATAAAAATATACTTGGACTTGTAATAACTACATTTCGCCACTAGATAGAAGCACACTCCACGAAATGAACACAAATGTTTACATTCCCACCAGACAGAGCTGCTTTGTATTAATCAGCCACCACTATTTAGCCTTATTACAGACTCACATGATTAATGCATAATCTGTTAGTGGGTAGTCCGTGTGAGTGTGAGTGTGTGTGTGTGTGTGTGAGTGTGTGAGTGTGTGTGTGTGCTAGAAGGATGTATTGCAGCCATCAGGCCCAAGGACGCCCTTCTGTTTCCAGCTGCACGAACAGCATGAACAGTCTGGCTGCTTCCTGTGCTTGTTAAATGCTGGCACCTCCAGGCCTGTTTATGGGCTCCAGCTTTACAGCCGGCCCATAAAGGAGCCCTTGTCTGGGCTTCCCCCTGTAGTCCGAGCCCCTGGACGGCTGGGGCTGGAGGAATGCTCCGCTGCTCGCCCTCGTTGACACGCCAACAGCACTCCAGACTACTTCCTGAACGTGAGCGCCTGTCTGCGTGCTGACAGACGGGGTGGCGGGCATTAAGAGACACGGAGAGGTCTGATGTGTGACATGAAGAGGGATAGAGAGGGGGGTGGGGGGGGCGCTGGAGGGGACACATGTGATTGAGGGAGGGGGAGGATAGGAGAGAGGGATGTGAAGGAGAGACTCTGTGAAGTATCCTTCACCTCAAACCCATCACCATCATGAAACACCATCTTTCTTGAATTGGTAGTCATGGTTATGGTGGCTGTGTGTAATTGGCTTTTTCACAGACAATAACTTACAGCATAAAACATTTATTTTTGATCGTTCATGCTGAGATTGGGTGTTGGTGGGCATACAGCACACTGAACTGTGAGAGGAGCTAGACAAGCTGGGAGTCAGATGGCTCAGCGGGTTAAGGCGATGGCCTCATGATCGGAAGGTTGTGAGATCAAGGTTGTGTGTCCTTAGGCAGGGCACTTCACCCTACTTGTCTCAGGGAGAATGTCCATGTACTTGCTGTAAATTGCTTTGGATGAAAACGTCTGCTAAATGATTAAATGTATATGTAGACAAAGGGGTATTGTAGCTGCCATAAGAGAGGCAACTCATGTTTAGATACAATTTTATTGGAGAATAATTTATAAATAGTTAGATGTTCAGCATGAGTCTTGAATGAACGAGGAATGTATTTTCTGTTGGTGTATGTTGGTTAATTTCTTGTTTTGAGATAGAACCATCGACAAAAGTGGGAACCTATTTTTCTTTCGGCTTTTGAATTGTTGATTGTTGCTGTCAGGATGGGTTTGCATGCGCACTACATCCAAAGAGACGCACGAGGTGCTGTGCACGTGACATGCACGAGGTGCTTAATGATCAATTAAGAAGACACATATAAGAAGTAAATAAGAGGCCAGTGAGGTATGTGTTTGTCGTGTTAATTGCTTTTCTGTATGTGAACATGTGTGATTAGTCAGTTACGCTTACTTTTCGTATGTGTTGAATATGCGGTATATCATGCGTTTGCGTTTTGTGCGTCCATCATTCATTCTGTTTAGAATATATTCAAGAAAGATAATTGAAGTTTGTGTTTTTACTTTTTCCAGTTCTGACGGCATTGTTGAGAGAATTAACGCTACACTAAATGTCAGTTGAAACCGAAGAACAACTTAGCCTTTGATTTAACTCGAGTGGAGTAACAGGTTGCACCTGTGATCTTAATGTAAAAGCAGGGAATGACATGAGGACACGACTGAAAGAAACATCTTATTTTCAGGGAAAACTGAGCTGATTGTTTGTTTACACTCTTTGTTAGTAAGTACAGCTAATTTGCATACTGAATCACCCTGCTGGTCTGCTGGGATTGGCTGGGAGAGTTGTGACGTCACAGCCTTGCTTCCTTCCTCCTTTCAGAGTGGAAAAAAACTACAACCAGCATGTCTGAAGGGCTATAAATAATGTAAACTTCTCTGTCTGTCTTTTGGCGTGTATATAATTAGTCTGTCTGGAGACATTATATTGAATATAAACCTATGTAGCCCTATGGTATTTTGATCTAGGTAACTAGAAAAACAACCACATACACATAAAAAAAGTTTGTATTCAAATCACAAAGTATAAAATAAATTCATTTCAAAGAAATCTTGAGTTATATCGTTCCAGAAAACATTCACAATATTTCTGTGCAATCATTTGTTTCCTTCATACATCTGGGAGGTTCTATTGACCAACTATAGATTATGTAAATATACAAATACATCAGTAATATTCATAATATATGAAAACTAAATAGATCATTTTCTGTCCTAAATTCTATCCTCAAGCTGTACATAAAAAATAAATCAATCTCGGCTAATTCATTCGTTAGCATGTCAGTCAATACACAGAAATGTTCATACTTTCAAAATGTCGTCTAAATAAGATATTTGCTGAACGTACAGAATGTTCCTTCATGTACTTTCATTAGATTCTCAGCTCTGTTTAACTACTGTTTAACATGAGACAACAACAAGAAGATATTTTAACACACTTTGTGAGCAGTTGCAGCCGCCCTGTTGCTAAGTTAACTATCGTAGCAGCTGAGCTAAGCTAACTAGCTTAGAAAGGGACACAATGCTGAACTAACATGTTACAAGAAGTCCATGAACGCCAAGTGTTATTAAAATACAGTACATAGATTACAAATGTATTAACTTTGGTTTAATACTAAGATTCATCCCAGGTCCATTTAGATTGAGGAGCAGTTATTACAATGTATAAAGTTATTATGGTTTATATAAAAATATTCACACTTTTTAACAGTATTGGTGTTTCATAATACCTTTTGTTAAACTTTAAAATGTAGTGGATGGAGTGGGCTAAATAAAATAGGCTATTCTGTAGCATTTACAAAAATAAAAATAAAAAACAAGACAGATAACTATGTCTGTTTCGTAGTGATCTCGTCCAAACAGTCTCACCTCTACAATCATATCATCCTCATGTTGTCATCACAGATCCCTTTAGATATATAAGCTGTGCTTTCATGCTCCTTCTCAAAACATGACTCCCACCCAGGTTTAGCCCTAATCCCTCCGTGAACCCGACTGGGGCTAGGGGCTTGGGGCTGAGACTCGGGGGCTGTGGCTGGTCTACTCAAAAGACAACAGGTCTGGGTGTTCCAGCTCCTCCGTATCTCCGGAGACCCTCCAGAGGGCGGTCCCGTTCGCCAAACCCTCCTCCCCAGGCCCCTTCTGCCTGGGCTCAGCCATCTTGGCCCTCAGCTCCAGGTGCTCCTTATGGATGAGGTCCGGGACAGAGAGCTGGAGCTGTTCTGTCTCGCATCTCTCTTCTGTCCCATCTCCCATCACCTCCTCCATCTTGATTCCTCCATTCTCCATCCCCACCTCCTCCTCCACCTCTCTCTTCGCATCTAGTGGGCCAGTGTTCTCTTCCCCCTCCATCGCTCCCTCGGTAATCCCATCCTCCCCCGCTCCTGCTTGGGCTAGAGGGGGCTCATCCCTGCAGAAGGGAGGGGGTTGATCGGGGGAGGAGAGGACGTTGGGATCGGGGGAGGAGAGGAGATTGGGATCGGGGGAGGTCACCACGGGGTCAGATGAGATCATCATGTCTTGGGTGGTCTTTAGTGCCCGCGGGAGGCGTTTCCTGGTGCTGGGGGGTGGGGGATCCAGACGGGGCAGGGGGTCCATGGAGGCGTGGCTGGGGACACCAGAGGGGAAGAAGAAGGGTTGATTTGTCTAACAGTGACTCAGGTCACGTAAAGGGCAGCAGGGGAGCAGCTGTGAGCCACAGCAAGGCTCTCGTCCATGTGGTCACCTCATGACTGACCAGGGACATGGGCAGAAGGGTCACTGGTTCTGGTTTTTGGAATGGAGGTCTTTTCACAGAATTAGCACTGAGAAATATACACACCCTACTCAACAAGGCCCAGGGGGGACTTCCTTACTGAACAGAGAACCTGACGGGACTCAAATCAACAACCTTCGAGCTGTGAAGCGTCGGTAAGAGCAAGACACTGTGGTACCATGACAGAGGAGGAGGACTGTGTGTCTGTCTGGAAGGAGAGTGTGGATGTGTGTGTGTCAGTGTGGATGTGTGTGTGTGTGTCAGCGTGGATACGTGTGTGTCAGTGTGGATGTGTGTGTTTCAGTGTGGATGTGTGTGTGTGTCAGTGTGGATGTGTGTGTGTCAGTGTGGATGTGTGTGTGTCAGTGTGGATGTGTGTGTGTGTCAGCGTGGATGTGTGTATCAGCGTGGATATGTGTGTGTGTCAGTGTGGATGTGTGTGTGTCAGCGTGGATACGTGTGTGTCAGTGTGGATTTGTGTGTGTCAGTGTGGATGTGTGTGTGTGTCAGCGTGGATACGTGTGTGTCAGTGTGGATGTGTGTGTGTCAGTGTGGATGTGTGTGTGCTCACCGGTTGGCCACGGTCTCCTGGGTCAGCTCCTCCAGGGTGCTCCAGACCGTGTCAACGTTCTTGTTGACCTCCGTGACCCCCACATCCCCCAGGTGGCTGTCCTTCCGCCTCAGCAGGTCGTTCACCTGGGGAGCAGGTGAGCCGGACGAGAATGACAATTACAATTCTCCACCACATCAAATAGTGCTTTTGTTGCTGATGTGGTATTCAGGTGATGTGTGCCACTGTGTCCTCATTAATTCTGCATGGCATGTCCTAACTTTTGACCCAGGGTCAGATGTTATGGCAGTCTCTGTGGCCTGCTGTACCGACAGGAACTGACCTTTGCCCCCACGGCCTTGCCCAGGTTTAGGGCGTTCTTCAGCCTCTGCTGGCCCTCCACTGGAAGAGGGGGGAGCTGTCCAGGTTGCCGCTGCCCAGGATGGGGTGTACCATTCCAAGGGAACGGCGGGACGAGGACTGGCCTCCTGTCCTGGAGTTCTGGAGCTTCTGCTGGGCGTTTGAATTCTCAAACATGCTCTGGTCAACTGGGGGAGAGAGGTAGGGAGGAGAGGGGAGGGAGGAGAGGGGAGGGAGGTGAGGGAAGAGAAGGGACAGTGTTATAAATCAGGCCTCCTCCTGGATGTAGTGGGGTTAAAAAAAAGCCCCGCTGATTTCTCAAGATGGAAGACAAATCGAGAATGTACAAATGGACATGGAGCACAGTACATGATGACCACAGGAAGCAGGAAGTCACTCCATCGAGCAGAGAACCTGGTGAAGATGTAGGTGCTGCCAGGAGACGCTATGGCAACTGGACTGGCAAGCACGGACGGACGGTAAACAAACACAAGGACGTCCCACTACAAGGAGCAAGAACTCACATGCATGTGACCACCAGCAGCAGTGCTGTGGGGCCACAGGGCAGGAGGGGAACAGGGCGGAGGGAAGCTGCGGCGGTCGGGGGGAGCGCTTACCTTAGATAAATGGTTCTCGGAAGGCATTAGAGGAAGGATATAACAAATTTAGGTACGTGATCGCGATGAATCACAACGACGGTTAACCGTTCCATTGCGAATGAATCACAAATCGCATATTCCAGTCTGACCCTAACACTCAGCACGTTCGGCTGAAGCAGAGTGTGGCTGTGTGTGTGTGTGTGTGAGAGTGAATGTGAACCTGCACCACAGCCCCCAGTGAAAAGTTTCAGAACAGAATCACAAAGAGAAAGCAGGGAGTCTTTATTGATATGAATCCAGGTAGTATAGTACAGTGTACACAGAGAGACAGAGAGAGAGAGCTCCCACACATGCAAGGGTAACAGCAGGGCTCCGACAGCAGAGACGGACACCCTACTCCCTGGAGACGACAACCCTGGGCTGGGAGTACAAGGAATGCCGTTGCTATAACGATCTGCTAGAAAACGTCGTCCCCCCCCCGACCCCCCCCCCGACCCCCCCAAAAAGCTGTTAAAAAAAAAAGAAGGAAAAAGCAAGACGCGTTTTCAAACGAGTCCCTTCTAATCACAGTGTCCTCGTTAGGGAAGTTTTCACATGTTCCCTGTCATCTGAAAAAGGTATCTCGCTAATCGTTAGAGCAAACACCCTGGTTTGGAGCCACACAGAACCAGACCACAGGCTTTGTTCTCAGCTGAGGGTAACCCATTTCTGTCACTAGAGGTTTAACAATGATCAAGCGTGCGTGCACGGTACACACGCGCACGCACACTTTTTTCAAATCCTGACACCCTCGAACACATCAGAGGAAAGGGGAGAGAGAGAGGGGAAGAAGGGAACGAAGGGAAGGAGAGAGAGAGGGTGAGGAGAAGAGGACAGGAGGGAGAGAGAAAGAGAGAGAGTGAGAGAGACAGCGAGAGAGGGGGAGAGAACAAGAGAGAGAGAGAGGGAGAGAGGCAGCGAGAGAGGGGGAGAGAGAGAACAAGAGAGAGAAAGAGAGCAAGGGAGGGAGAGAGCCAGCGTGAGAGGGGGAGAGAGAACAAGAGAAAGAGAGCGAGGGAGGGGGAGAGAGAGACAGCGAGAGAGGGGGAGAGAGAGAACAAGAGAGGGAGAGACAGAGGGAGAGAGAGAACATGAGAGAGAGAGGGAGGGAGAGAGAGGGAACAGAACAGGTTTTGCCCTCATGTTTGAACACCTCTATTCTGATCTATATCAAAAGCACTTTAATCGATAATTAATCTGCGCAAACCATTGAGTGTGTCCGCCCCTCTCGGACCACTGTGGACACGGTGCGCTTGGATGTGTGTGTGCGTGAGACGAGTGTGTACGTGTGGGTCAGAGCTCAGTAATCTGCTCTGCACCCTTACAAGAGGAACTCTGGCTGTAGGACACAGATGTATTATGTTGTGTTTTATTTATAGTGAAACAGAAGTCACTCTCTCTCTCTCTCTATCTCTCTCTCTGTCTATCTCTTTCTCTCTCTGTCTATCTCTCTGTCTATCTCTCACCCCTCTGTGAGACAGGGAGAGATTACAACAAGTGGAGTTGTGATTGTTTGATACAAGGAGTGGTGGCAGGGTTGTGCTCTGTGGAGCATCATAGACATATAAGACATACTCTTCTATGTCTATGTGGAGCATCAATTCGGGAGCCAATCACCATACTCCATCGTTTGTTTTGTTTTTCTCGCGATGAGTGTTGACGGCGGGAAGAAACAATAATGGCGGCAGCTAAGATTTGCGTGTACGCTAAAAGTGATAGCAAAGTGATTGTGTAAGATGACCTTCTACATTTTTATGTGGCCAAAATGCCGACACGATGCTCCAATGATGACCATGACTTTCAGGTAGGGTTGACAATAGAACGCGTCTTTTCTGGCCAAGTTAACCAACTGTCAAGTTACTCGCAGGTAGCTAACACATTGAGTGACGAGCCTCTGACGTCATCATAAACCTGAATGTTGCTACAACGTTACTTGGCTATTTAATTCAGAAGTCGTAAAGGTCAGACATATACTTAACAACTTTTTCTTTTTAAGACCGGCGGTCAATAAATAATACTTAAATATAAACAAATAAAAATGTCAGGTCCACTTCCATTTCATATCTCAATGACTAGCGACTTCTTGCAATAAATAAAAAACAAATATGACAGTTAATATGTAGACACGTACACCTTAATGCTATCTAATGTTGGTTGCAAAAAACATTTAGAAAGTGTATGAAAATACTTCTTAAAGTTTTTGCAGCTTTGGCTACCTTTCATAGAAGGTCAGCACAACCGGGAGATTGTTTAAACGAAAGATTAGGTTGTTTTCTTCAAAATAAGCTTTGTTTAATCGATTAAAAAATATATACATTTTGAGAAAATTCTAGTTGAAGTCATGCTGATGAAAATCCCATTGGAATGCATTGAAATCTGAACGTTCTATGGTGACAAAAGTAGGTTTTTCCCCTTGTAACCAATTTTAGCATATCAGCACAACTTTTTCACTCCTGTATAGCTGGGTCCTGCAATAATACGCAATCTATCAAATTTGGAAAAAATCTAAAATCCCCCCAAAAATCATCAATCACACAGTAGTTGGACAGCTCACGCTCTCCTCCAATCACAGAGCAGCGACAAAACCCAGCGGAGGGGAGGGGGCAAGGTCCTGACTGAATCACAGCGTGCGTGTTTGTGTGTGTGTGTGTGTGTGTGTGTGTGAGAGGGAGGTTAACTCAGAGACAGAATGTGTGTGTGTGTGTGTGGGAAGTTAACTCAGACAGAAAGTGTGTGTGTAAGGGAGGTTAACTCAGACAGAATGTGTGTGTGTGTGTGTGTGAGGGAGGTTAACTCAGACAGAAAGTGTGTGTGTGAGGGAGGTTAACTCAGAGACAGAATGTGTGTGTGTGTGTGTGTGTGGGAGTTTAACTCAGACAGAAAGTGTGTGTGTGGGAGTTTAACTCAGACAGAAAGTGTGTGTGTGAGGGAGGTTAACACAGACAGAAAGTGTTTGTGTGTGTGTGAGGGAGGTTAACTCAGACAGAATGTGTGTGTGTGTGTGTGTGTGAGGGAGGTTAACTCAGACAGAATGTGTGTGTGTGTGTGTGTGTGTGTGAGGGAGGTTAACTCAAGACAGAATGTGTGTGTGTGTCAGAGGCAGGCTGGTTGGTTGACAGTGAGGTCAGAGTGAGGAGCTACACAGCGATCTCATCCCCCAGACAGTCTGGCAGACTCTGTTTGTTGATCACGTTGATCAGTCTCTCCTCGTCACTCCCCCATCCGAACCAACACCCCTCCGCCTCCCCCTCGCCCCCTGCCTCCCCCTCGCCCCCCGCCCAGTCCTCCTGCCCGTCGCTGTCGTCCGTGTTGGACCCTTCCTCGCTGGCGATGCCCGACTCTCTGAACCTCAGCCGCTGCAGGCTGCCGGCGTCGCCGCTCGACGTCACCCCATCGGACCCCCCTTGGCCTTTCACCCCCGGCCTCTCCTCCCCATTTGTTGGGGGGGCTGGGGGTTGGTGCGGGGGAGGCCCCGGGGGGCCGGGGAGGAAGCGGAAGCATTTGAGTTTGTGCAGACACTGGCCCCTACCTAGAGGAGAGCCCAGGGTGGTCCGGTCCACGGCCAGGGTGGGCAGGGGGGGGCAGGAGGGGTCGGGCTGGGGGGTGGAGGGGTCACACAGGACCGGGGGCACGCCAGCGCGGAAGGTGATCTCCAGCAAACTGTCCTGGGAACCCACTAGAGGAAGAGGAGGAGACGGGAGTAAACAGAGAGGACGAAGAGCAGGGATGGACAACCCCGGTCCTCGAGGGTCGCTGTCCTGACGGTTCTAGATGTTTCCCTGCTCCGGCACACCTGAAACGGGCCCTGACGAGGCTTCCAAAGACCTTGATAACAACCCGTTCATTTGAACCAGGTGTGCCGGAGCAGGGGAAACATCTAGAACCTTCAGGACAGCGGCCCTCGAGGACCAGGATTGCCCACGCCTGACGGAGAGGGTGCGCGTAACCCGTTGTGCGTCTGGGCGCGTACTCACGGGAGGAGGGCACCAGCGTGGCCTCTAGCTGGTGGAGCTGAGACACCAGCAGGGAAACGTGTCGCAGAAGGTCTTGGTTCTGCAGCAGCAGCTGGTGGACCCGAGCCTGGGCCTCCACACGAGCCGTGGCCTCCGCTCCCAGCTGCTCCTTCAGGAGCTGCACCTGCACGGCAGCACACACACCCCCCCAGGTCACACCTCCACGGAAAGCACACTTTCCACTTCAGTCAGCGATCGCAATGGATCGTAAATCATTTATGGACGTGAACCTTGCATAGCAGAATCCTCGAGAAATGCCACCTGAATGATCATGTTCTTGGGAGTCAGGTGGCTCAGCGGGTTAAGGCGTTGGCCTCATGATTGGAAGGTTGTGAGTTTGATTCCCGGTTGTGGCTGTGTGTCCCGGTTGTGGCTATATTGTGTCCTTGGGCAAGGCACTTCACCCTACCTGCCTCAGGGGGATTGTCCCTGTACTTGCGTACTTTAGCGTCTGCTAAATGAGTATCATATCTTGCCAACATTCCCTGCCTTCTCAATACACCCCCCCCCCCCTTTCCACTATCCCCCTTCCTCTCTCCTCCTCTCTCCTCCTCTCTCCCCTTCCTCTCTCCCCTTCTCTCTCCCCCTCTCGTTCCCAGAACCTGCAGTGTGATTCACAGGATTTTCTTCTGAACAGGATTATCCTCATGTTGCCTCTGCTGCCAGTTTTGATGCACTGGTGTATGAAAGCTCTCCAACAAAACCCTGGTTCAGAGCAGGGGGAGACTGCGTGTGTGTGTGTGTGTGTCACTGAGCGAGAGTGTGTGTGAGTGTGTAGGAGGTCCTGGGTAGCACGATTGTGAAATTGCTGGCTCTGGTTTCATGGCATAACCTGACAATGCTTGTGTTTGTATCTGAGTGGAAGAACCACAGAGACACAGAGAGAGAGAGAGAGAGAGAGAGAGAGAGAGAGAGAGAGACAGAGAGAGAGAGAGAGAGAGAGAGAGAGAGAGAGAAAACGAGGGAGAAAGAAAGAGAGCGAGAGAGAGACAGAGAGCGAGTGATGCAACATGAGTGTTGATTCAGTAGAGTGGGGAACCTGAATGTTTGACCTCCGGCTTCTCTCAAAGTGTTGCAATACTTGGTAGAGATCTTATAAAAAATTGAAATAGCTTTGGTCCTCTCTTTTTATAGAGCTATACTAAAGCACACACGTGTGTGTGGTATGTGTGTGTGTGTGTGTGTGTGTGAGGGTGTGGTATGTGTGCATGTGTAGGTGTGTGAGCGTGTGGTATGTGAGGTGTGTGTGTGAGCGACCGTGTGGTATGTGTTTGTGCGTGTGTGTGCATGTGGTATGTGTTTGTGCGTGTGTGTGGTATGTGAGGTATGTGTGTGTGAGCGTGTGGTGTGTGTCTTTACCTGTGCTACAGCCACTTGTGTCTGCTGCTGCTGTTGCTGGAGCAGCTGTTGGAGCAGCTGGATCTGGTGGTGGACAGACAGGGGGGTGCCTGGAGGCATCTTACCCGACGAGGGCAGCAGCATCCTGGGGCTCGCCTGCAGGAGGGAGGCCTCCTCTGGAACCTACCAAGCAGATACAGTGAAGTGACATGGATGAAAAGAATGAGAGAATAGGCAGACAGACAGGAGGATACGCAGACAGGAGGACAGGCAGACAGGAGGATAGGCAGACAGGCAGGAGGACAGACAGACAGACAGACAGGAGGATAGGCAGACAGGCAGACAGGCAGGAGGACAGGAGGATAGGCAGACAGACAGGAGGACAGACAGACAGACAGGAGGATAGGCAGACAGGCAGACAGGCAGGAGGACAGGCAGACAGGCAGGAGGACAGGCAGACAGGAGGATAGGCAGACAGACAGGAGGATGGGCAGGCAGACAGACAGGCAGGAGGAAAGGCAGACAGACAGGAGGGCAGACAGGAAGGCAAACAGGAGGACAGGCAGACAGACAGGAGGACAGGCAGACAGGAAAGAGAGACGGACAGGCAGACAAACAGGAGGGCAGACAGACAGGAGGACAGGCAGACAGGACAGAGAGACGGACAGGCAGACAGACAGACAGGAGGACAGGCAGAAAGGAGGACGGGCAGAAAGGACAGGCAGGCAGACAGGACAGGCAGGCAGGACAGAGAGACAGACAGGTCGGCAGACAGGACAGGCAGGCAGACAGGACAGGCAGGCAGACAGGACAGACAGGCAGCCAGACAGACAACATGTCCACTGTGCCCTCCTCCTGCTTGCCCTTGCTTGTGCAGAATAAGACTGGAGTCATGCTTATGCACAGAATACTAAAGTGGCTGATCGCAATCTGGACCAATCTGAGTGAAAAACTTACGCAAACGCCCAGCTAACGCTGGGTTTGAATGAGTTGTTTCCTAGTTCCCAAGCTGCTGTTCATACTGCAGTGTATTCATTAGTATTTCTATTATACTGCAGTGTATTCATTAGTATTACTATTATACTGCAGTGTATTCATTAGTATTACTATTATACTGCAGTGTATTCGTTAGTATTACTATTATACTTTACTATAAGGATAGTAAGGTGTTGAATTATGCTGTGGTATGATCAGTATCATCTAGGGTCAGTATTATACTGCAGTATTAGTAAATGGCTGCATTAGTCTCAGTAGTATATTGCAGTATACTGTTGCCAGTTTCATAAAAGGTTTGAATGTGTTTTCTGGGGCACGCACAGTCTTACACACACACACACACACATTTTCTTGTGATGACAGGCCTCTTCACTTGCTAGCAATTTGTAATCTAGACATCTCTGAGCCCCGGTGCTGTACAGGATCGAGGGAGGAAGAGTGTAGAGGGAGGGAGGAAGAGTGTAGAGGGAGGGATGGAGGGAATGATCTAATACCCAGCAGATGACAAGCCCAGATAAATCACACACTAACTAGTGTATGTACAGCCGACTACACACAAACACACACACACACAAACAGACCATCTACATGCAGCCATTCAAGCTATCACAGCCACACAGAGAAAACCTCCCTAACTATAGCATTTAGACTTGGGGTCGTAACCCTGTCAAACTTCTTCTAACCTTAACCATGTAATCTGGTGTTAATCATGAACGTCTGGGAATAGCACCCTGCTGGCTGAACACAGGCCAGTACTCAAGACAGACATAGCCGATCTCAGAGCGATCAGGGCCTGCAGTAGAGCGGCCCCTTGGTCACCGGCAGAACAGAGTACCTTCTGGTCCTGGCTGCTGTCTCCGTTGGCGTCGAGGGGCGCGGGGTCGAGGGGCGCGGCGTCGAGGTCGGTGACCCCCCGGTTGAACTCGTCCTCCGCGCTGTCGGGCGGCGCCCCCTCCTCCGCGTCTATGTCCGTCTCCACGGCAACGGCTGCTTTCTCCCCGCCCGTCGGCTCCCGGGCGGAGACTGAACACAAGGGGGCGGAGTCAGCGACGCTTTCAGCGTGGGCTCAAACGCACCCTGACCCTCCCCCTCCTCCCCCTCTCCCTCCTCGCCCTCCCCTCCTGTGCTTCTGAACCCCCCTCTCTCCATGGCTGGGATAATGAGCTCTTCAGATAAGCTCATTGGCCATGCATGACAACTCTTGGGTGACTTGGGCCAGGCAGCATGATGGGAAGCTGTGTGTGTGTGTGTGTGTGTGTGTGTGTGGTGTGTATGTGTGTGGTGTGTGTGTGCGAGTGTGCGAGTGTGGGTGATCTTGGAGTTAAAGGAACAGCATTCTCCCTGTGCACCTATCATTAAAGAGTGGAACACACACACACAGAGTAACTTAAGATTGGAGAAGGACTAAGAGAGTGTCCTGAGAGAGCGGTGGAGTAGGTGTGCAGGTGTGTGTGTGGTGTGTGTGTGTGTTACCCGAGCCAGTGGACTGGTTGCAGGCGATGCCGTCCTCCTCTCCGTCTGCGTTCTGCTGGGTGTGCTGGAGGCTCAGCTTGTGACACACCTCGAAAGCCTGGCCCACTGTACGAACGATCCGCATGGCCTGGCTCTGCTCACACACACACACACACACACGCGCACAACCTGGAGATCAATAAATGATTCCCTTATCTGATTTGAAGACTGCCTCAGGCACACACTCCTCAGAGGCAACCACCTTGACTTCGTCCCTCCATGATAATCACGGGCTGGCTTGTTAGCAGTGCTGAATCTGTAGCTAGCCAAACCGCAGTTTTTACAGTTAACATGACCCTTGACCCCCTCCCACAGCCCCCCCGAGTGATCAGATTCAGCCTTTTCCGCACCTTCTTCTTGGACTTGAAGACGTTGCAGCGGAAGGCGTTGCTTTGGCCGTCCCTGGCGATGTAGCTGAAGATCTTCAGGTCCTGGGAGTCGTGCGACACGTAGAAGATCCTGCAGGGTTTAAAGTCAGAGGAGAGACGTTTCCTCAGGAGACCAGCCCCTGACACGGGTACGAGATGGACCTGTGGCCCTCTGCCAACAGGGCAGGAGAGGGGCGAGGGAACATCCACATGTAGCATGTTTGCACGCGTGACGTTTGCCCTGAACACAATATGCAAATTAAAAAAACATATTCAAAATATCTCTTAACAGGCCAAGAAGGCGCCGGAAATTGTAATGGAGGTGCAGAGCTGCTAAATCCCCGACCGGATCACCGTTTAATTCCATCTTCCAGTCCGGCCAGCGTCTACAGCCAGCACCACAGTGATCGATTTACCCAGCGCACAGTTCTACAGCCCCCCGGGCCCCCGGCCCCCAGCAGGTACACCCAGAGGGCTGTGAAAACCACGTCCTGGCGTTATTCAACCACACACACACACATACACACACACACACGCAGTGTTGATAGAATGAATAGGCCCGGTGGGATCTGCTATGATGTCAGAGTAATTAAGCGGTCTTGTTTAATAGCAATTGTTCGTTTGATGGACGCGGTCTATGAAAAGCGGCAGTCATCCGTCTGCTGCTAAGAGCCCCCCCCCCCGCTCTCTTTCATCACGCTAATACAGTTACGCCGATCGATACCCCCGCCAGAGCCGGCGGCACGCAGACGTGCACACACACTCATGGGTGCATGGGGGGGGGGGGGGGGGGGGGGGGGGGCGGTGGCCCCCTGGGTGTGTGCGTGGATGTGATGCGTGCACTGTGTGTGGGAGTAGGGTTCGTAGTTCTACGGATGTTTTTTTTCTCTCGTTTATTTCGAAATACACGGTACAAACGAGGGAAATATGGAGCCTCGCTCGCTCGGGGGCGAACGTTAAAGGGGGATGTGGAAGCTGTCGCACCGCGGTGGGACATGAGAGCCGGTTAGGTTTGGGATGGACAGGATGTGGGGTGGCGGCGTTTAGTTTAACAGGAAACGCACACAGGCTGGAATAGGAGCCTGGAGCATTTAGAACAGCTTCTCCTCTTACTCACCTGTGAGAGGGAGAGAGAGACTGAGGGAGAGAGAGAGACTGAGGGAGAGAGAGAGAGAGAGACTGGGGGAGAGAGTGAGACTGAGGGAGAGAGAGAGACTGAGGGAGAGAGAGAGAGACTGGGGGAGAGAGTGAGACTGAGGGAGAGAGAGAGACTGAGGGAGAGAGTGAGACTGAGGGAGAGAGACTGAGGGAGAGAGAGAGAAAGAGAGAGGGAGAGGCAGAGAGGGAGAGAGGCAGAGAGAGAGAGAGAGAGAGACAGGGACGAGGGAAAACCTGATAGCAGGGAGGGACAGAGCGTGGGAGAGACGTGGTCAGAAAGGAGAGATTCTTAACTCTGTCCAGGGAAAGGAGATAGAGGGAGGAGGGAAGACAGCGCCTGATGAGAGGAGGGACTGCTGGGATTCTGCCCTCCCCTGAGGCGGCGGGGCGGGGGAGATCTCTAATTAAATCTAGCCTCTCCTCCCCCCGGAGGGCTGTTTGTGTTCAGGCAGGACTCTGGACAGCTTACCTGTAGATGGGGTCCTGCATCACCATCATCTTACTCTCATCCCAGGTCCACTCCTTCTTCTGTAGGGCAACACATGGGTGGAGAGAGAGGGGGAGGAGAGGAGAGGGGAGGAGAGATGGGGAGGAGAGGGTTTGAAGAGGAGAAATGGGGAGGAGAGGGGGGAAGAGGAGAAGAGGGGGGGGGAGGAGAGGGTAGAAGAGGAGAAATGGGGAGGAGAGGGGGGAAGAGGAGAGGAAGGAAGAGGAGAGATGGGGAGGAGAGGAGAGAAGGGGAGAGGAGAGGGTAGAAGAGGAGCGGGGAGGGCAGAGGAAGCATAAAAGGTAAGGAGGGGGGGGCGAACAGTATAAAGACGCCATTTCCAGAACAGAAAAGAACGTCCTTCTTTTATTCCCACGAATCTATTTATGTGTCCACTCTCACTCAGTGAATGGACCGACACAATCAAAATGTCAACAGATGCAATCAATGGAGCTCGGCCCATTTTCCTTCCATTCGTTCATTCTCCACATTTCTCTATTCTCTCCATCTGCTGGATGTTAATAAGATTGCCCGGCATATTGACACGGCTAACAAACAAGAAAGGGCAGCTCATACGCAGACACACACAGTCACAAAAACACAGACACACACACACATACAAACATAGACACACTCACAGACACCATCACACACAGACACACGGACACACACACACAGGGAAACACAGACACACTCACATACATACACACAGTAGCCTTTAAGTGGACTAATAAGAAGTCAATCCCCAGGGAGGACTAAGACCACAGAGTCCCTGGAGATGGGGGGGGCTGCACTTAAGGACTCCCGCACACACGGCTGTCCTAAGAAGGTTAAGTATCGCCCGGGGACCTGGCCCAGCGCTGGTCTCTCTCTCCCAGGGGACGGTGGCGGCGGGGGGGAAGGACAAACCGGGGGGGAGGGGAGGGGGTGGGGGAGGGGAGCACTCACTTTCTTCTTCTTCCTGAGCGCCACCCTCACGCCGTCCACCGACACCACGATGTTCACCTTCTTCTTCTTGATGTTCTTCACCTTGAACTCGTACTGCAGGAGAGAGAGGGAGGGAGGGAGGGAGGGAGAGGGAGGAGAGGAGGGAGGAGAGGAGGGAGGAGAGGAGGGAGGAGAGGAGGGAGGAGAGGAGGGAGAGGAGAGAGGTAGGGAGAAGAGGAGAGAGGGAGGGAGAAGAGAGATTAGTGGAGAGAGAGGAAAGGGAGGGAGAAGAGAGAGGAGAGGAGAGAGGAGAGGAGAGAAAGGGAGCAGAGAGAGGAGAGAGAGGGAGCAGAGAGAGGAGAGGAAAGAGAGGAGAGAGAGGGAGAGGGAGGAGAGAGGAGAGGGAGAAGAGGGGAGAAGAGGAAAGGGAGAAGAGAGAGGGAGCAGAGAGAGGGAGCAGAGAGAGAAGAGGAGGCGAGGAGAGGAGAAGAGAGAGGAGAGAGGCGGGAAGAGAGGTTAGGACAGCATTACTGAGCCCACATGAAAGAGCTAAAGACCAGAGAGGGAAGAGGAACACTCAGTCTATGAGCGTGTTTATATTTATGTTTGTGTGTGTGTATGAGAGAGAGAGACACAGAGAGAAAGAGTGTGTGTGGGAGTGATTGAGCGACAGATCGAGAGAGAGCGAGAGAGAGAGAGTCATTGTGTTTCCATAACACCGCCTTTAAAGCACTCCAAAGCCTTGCAGTACTAAACCCCAGGAGTCCAACCACATCCTGAACCTTCATCTCTAAATCACCTCGGTTTCAGTCGCCCAGGGTTGATATAATCAAGCAGGGCTGAGCCAGGCTAAGACTCTGCAACATCAGCAAACACATGCCAGCACACACACACACACACACACTGTCAGAGGGCCTGTTTAACCCCGCCCCACTCCTGACCCCGATAATGACCTGTGCTTGGCTCCAACCAGGGAGGGGGGGGACGACGACGACGACACAACCGCTTCAGGAAGCCCAGGTCCAACTTAACCTTGAACACCTTCTCCCTCTCCCTCTATCTAACGCTGCTCCTCTAGAACTCTGAGGCAACCAGTCTGTCAGGCAACGAGGTCTCTTCCTCGTTTTAAAACACTATTAAAAGTTTCTCTCGGAAACCTCTGGTGGGTATGTGTGTGTGGGTATGTGTGTGTGGGTATGTTTGTGTGTGTGTGTGTGTGTGTGTCTTACACAAGCACCCTCCCTATATCACCACTGCATGTATAATGAACTGCACAGTGCAGGTGTTGGGAGTGAGTTAGCCCCGCGGAGATGACAAGTGTCTGGCCTTAATGGATCCGAACGAGCTCCATGCCAGAGTACCTGTGGAACGTGACAAGCAGCTCTTCTCTGTAAACGCTTCCATCTCTCTCTTCTTCTGTAACACAGCTAGTGTGCGCTTGTGTGTGTGTGCTTGTGTGTGTGTGTGCTTGTGTGTGTGTATGTGTGTGTGTGTGTGTGTGTGCTTGTGTGTGTGCGCTTGTGTGTGTGTGTGTGCTTGTGCTTGTGTGTGTGCTTGTGTGTGTGTGTGCGTGTGCTTGTGCTTGTGTGTGTGCTTGTGCGTGCGTGTGCGTGCACCACATCATTTCCTCTGTCTACAGTCTCCAACAGTGTGTTTCCTAACACTCATACCATCCCAATAAACGTCGCTACGCTCTGTTAAAATAGACAGCGTCCATTAACCGGCTCTACGGAGATGTGATGCGGAACCGTTCCCATTAACGGGCAGCAAGGAGAGAAAGCGAGGCTGGATTCTTCCGGTAGAAAGCACTTGACATGCAAATGGCGTCACCGAGCTCTCGTCCGGCTAACATTTAACCAGCCACATCTGCCGATAAGCAGGTAATTATCTGCTGAAGGTCACGGAACCGGTTGCCGCGAAATCCATCGCAGCAATAACAATAAGGCCCCGCGCTAACGTACACGCACGCACAAAGGCGTCTTCGGTTCCAAAGGCCAGTCTGTAAAAGTCCATGAAATGTCAGCGCGAGGACGGGACCACAGACGGTTTCGCCGGAGACGGGGGGGGGGACGGGGGGGGGACGGGGGGGGGGAGGAACACAGGTTCTCCGAGCAGCCAATCGCCGTGGAGGAATCCGCGGATTCCCGGACGCGACTCTTCACAAAGCGCTTCCGTCTCAACGTTAAACCCGCCTCCCAGTTTAAGAGCAGCCCCCCTGCCCCTGCCCCCACCCCTAACCCCCACCCCTGCCCCCACCCCTAACCCCCACCCCTGCCCCCACTCCAATCCCTCAGCCTATTATGGCGCTTTTCCACCGCAAATGTAGCACGACTCTACCCGACTATACTCGGTTTGTAGTAAACTCCTGAACCCGTGGGGTGGTTTTCCACCGCAAATTGTACCTCAAAAAGTACTCGGCGAAAGGGGCGTGACGTAGGCCCTGACGTCTTTTTGTACGCGACGTAAATAACACCAACGCAACCCACAAGTGGACAGAACCCACATTATAATTTTAGCCATGTTGACGAACTAGTCTTTTGTAACTTATCTGACTTTTAAAAAGCTTGTAGACTGTTGGTGTAATGGACTGTATCTGATAGTAATAAGTATTAGCTGCGGCGCTGTTGCTTTAAGTCGCTCTCGTGACTTCGTCACACTTTCTGGCCAATCAATGGCCGTCCGTCTGCCGACGTCACCTTTTAGCTCGACTTAAGATCGCCTGGTACCTAGAGCAAGAAGGTACCAAAAAAGTACCCGCTAGCCAGGTAAAAAAAGTACCAGGGACCATGGAACTGCGGTGGAAACGCCAAAAATGCGAGTAGGGGCGAGGCGAGGCGAGCTGATTTCATGCGGTGGAAAAGCGCCATTAGAGTCCATTAGACAGGTAGCCTATGGCTGACACGGCTCCACAGATAACTAGCTGTCTCCTCCAAGGCTGAGGAAACCTTGAGGTCGTTCCAGCGTCACAGGCACACAATAAAGTCGAATAGAAAGCTCTGATTGAGACGGATGAAAAAACACTCGGAGGAGTTCTATTTTTATGTGTATGTGAAACAATTCAGTCACTTTTTTGTCCTCTGTCGTTGAATTTAGAAAGGAATAACAGAAAGCGAGAGAGAGAGAGGAGGAGGACGAATAGAGAATAGGCGGGGAACATGCAGTTCATAGTTAAAAAATGAAATAAACAAAAATCCTTAAGAGAACAAATGGCCGCCCTTGATAAGTGCAAGAAGGATTTCTGCCCATCTTTTCGCTCTCCTCTGCTTTTAGAGCCGCTTCGTCTGACAGCCTCACCCACCCGCTGGATATAAAATGCATTGTGCATCACGCTGGAGAAGAAGGCCTTTTTTCTCGACAAAGGCTGCCTCTCCATTGCAGCCATTAAGGCCACCCCCCCCCCCCCCTTCTCTCTATCTCTCTATTTCCTGCATCTCACTTACCCTTACCCCTCCCAGTCAGATGGCTACCCCCCCTCCCCTCACCCCCCCTCCCCGGTTGTGGGAATGAGACTGACCAACGTATTCCCACTCTCTCCCGCTCAGAGGGAATCGTGGAAGTCATTTTTTTTTCTTATTATCTTGGCCAGCCACCAGTCCACTCACAACCTTATCACACACACACACAGGAGGAAGGGAAGGGGGGCGGTGAGTTAAGGCGAGGGGGTAGGGAGACCCGTCGTAGTCATAACCCACCGTAACCCCTCCTCACCCTGACAACATCCCGGCTCTTCCAGGAACAGCCTTTTCTGGCTGGACAGCGTTTTCGATCCTGGCAGCTCTTCTTAACGCTGTCCACCTGACAGGGCTAGTCTGATAACACTGAGCGACCCCTCTGCTGCGCAGTTATTTCACACACACACTCACACACACACACATATAAACACAGCACTGGAGCCCTTGTGAGCCTGACACGGCCATGCAGCTCTTTGTGAAGAGTCCCTGTAATTGGAGAGCCTTTCAGAGGACAGCATCTCTGGATTCCTCCAGGCTTTCTAACCTCCACCCTCCCTGAGAGGCTGGGGGCCGCTGGGACCCTGACTGCTTAGCATGAACCGTGAAGTGATGTTGTAGTGTACAGCAGTGAGGTGTAGTCTACAGTGCTGCAGTGTGTAGTGGTGTAGTCTACAGTGCAGCAGTGTCTAGTGGTGTAGTCTACAGTGCTGCAGTGTGTAGTGGTGTAGTCTACAGTGCTGCAGTGTGTAGTGGTGTAGTCTACAGTGCTTTAGTGTGTAGTGGTGTAGTCTACAGTGCTGCAGTGTGTAGTGGTGTAGTCTACAGTGCTTTAGTGTGTAGTGGTGTAGTCTACAGTGCAGCAGTGTGTAGTGGTGTAGTCTACAGTGCTGCAGTGTGTAGTGGTGTAGTCTACAGTGCTTTAACGTGTAGTGGTATAGTCTACAGTGCTGCGGTGTGTAGTGTTGTAGTCTACAGCTCTGCAGTGTGTAGTGGTGTAGTCTACAGTGCAGCAGTGTGTAATGGTGTAGTCTACAGTGCTGCAGTGTGTAGTGGTGTAGTCTACAGCTCTGCAGTGTGTAGTGTTGTAGTCTACAGTGCAGCAGTGTGTAGTCTACAGCTCTGCAGTGTGTAGTGGTGTAGTCTACAGCGCTGCAGTGTGTAGTGGTGTAGTCTACAGCACTGCAGTGTGTAGTGGTGTAGTCTACAGCGCTGCAGTGTGTAGTGGTGTAGTCTACAGCTCTGCAGTGTGTAGTGGTGTAGTCTACAGCGCTGCAGTGTGTAGTGGTGTAGTCTACAGCGCTGCAGTGTGTAGTGGTGTAGTCTACAGCTCTGCAGTGTGTAGTGGTGTAGTCTACAGCTCTGCAGTGTGTAGTGGTGTAGTCTACAGCTCTGCAGTGTGTAGTGGTGTAGTCTACAGCTCTGCAGTGTGTAGTGGTGTAGTCTACAGCTCTGCAGTGTGTAGTGGTGTAGTCTACAGCTCTGCAGTGTGTAGTGGTGTAGTCTACAGCTCTGCAGTGTGTAGTGGTGTAGTCTACAGCTCTGCAGTGTGTAGTGGTGTAGTCTACAGCTCTGCAGTGTGTAGTGGTGTAGTCTACAGCTCTGCAGTGTGTAGTGGTGTAGTCTACAGCTCTGCAGTGTGTAGTGGTGTAGTCTACAGCTCTGCAGTGTGTAGTGGTGTAGTCTACAGTGCTGCAGTGATGTAGTCTTTACTGGTGTAGTGATACAGTGCAGTGTAGCGTCCTAATGAAGCAGTCTATTGTGACCAGTTCAGTCCCCATCTTAAAGCCCTGAACCTAAAGACTACCTTCTTCATTAACTCTCTCCTGCCTTCTGCACACACTCCTCCAGGTTCTGCACCCACCCCCACTTTGCAGTTGCCATGGAAACCACTCTGTCTGTGTTTTCAGTGTAATGGAATCCAGAAGCTCTCAGAATCGTTATCTAATTTGCATGATATGAAGAATAGCTGTAAATCAAAGGCAGACAGGTTAGGGGATTAAATTCCTGATTGAAAAATATCCATAAGGGGACGTAACAGAAATTGTAGGAGCTTCTGCCAGGGATTTCTGCTTTTCACAAAACAAAGTCAGTAAGTGTGTGTGTGTGTGTGTGGGTGTGTGTGTGTATGCATGCGTGAGCTCCCTCCCGTAAGATTCCTCCCTACCAGATTCCGCTTTTGACCACGACTCCACAAGACAAACCAAACAAAAATCTGAGGCTTAAATGGAACAATGGGTGATGTGTTCTCACCTCTGTCTCTCTCTGTCTGGATCTCTCTCTGTCTTACTCTCTCCCTGTCTTAGTCTCTCTCTGTCTTAGTCTCTCTCTGTCTTAGTCTCTCTCTGTCTTACTCTCTCCCTGTCTGGATCTCTCTCTCTGTCTTACTCTCTCCCTGTCTGGATCTCTCTCTCTCTCTGTCTTACTCTCTCTGTCTTACTCTCTCCCTGTCTGGATCTCTCTCTCTCTCTGTCTTACTCTCTCTCTGTCTTAGTCTCTCTCTGTCTTACTCTCTCTGTCTTACTCTCTCTGTCTTACTCTCTCCCTGTCTTACTCTCTCTGTCTTACTCTCTCTTAGTTGCTCTGTCTTACTCTCTGTATCTTTCTCTCTCACGTCACAGTTAAACGCGGTATACTCATCTGCATTCTGTTGTAGGACACCGATGGACACACACGCACAGACGCTTCATCAGCATTCCAGCGTGTCTGTCTGACAGACAGGCCAGGAAAGATGTTCTAGCCTGGTTTTGTGTTTACATCTATTAGTTCCGTCTCCGTAGGATTCATTTCAGACTGTGACTGGTGGCCAGTTCTTCCACTTACACAGCATCTGCTTGCTTTTGTGCATCGTCCACGGAAACACGAGCTGGGCAAGATAACCTCAAGTGCCTGTGATGCAAGGAATGCAATCTTTAATTTCTGCGCTAAACGGCTCGTATTATCTCTGTCCGGGAAGACCAAGGTTCAGAATATAACGGCCTGGCCAGTTGATAAATGTACTCTGTCCAAACGGTAATGGTGGGTGTAAAATGGTTATGGTCACTCCATTATTGAGATCGAATGATCTTTTTGATCTCCCTGATGGGAGTCTGTGCGAGAGGGCGTGTCCACGATCGCTGACACCGTCGAAGATGTCTACCCACTACGTCCGGGACGAAGATATTTCAGGGGGCTGAATTGTACCGATTTTCTTTTTCAATCCATGTATTTTCCTCCTCCTTTCCTATTTAGAAAGAGAGATAGTGGGTGATGGAGACAGGAGAGAGAGCGAGAGAGCGAGAGTGCGAGAGAGAGAGCAAGAGTGCGAGAGAGAGAGCAAGCGAGAGAGAGAGCGAGAGAGAGAGCAAGCGAGAGAGAGAGCGAGAGAGAGCGAGAGAGAGAGCGAGAGAGCGAGAGAGAGAGCGAGAGAGAGAGAGCGAGAGAGATGACTTGGTAAAAACCGGAGACAGAACTGTCAGTGTGATTCCGTTCCACAAACCGTTCAAAGGGAAAAAGTGCCTCAAATGTGTCTATGAACTCATCCATCCACCAGCAGAGCTGCTGTCACCCTGAGCCAGGTGAACCTCCTGCTGAACTTCCTGCTGAACTTCCTGTAGAACTTCCCCAACACTGAAGTCGCTTTGGATAAAAGCGTCTGCTAACTGAATAAATGTAAATGGAATGTAAATGTAAAACAAATAATGTTGAACCAACTAAGAGAACATCCAGGACCGAATAAAAACAACCGGAAAGAGCGAGATCATCGACACTTACATTTATTCATTTAGCAGACGCTTTTATCCAAAGCGACTTACAGTAAGTACAGGGACATTCTCCCTGAGGCAAGTAGGGTGAAGTGCCTTGCCCAAGGACACAACGTCATACAGTCACAGCCGGGGATCGATCTCACAACCTTCCGATCACGAGGCCAACGCCTTAACCGTTGAGCTATCTGACGACGCTGACTGCGCCACCGTGATTAGACGCAGCCGACTATGCGACTACGATGACAGAAATGTTGAAACTGCATAAAACATTCCCATTTCCATCTGTAACGAGCGTGGGTTCCTGCTGTCCGGATCCTCTTTATTAGGATGAATCGGCATGTTGGTAAGATAAACCCCCCCAGAGACCAGATCTCAGCTGTGTGAGCCGATGCCTTTTCACGCCGCTGAAATAATTATCTGCCTTAATCCCCTGAATGACAAGCTTCAAAGAAATGTCAGCATCGTAAACCCGACCAAAGAGACTAGCTGACGAGATCCTCTGCCGGTCCCGGACGAGACTCTTCTACACGCTCTTGCTTTCCCAACTGTGGCGCTAAACCTTCAGTACTCCAGCTGAACTTTCTCCCCAGTGGACAGGACAGGCTTCGCGGGTGTGATATAATTGCCTAGTGGCCGGAAGATGGTCCCCTCCGCCAACTGAAAGGGGAGTGTCCAGTCAGAAGAAGTTACGGAACGTGAAGAACCTTCTAGAACGGATGGAAGGTTGTCGAAGCGACTGAATGAAAAAAGGACAACTTTCTAGAAGTTTTCAGCGGAAGCATGACTGCGGCCAGTATCGGGGCAGCCCGTGTTACTGTATGCGTGTGGGGAACAGTGAAAAGGCTGTTGAGTGTGTGAATTTCAGGCTATGTTTAGTTGTCAGGGTTAGGAGACTATGTTTTAGGATATGAGACTATGGGATCGTTTACGCCATGTTCCTTCCTTTGTTTGTGTTATTTGGACCACCAGAAGACAGGGACTAGCTAGCCTGGCCCCATTGTTCTCCCATTTCCTCCCCCAAATGTAAACCCTTCCTGTGGCCAGCTCCCCCTCCTCACTCACCCAGAGCAGGCAGGGAGTCCCGTTCACAAGAGGAAGTGGAGCTCGAAACAGCTTGTTGACATTGTATATCCTCAGTCTCCAAGGCCTTCTCTCTCACACACATACACACACAGGCACGCACGCACACACTCTTTCTTACACAAGCTAACACATTCCCTTGGTGTTATAGCAACATGAGCGTGAGCTGGTATTCAGTTGACAAAGTACATCAGAGTCGTTCCTTGGCCATATTTACTGTACGCAGCCTGATCTGAGGCCACGCCTCTCCCAGGGACACAGAGCCAATCCAGAGCCAGAATGGAAAGACAGAGTTCCAGGTTATTGTTGGTTAACTATTAGGGGAGTTAATCCAAGTGCAGGGAGTAAAAAAAAAAAAAACTAATAAAATAAAATCCTGAAAGATCTCTATCCCTGCGTGCACTAATCTTTTACCTCACACCCTTACCCCTGTGTGCTTTCGCGAGACTGTGTGCCGTTGCTGCGAAGGAGTTTCCCTCGGGATCAATAAAGTATTCTGACTATGAATTCTGATCAGAGATGACATCCCACACAAATCAACCCCTGTTACTAATGTTTTATCAGCCAGTCAGATCCACTTTCCGGAACCTTCCCTGCAGGAGATGGTTTAATGAGCCAGGGAAAGGTTCTCTGGGGCAGCAGGTCGTCCGTGCTGTAATAACTTTAAACTCTGACTGTAAAAAACACGAACATGTTTGTTGTTGAAATGACTCCATCTGCCCGAGATCCAATACAGTTAACCCTTTCACATCCCATCTGCCCACACTTGGAAAAAAGAAAAGAAAATCTTCATAGATTATCCCTTATTAGTTCCACAGTGGGGAAATTCTGCAGGCGCACTCATGTTCAATGCATTGGCCTGGAAATCGAACCCCCACCTGGAATCAAACCCAGGCCTGAACATTGTAGGCAAGAAGCTGAAGAACCGGTGCTGCCTGAAAAAGCTAATTAAATATATATATAGTATTTTTATTCTTCTTTATTGGTTATTTAAACAGTGTAGATGCCTCATGGCTGTAGTACACATATTCTAAATAAACAATATGTTTTCCTTCTAATAGGTGTTTATGCTGGAGAGCAGAAGGGCCTTGTCTGTGGAACGGTATGCTAACTCATTGTCTGCGGTGGCACGCTAATTATGCTAACTCACAGCCTGGCGCGGTATGCTAACCATGCTAATTCACTATCTGCAGCGGTGGAAAGCTGTGAGAGGAGGCAGGAGATGTTGGTGTTCCTGCGCCCACGTGTGTGGAGGAGGGCCAGCTGACTCATACTGGACGAGCCCAAGCCCTCAAGAAGACAGTAAACACACTCCCTTTGGCATCAGTAAACAAGACAACTAATGTGAGTGGTGGTGGTGGTGGGCGGGGGGGTTGGCATCCAATATGTGGGTGTGTATGTGGGAGGGGATGATGTGGGTGTGTGGGCGGGGGGGGGTTAAATGTGAACGTATGTATGAGTGAAATCGGCGTGTGTGACATCTGATGGAAGTGCCTGGGGGCGGCCCTCTCACGCTGTAGCACCACAGAAGAAGAGTGAGTTGTTGGGGGGGGGGCTGCAGGGGAGATCCATCAGGAAGACACCACAGAAGAAGAGTGAGTTCTGGTGGGCTGCAGGGGAGATCCATCAGGAAGACACCACAGAAGAAGAGTGAGTTCTGGTGGGCTGCAGGGGAGATCCATCAGAAAGACACCACAGAAGAAGAAGAAGAGGCTCCATGATGCTGACGACTCACTTCACAGCTGCAGGATGTGTTTATCATTGTCTACATCGGGAAGGTACCTCCTCTACATGAACGTGTTCATTTATCTCCCACCTCAAAACCCTCGCACACACACACACACACACACTGTGCCGCATTTGTACCGGGTTATCCAGGACTTCCAAAAAGCTTTTTTACTGTGGCTGTATGTCTGTCACTGCCAGTGTAAAAGCAGGTTAACCATTAACCACAGTTACCTGTGCCCTCCTTGATTTCCCTCTACTCCCCTGGGTTGATACCAGGGTGGAGACCAGAGCCAGCGCTACACGGATGTTCCTATTTCACGAGACCAACCCTTAGCTAGTCACCTACGAGTGATTCACTTCTGCAAAATATGCAAAGTGTCATGGTAATCAGTCCACGGTTAGCTAGAAGCTAGCTTCAAACAACTTTTAAAAAGGTAATGGGGGAAGGCCACCTTAAAGGTGCGGTCCTATTCAAAAAGATTTCAACAACATGATGTGGGTTCTCTGTAAAGAGAGCGTGTGGGGAGTGTGTGTCTGGTGGGGCAGGAACCTTAACCCACGCTGGTTGGGCTGTGTTCAGGGTCTGGCGTCTGCCATACACCTCCTTAATCACAGAGACGCGGAGATTAGCGGTATCTTTCCGACACATCGGCTCCAAACACCCCCTCACTCACCTTCAAATCCCTTCAGCTAAATGTGTTTGATCCCAACAAGGCTCCGGTGGGGATTTAAATAGCCTGCTGTAATTAACGCCTGACAAGAGGATCGTTGAGAGGCAGTTGAAGACACACACAGGCCACAGCAGAGGCATGTTCTGCTGTAATGACAGGTCACTGCAACACTTCCTGTATGTGCGGGAACATTTGAATGGAAAGGCCGTCGTTTTTACACAGCATGCAAAATTGATGCTTAGTGACAACGTATTGAGGGTTAGGATGTGGGGTAGTGAAAGTGTGTGGTCATGTGGGTTGGGGTTGTGTGGTAGTGAAAGTGTGTGGTCGTGTGGGTTGGGGGGTGTGGTAGTGAAAGTGTGTGGTCGTGTGGGTTGGGGGGTGTGGTAGTGAAAGTGTGTGGCAGTGAGAGGTGGGGTGTGTGGTAGTGAGGGTGTGTGGTAGTGAGAGGTGGGGGGGTGTGGTAGTAAGGGGGTGTGGCAGTGAGAGTTGGGGGTGTGCGGTAGTGAGGGTGTGCGGTAGAGTGGGTGTGCGGTAGTGAGAGGTGGGGGAGGTGTGGTAGTGTGGGGGTTTCGTAGTGAGAGGTGGGGGAGGTGTGGTAGTGAGGGTGTGCGGTAGTGTGGGGGTTTCGTAGTGAGAGGTGGGATGTCTGGTTGGTTACACGTCAAGGTGCTTTAAAAGATCACTGGGATCTTCTGCTAGACACAGGAGCTCTAATCACACTCTTTAAGAGTAGTCATCAACAGCAACTACGCAGATTTATGAGACATTAATCCATGTATTACAGTTAGAAGTCTTCGCTGAACAGAACAGTTTGTGCAGCACTCTTAGATTGTAAACATTTCAATTAATAAAGAACGTTTCATTAGTTGAGTCAAAACATATGGGCTAGGGCACGGGTAGGCAACCCTGGTCCTAGGGAGCCACTGTCCTGAAGATTTTAGACATTTCCCTGCTCTAGCACACCTGATAGGAATGAAGAGTTGTTTCCACAGAGCTAGATAACGACCCTTCATTAGGTGTGCTGGAGCAGGGAAATATTCGGGACAGGGGCTCCCCTAGGACCAGGGTCGCCGACCCCTGGGCAAGGGGGAAGCTGACAAGATGCATCCTGGTCCCCCCGACTCCCCCACACCTTCCCTTCTTATTTTATATACAGAGAACGATTGTGGTCTGATTTTCTGGAAGACAAGAGCTTACAAAATGTCTGTATGAACTAAAGAGTTTGAGTCATTTAGTCAACTGAGTCAGTTATGTAGGCTTAGACATCAGTTCCTCCGGGGAATCTGTACACAGATATGAACCCACAACCGGGTCAATCCCACAGAAAATCGACGTGAAAGTAATGCGATCGGGGCTAAACTGCCTTCCACTCCATCAAATGGACATAAACAGCATAGAATTGGAACCTAAACTGCACAAGCAGAACTGGCAGCAAATATTAACATGACTTTGTCTGAGCGTAAGAACGGCAAAGACGTGCCTTTAGTAAATACACCATAGGCGTTATAAGAGTACACAAAAAGAACAGGACTTGGCTAACACCGTAAACCACCCAGAGAGAGAGACAGACGGACAGACAGAGAGAGAGGGAGAGAGTGACACAGAGAGAGAGAGAAGGAGAGGGAGAGTGACACAGAGAGTGACAGAGAGAGGGAGAGAGAGACACACAGAGAGAGTGACATAGCGAGAGAGAGTGACAGAGAGAGAAAGACAGAGAGAGAGAGAGAGAGAGAGAGAGAGAGAGAAGGGGGTGGGGTACCATGAAAGCATGTACACTCCACTGCACCACTTCAAAGAACCCTTGTCCACATTACCCTGATCCCTGCTGGACCAGGGGCGACCCTCAAGGGCCGGGCAGCAGCTCAGTAAACACTCACTGAACCCATTAAACTACATCATCCATCTAGCGCCTCTCTTCCACCACTAACTCATGACCTACTAGGACGACTTGCCTACCTGTTCCCCTTGGGTCTATGTCACACCCTGGTCTGGGCTGCCTACTATACCAATGTGCCTGGCAGGACACTGAACTGTTCTGGGTCTATGTCACACCCTGGTCTGGGCTGCCTACTTACCAATGTGCCTGGCAGGACACTGAACTGTTCTGGGTCTATGTCACACCCTGGTCTGGGCTGCCTACTTACCAATGTGCCCGGCAGGACACTGAACTGTTCTGGAGGACAAGCGCTTGTGTAGAATAAGGGAAACTATATACAATAACATGATGTTTCACAAACATGAGGAGGGAAGGGGTAAATCGCCTTCTGATCGTGCTCAGATCTGATTTGACGATCCTTTACAACCATAAAAGTATATTTCTATCAGATTCGTGTTGTTTTGAAGAGGGAACACTCACCCTTATTCTCCTCATCGCAGCCACGATTTCCACTCGGCTGTTCGGTCGAGCCACGTCCAGACTGCCAATATACTGTTAACCACCAAAAAAACACACACAACGTCTCTCAATCGTTTGTGGAAATGAAAAAACACCAACAGCGGTTATAACGCGATTATTCATAGATTAACTATGGATTTCAACTCACCGATTTGCAAAACTTGACGGCAAATACATCGCGACTAATCGAGTTGCAGGGTTATAGTATTACGGTGTAGTATGGGGCTACAAGTAGAGTATTGACGAATATAGTAACATATAAAAGAAATGTACCTTTGCTTCGAAGTTGATCCCATGCTGGAAAGCTTCCTCGTTATGCAACGGAATCCTCAGATCATGGCCATCATCAACTAGGTTGTACTTTGTTTTTGCTGGCATGACCGTCGTCTATATCCTACTGTAAAAAAATAAATAAAATAAAACTAAAATAAATACAGGTTTCCGATACTTCCAAACGGTGAAGTAATCAATAAGCAAAAAATCGGTGGGTCTCAAAATCGTAAATTCCAGTGATCCATCGTGGTTAAGTTGCCCCCCAAAAAAGAAACGTATCCGGAGGGTAAAGGTATGGAGGGGCAACTTTGTAGCTGCGCTGTTCCAGCCTTAATGCCCCTGCTTCCGTCTCCTCTGATCAGCCCTGCCGCTGCGGGACTCGAGGGATCAAGTTAGGCTCCCGGTTCAATATCCTCCCCAACAGCACGGCAAGGTTACTGGAAAGGCAGGGCAGGTTATTCTCCTGTGTCTTTTTGAACTTCCACTCCAGCTCAGATCACGGTGATCGGGAGGAACAGAGGACTTTCACCTGTTTTTCATCGTGGATTTATGGGGGAAATACTTGAGGTCTCAGCCATGGAAACCTCCCAGACAGAGACAGAGCCTGAATGAAAGGCTCTCTGTCAGGGATCGTATTAAGTATATTTAGTACGGATTCAACCAAAGATCAGTTCACATGTACTGCATAAATAATGTCACTCAGAATTGAACGAGTTTTACCAGGAAAACCCCGTCCGAGATCCTTCTACAGTGGTGTACGGCTTTTGTTAATGGGGATAGAGCCTTTTATTGGCTCCAGAGTTTTTACAATATTTTAATAGAATATGACTCTATTTGGCATTGACAACACTTAAGTATTGATTTATCCAACTCCTTGCTATTCATGAAGATCAAGACTGCCACCTAGTGGCTATCAAAGTAACATCAGAATCAGAATGAGTTGGAACACATATGGAACTTAAATAAGATGATGAAATAGAATAAAAAGAAAAAGTGGGCACTAGCTGTACAGATGTATAACTATAGTAAGTACGAGTATGAAAATAAAGGGTATAGTATGTGGAGGAGAATGGATGTACAGTATATAGTACATGACAAAAGTCTGAACTCCAGAATCAGAATAGGTCTTTATTCGCCATGTAAGTTGCACAAACATTATTTTTTTTTGTGGTGCGATGGTGCTAACATATAAATATATATGGAACTTAAATAACGGGGGGGTGTTACAGGACTCCAATCATCTTTCAAATCTGCAGTAACAATCATTCAGGTGGTCAGCCAGTCCGGAGTCGTTAGTGGTGGTGGTGGGGGGGCTCTGGGCTTGTAGTTGATGATCTGCCTGAGCCCTCTCCAGACAGAAGTAGAGTTGTTGTTGAAGCTCACCCTGGTGTGTGTGGTAGGTGTGTGTGTGTTGAAGGGGGGGGTCACTTATCCTAATAAGTGGGCACTAGCTGTACAGAGGGGTGGCATATAACTATAGCAAGTACGTGTATAAAATAAAGGGTATACTATATGGAGGAGAATGGATATATATATAGGACAGGAGGAGAGGGGAGGGGTGTACAGGTCCTTGAGGGATGGCTGGTTGCAGCCTATCACCTTCTCGGCAGCACAGATGATACGCTGCAGTCTCTTCTTGTCCTTTGCAGTGGCAGCAGCGTACCAGCTGGTGATAGAGGAGGTGAGGATGGACTTAATGATCATGGTCTTTGGCAGGTTGAAATTCTTCAGCTGCCGCAGGAAGTACATCTTCTGCTGTGCTTTCTTGGTGGGTTAGCTGGTGTTCAGCTCCCACTTGAGGTCCTGGAGAGAGTGGTACACAGAAAGCAGGGGGTCAGATGGCTCAACGGGTTAAGGCGGTGGCCTCATGATCGGAAGGTTGTGAGATCGAACTCCGGCTGTGGTTATGTGGTGTTGTGTCCTTCACCCTACTTGCCTCAGGAACAATGTCCCTGTACTTACTGTAAATCGCTTTGGATAAAAGCGTCTGCTAAATATGTAAATGTAGCAGAACTCCACAGTGTTGACCTGGAAGTCACATACAGGGATGTTCTTGCCATGTCTACACATATTCATACGTGTGTTTCTGTGCAAAACATACTATATCATGGCCTTCCCTAATATGTTAAACTTGGCCGCATCACTGCAATATAACGTGGCTTTTGCATGCCTGCAAAACAGAGCGTTGTCACGCGCATGAGCACGCATGCGCTTTATAAACGTGCCGCGTGACGTCAACGTTCTCTTCTCTCCCAGTGCCCCGTGAGATGGTGGTATTGGGCAGTATCAAAATCCAGTTTCCCTCTCCTTAAAGAAAATCTACAACCATCCGTCAAAATGGTGAGTCGTAGGAACATTTTGTTGCGTCTAACATTAGCTAGATAAACACAGGTAGTCGGATGATAGAGTATTTTTTGGTTTTAGGAGCGTCGACACCCTTAAACATGGCACCGGCACGACGAATTGCGCGTTCGCTAGAAGTTGATGACCAGTTATGTTTTACGCAGTTCAATAACTAACTTGCTAACTAGTCGTATAATACGAGTGTCTAACGTTTCATTAAAACATGTAATAATGAATTGTTCGGTATTAACTTATGACCCTGCGTTCCTAAAGCAAAATAAAAGGTGCCTTTTAGAGCTACTTATGCTAACGGCAGCTACAGGAAACGCCAGCGAGCCAGTTATGACGTCATACAGCTTCTGCAGTACATTTATCTTTATAACAGATCATGACTCTCGGTTAAACCGACAACCGTTAATATAGCTTCACAAGCACTGTTGGGTGGGCGATTATTTTGCAAACGGCTCATTTAGCCAGGGACGTCGAGCCGGCATTATCAGCGGCTAGTCGGTTATCTGTGATGGCCAATGTCCTAACACGTGGACACGTCAGCCACACGTGATCCGTAAACAAGACAAACCCAGATGATAATGCTTTTATCGTTATATTGGTGTGGCCCTCACGTTAGTGCACTAACACAGATCAATCATTGAAATGATCTGAATCATGGCTGATACAGTTTCCCCTCCCCTCCCCAGGTGAACTTTACAGTAGACCAGATCCGCGAGATCATGGACAAGAAGTCCAACATCCGGAACATGTCCGTGATCGCGCACGTCGACCACGGCAAGTCCACCCTCACGGACTCGCTGGTGTCCAAGGCTGGTATCATCGCCGGTTCCCGCGCAGGGGAGACTCGTTTCACCGACACACGGAAAGATGAGCAGGAACGCTGCATCACCATCAAGTCCACGTGAGTGTTGGCCTCTTTCCACCATCACTTTGCAGAGGAACACCCAGTCCAGACCCATAATCATCATCTTTTAGTGAGGCCCAATCACAGATTATATCTAGGACATTTGTGATATTTGTAATTGGGTTTTATATTTATTATTTATATTTACATCCAAACTTTGCTAGGTCACATTTTATAAATGAACATATTTTTTCTCTAGTTGCAGCACTGTATTGGTCTAAAAATAAGAATTTAGAAGTTTATATCCTCTCTCTCTCTCTCTCTCACCCCCACCTCTCTTTTGATGGATGCCCTACCCGCCACCTCTTTATCCCTCCCTCCCCCTTCTCCCTTGCTGACCTCTGCATTCTCTCCCCCTCCCCCCCAGTGCCATCTCCATGTACTACGAGCTGAGCGAGCTGGACATGGCCTTCATCAAGCAGTGCAAAGATGGCTCCGGCTTTCTCATCAACCTGATCGACTCCCCCGGCCACGTGGACTTCTCATCCGAGGTCACTGCCGCGCTCCGCGTCACAGACGGGGCCCTGGTGGTCGTCGACTGTGTGTCTGGTGAGGCTTCTGACCAGAGCGGTCAAATATCATCAATAACTCTTGATGTAGTCTTTTTTTTTTTTTATATTCTATTTGATCCTAAGATAAGTCTTATTTCCTTAGTTCCATGTGGGGGGTTAATGGGTCCCTGTGCCACTTCTCATCCTCTTTCTCCTCCCTCTTCTCCCTCCTCCTCACCTCATGTCCCCCCCACCCACCCCCAGGCGTGTGTGTCCAGACCGAGACCGTCCTCCGCCAGGCCATCGCCGAGCGCATCAAGCCCGTCCTGATGATGAACAAGATGGACCGCGCCCTGCTGGAGCTGCAGCTGGAACCGGACGAGCTCTTCAACACCTTCCAGCGCATCGTGGAGAACGTCAACGTCATCATCTCCACCTACGGGGAGGACGAGGGAGGGCCCATGGGGAACATCATGGTGGGTGAGAGGGTGCCCCTCCGAGGACGACGCATCTCATTAACTGTAAACACACACGAGTTAGAACCATGCAGCTGCTCCTGAGGGGGTTCAGTACATTAAGAGTGCCTGTATCTGAATGATGACTCAAACATTCTTCACTTTGACCTGACTGTCAGTGATGAGAACCTTCAGTCTGACTGAATCATGGCATAGCAACTCCTCATTTACACACACACACACCTTAATCCAAACCTGGATTATATAATCTAGCGTCATCCGATGATGATTGGTGTGAATTCTGCCTTGGGCATCAGCGTTGATTCTTATTGGTTATCTCTCTCCTGGGCGTCCCCAGATCGACCCAAAGATCGGCACCGTGGGGTTCGGATCCGGCCTGCACGGCTGGGCCTTCACCCTCAAGCAGTTCGCCGAGATGTACGTCACCAAATTCTCCGCCAAGGGCGACGCCCAGCTGGGGCCTGACGAGCGCTGCAAGAAGGTGGAGGACATGATGAAGAAGCTGTGGGGAGACAGGTGAGGCCTGGCAGGAAGTGATGCGCCTGGACCCTCCCCAAACTGATAGTGAGGCATCGGGAGCGTTCTGATTGGTCCTCTGTCCCTCCAGGTACTTCGACCCGGCCTCTGGGAAGTTCAGTAAAACTGCGACCAACGCAGAGGGCAAGAAGTTGCCCCGGACCTTCGCCCAGCTGGTCCTGGACCCGATCTTCAAGGTGAGCTGCACCTGGCCGCGCCAACACATTTGGGGGGTGAACGCATCTTAATATGCCCGAGCTGTGCTTCAATGATGACTCAAACATTCTTCACTTTGACCTGACTTGTCTAGTGATGATAACCTTCAGTCTGACTGCGTACACGCACACCCCTATCACCCCTGCCTGCCCCCACCCCGCCCCCACCCCCTCAGTCTCCATCGCACGCGAATCAGTCAATCACACGTCACTCAACCTCTCCTCCTCCCCCCCTCCTAGGTGTTCGATGCCATCATGAACTTCAAGAAGGAGGACACGGCCAAGCTAATCGAGAAGCTGGACATCAAGCTGGACTCGGAGGACAAGGAGAAGGAGGGGAAGCCCCTGCTGAAGGCAGTGATGAGGAGGTGGCTGCCGGCCGGGGAGGCCCTGCTGCAGATGATCACCATCCACCTGCCCTCCCCCGTCACCGCCCAGAAGTACCGCTGCGAGCTGCTGTACGAGGGCCCCGGAGATGACGAGGCGGCCATGGGTGAGACGCACGCACACACACACACACACACCTCTCTCTTCACTCTTTTATCCCCACATTTGCAGTAAACTCTTAACATCAAATGACCTCTCTCTCTCTCTGACTGTCAGGTATCAAGAACTGTGACCCCAAGGCCCCTTTGATGATGTACATCTCCAAGATGGTGCCCACCACCGACAAGGGCCGTTTCTACGCCTTCGGTCGCGTCTTCTCCGGGTGCGTCTCCACGGGCCTCAAGGTCCGCATCATGGGACCCAACTTTGCCCCCGGCAAGAAGGAGGACCTCTACGTCAAGCCCATCCAGAGGTAGAACACACACACACACCCACCCACCTGTAGACGCACACGCGCGCGCACCTCAAACCAATCCTGAGGTAAAAAAAAAAAAAAAACGCACACACCCACCCAGTAGTTATCTCCAACATCCTCGGTGCCCCCCCGCCCTCCCCCTACCAGGACTATCCTGATGATGGGTCGCTACGTGGAGCCCATCGAGGACGTGCCCTGCGGCAACATCGTGGGCCTGGTGGGCGTGGACCAGTTCCTGGTGAAGACGGGCACCATCACCACCTACGAGCAGGCCCACAACATGAGGGTGATGAAGTTCAGCGTCAGCCCCGTGGTCAGGGTGGCGGTGGAGGCCAAGAACCCGGCCGACCTGCCCAAGCTGGTGGAGGGCCTGAAGCGCCTGTCCAAGTCCGACCCCATGGTGCAGTGCATCATCGAAGAGTCCGGGGAGCACATCATCGCCGGGGCCGGGGAGCTGCATCTGGAGATCTGTCTGAAGGACCTGGAGGAAGACCATGCCTGCATTCCTCTGAAGGTGAGAGAGGGGGGAGGAGATGGGTGGCTGAGCGGTTACGGGGGAGCGTCAGGGTCCTTGGGAGAGGAACTTCCCCCTTCTTGCCTCGGGGGAATGTCCTTGTACTTGCTGTAAGTCGCTCTGGATAAGAGAGTCTGCTAAATGACTAAATGTAGAGGAGAATGGAGGGACAGCGTGATCTGATTGGTCGGAAGGATCATGCTTGTATCCCTCTGACGGAAGAGAGATGGTTGGGAGGGGGAACTACTAATCAGTACTTCTCCTGATGGACTAAGTGTGGCTCTCTCCCTCTCTCTCTCTTCCTCCCCTTCAGAAATCGGACCCTGTGGTGTCGTACAGGGAGACCGTGAGCGAGGAGTCCAGCCAGATGTGCCTGTCCAAATCCCCCAACAAGCACAACCGCCTCTTCATGAAGGCCCGCCCCTTCCCCGACGGCCTGGCCGAGGACATCGAGAAGGGCGACGTGTCCCCCCGCCAGGAGTTCAAGGCCCGCGCCCGCTTCCTCACGGAGAAGTACGAGTGGGACGCCTCCGAGGCCCGCAAGATCTGGTGCTTCGGGCCCGACGGCACCGGGCCCAACCTGATGATGGACGTGACCAAGGGGGTCCAGTACCTGAACGAGATCAAGGACAGCGTGGTGGCCGGGTTCCAGTGGGCCACTAAGGAGGTGAGGGGAACCCATTTTTCAGGGTGAGGCAGTGCCTGATCCAGATCAACGACGGCACTTGGTGGGATTTCTAGGCGCCCGTGACGGGCTAGAGAGGCAGGGATGCAGGAAAGGGCGAGCGGAGCAGGTAAGCGGCGAGGGAGGGGAACGTTTGAGGCGGGTCGGGGTGTTTCGAGGAGAGGGAACGGCCGTTCCAATCGAGCGTCTGTCCGTCCGCAGGGCGCTCTGTGCGAGGAGAACATGAGGGCCGTTCGTTTCGACCTCCACGACGTGGCCCTGCACACGGACGCCATCCACCGCGGCGGCGGGCAGATCATCCCCACGGCACGCCGCGTGCTCTACGCGTGCCAGCTCACCGCTCAGCCTCGACTCATGGAGCCGGTCTACCTGGTGGAGATCCAGGTGTGTGTGTGTGTGTGTGTGTGTGTGTGTGTCCTCTAGGACAGTAGTTCTCAACCCTGATCCTCAGGGTCCACTGTCCTGCATGTTTTCGATGTTTCCCCCTTCCAACACACCTGATTCAAATGAATTGTCATTATCAGGCTTCTGCTGAGCTTCATAATGACTCATTCATTTCAATCAGGTGTGTTGGAGCAGGGAAACATCTAAAACATGCAGGACAGTGGAGCCCTGAGGACCAGGATTGAGAACTACTGCTCTAGGAGGCAGCTGTACTCTCACTCTCTGTTTCCAAGGCCTTTGTTGAACCTGAGGTCATTCAGACAATGTTAACCCTTGACCTTTCCCCCTCCTCCAGTGTCCTGAACAGGTGGTTGGAGGGATTTACGGTGTGCTCAACAGGAAGAGGGGTCACGTGTTCGAGGAGGCTCACATCATGGGAACCCCCATGTTCATGGTCAAGGCCTACCTGCCTGTCAACGAGTCCTTCGGTGAGGCCACGCCCCTTCGACCCTCCCCCTCAGTCTATAGAAGGTTCCAGTCAGGTCCTAACATGATCTCCCTCCTCTTCTCTCCCAGGCTTCACTGCCGACCTCCGCTCCAACACAGGCGGTCAGGCCTTCCCCCAGTGTGTGTTCGACCACTGGCAGATCCTCCAGGGAGACCCCTCCGAGCCCACCTCCAAGCCCGCCCAGGTGGTGGCCGACACCCGCAAGCGCAAGGGCTTGAAAGAGGGCATCCCGGCTCTCGACAACTACCTGGACAAGCTGTAGAAGAAAACACGCCTGTCCCTCCCCCAACTCCCCGTCCTCCTCCAATCACCTGGCTCTGGCTACACCTCCCTCCCCCTTCCCTCACCCACCACCAATCACAATGCTCCAAGACATGGCCCAGGATGGAACAGTGGGGACCAAACATTTCCCAGGTACAGGAAACAAGGAGACCTTCACATTGGAATGAAGCAATGTAAACAGTTACATTCAGTCTAACGTGTTCTTCTGAACTGGAGGAACAAGTTCTGGGATTGTAGACCAATAAGACACTGTTACTTAAGTGTCATTTAAGTACAAATACGTGTACTTAACGAAGACCATATGATCAATCAACTTAAATTGATACGTTTGGGAACAAATACACATGCACAACAGTTGCAAAAATAGTAAATACAAAAAAAAATACAAAATAATGGGAACAATTGGATGTTGTGTTAAACATCTCGTGTTGAAGGAAAAATATGGTTTTGGGTTGTCATGTCTGGGGTGTTGAAGGATAATAAACAAGAAAGGGGTTCACCTCCCTGATAACATTTCACTGTGTCAAGGTGTCTGGTGTTCAGGTGAAGAAATAACGTTCAGATCACTGGCTATGTGTGTCTTGTGTGTTTTACAAGCAATGTCACAGAGGGCTTACCCTACGCCCATAGAACTGCCCCTCAACCAACCTAAACCCTCAAGGAAGACGAGGAAAATCTCACTAGAGGAGAGAAAAAATGGCCGAAACTTTGGGAGGAGCAGTTCAGTGAGGGATCCCCTCCAGAGACGGTTGGTGAAAGAGCAGGCTAAACAGTCATACATCTAGAGAGATTCAGATTCAGAATACTTTATTCATCCAGAGGGAAACTCTTTCGCAGCAACGGCACACAGTCTCGCTAAAGCACACAGGGGTAAGGGTGAGGTAAAAGATTAGTGCACGCAGGGATAGAGGGGTGGGAGCAAAAACGGTAAGTGAATCCACACACGGGGGGGGGGGGGGGGGGGGGGGGGGAGTGGAGGCTTGGATAAATGATTATGTACAGACTATATAATTACAATTATACAAGTATTGGTCTTGTAGAATATACAGCGTTGTGTCAGGATGTACAGGATATTCAGGGTTTTAGCAGGAGATACATAGTTATATTACAGGATGTTGTGTCAGAATATTGCCAAATATGCATTGTTATATTACATGATATGTCAGACTATTGCCTAATGTACATTGTTAAATTGTTAAAGTGAACTGGTTGTTGAAACCCAATGCACAATTTGGGTCTAATGCGTTTAGTAATCATGTTTAATACATTTACTGTAGAATGATCTTTGTGTGAAAAGAACAAACGACACACATCTTATCATTGAACCATTTATTTACAATGTACACATAAGCTAGAGTAGGATCACGAGACAATCATAGCTCGACAGTTCAGTTAAACAGTAGTGTTGTACCTTGAATGAACACCAGCTTAGACAATCAAGAATCATTTGAACTCCACCCTAAAGAACAGGTTGTTTGGCAAACATGCAAATAAGTGACCCAAGTCCCGCCCCCTGGTCAACCCAGACTCGACCGCTGTGGTCAGGTACTGGTGCGATTGGAGGAAGCCACAGGAGCGTACCGTGTCGGTCTGCGTGAGGTCAAAGGTAAAACTGGGTGGACCGTGCGGTCGTGGTCAAGGCTCAAACATGGAGGATCTTTCTGAGCGAGGTCAAAGTTCAAACGTAGCGTTCTGATCATACTGACCCGTGTCCCTCGGTAAAGGAAAGTCTTTAATGAAGCGAAGTTCCTGCTTTAAGGTTCTCTGCACCAACATCTTTACCATATTTATACATTCAATTCGTAGAATTTAATTTAGATCAGAATAAGTTCCTTATTTATACAACCCATAAATCGTTTTTATCAGAAACTTTTTGTTTGTTGTTGAGCGATTGCCCTCAACCCACCAAAGTGCATCAGTGCAAATCAACTGTGTGGTCTCTGAGGGGGGGGGTGGGGTGGGCAGGGAGACCCTCTACTACAGCTCAGCTTGCATTGCTTTTGCAACTCATGTATTTACATATGAATGAATCGGGCCTTCTTCACCTGTGTGTGGGGGGGGGGGGGGGGGGGGGGTTCTGCCTCGGAGAGCAGAATGCTGATGAAGTGAGGTTGTCACGGCTACCCGGAGGACGAAGGTGATAACGAATGATGCTGTTTTCTTACGCGGCCTGACTCGGCTAAGACCTTTGTCCGAACCCCCTAAACACCGCTGCCTCGCCGCAGGGCCTTCTGGGTAATCTCTAATAGGCCACCTATCCCCAACCGTGACCCACAAAAGATCCCCTCAAGGCAGGGCGGAAAGAGAGAGAGAGAATGTTTTCAGTTTCAAACAAGCCCCCCCCTCCCCTTCTCCTCAGGTTGGCTGACTGAGGTTGGGGGGGGGGGGGGGGGGGGGGGGTGAGAGGTCAGAGGTCGCAGAGCCTAGGTGTAGAAGATGACCTCCGGTATCTGGCCGTCCTCCACGGAGGTCCCGTTGTTGTTCCCCGCTGCGTAGCAGAAGGTGAAGCAGGTCTTGGTCCCGGTGGCCGGAGCCTCGTGGGTCACCTTCCTCATCCCCTTGGTCCCGTAGTGCGAGTCAGGGCCCTGGCCAGAGAACACAGCAGGCACATCCATCAGATCAATTATCATATCACCTCGTTAAGGCAAGGCCATTTAAATCATATAGCAGAATTTATACACTGGGTAACTCAAAGCTGCTTTATTTCTGCTTTACAGAAATAAAAGACCATTTACAAGCCATAAAATAAGACTCGAACATTGTCAGACTCTAGGCTTGTCTCACCTCCTCTGGAAGGCTGTTAAATCAGTTAGTTAAACCAGTTAAGTGAATCCGCTAGTGTGTGGAGGGTAGGATGGAGGCTGCGTTAGAGGCTGAGGTACAGGCCACGGTCTGAGGCTTGGGTTAAAGGCTGATGTCCAGGCCTACCTTCAGCGTGGCACAGGCGATGTAGTTAACGCTGGGCAGGATCTCCACGGGCTCCTTAAACATCACCCTGAAGGTGTTGGACGACCCGTCACAGCTGAAACCTGTGTCGTTCTGGCCCAGCACCGTGTTGCTGTCTGTGTGAATGACCTGCGGGGTCGAGGGTCAGGGAGGACAGGAAGTGTGGGAGTGAGCGTGTGTGGAAACACCAAAGCACTTCATTCTTCTGTACTCTCCATATATAGATGTATTTAGAACTTGGAACACGGCGTCTGTGAGATGCGGGGCGAGCTCAGGCTGACCTGGATGTTGACCTGGTAGTCTGTGGGTCCGTGTATGGAGCCGTACAGGCCGAAGCCCACCACGAATATCCTGCGGTTCACCGAGAACCTGGGGATACAATCACAGAAATGAGGCTCCTGTGGTAAACAACATGGTCCGGCAATTAGTGTGTGTAAGTGTATGTGAGCGTGTGTGTAGATGAGTATGTGCATCAGTGCGTGTGTGTTTGAGTATGAGTGTATGTGTGTGTGTGTGGATGAGTATGTGCATGAGTGTGTGTCTCACCGGATGCGGTCGCTCGTCCCGCTGTACCCCCAGCGACTCTCCACCTGGGCGAAGCGGGTGATGCTGCACTCTTTGCCCCGCAGGCAGCAGCGAGGCCGGTCGATGAACTCCACCTGGGGCTTGGGGTTCACCGTGAAGTGGAGGAACAGGCTTACCACCTCCCGGTCTGTCAGGATGCCCGTCTGGGCCGGCCCTGCGGCAGGACATCGGTGAGAAGGGGGACCACAGGAAGGTATGGAGAGAGGGAGACAGAGAAACAGAGAGAGGGAGAGGGAGGGAGGGAGACAGAGAGAGAGAAGGCAGTGTGGTACAGGGTGGTCCAGGTTAGTTCCAGGAGCTCGTAATAAGGGTTAGTTAATAATAGTAAGCCTTACTAAATATAAACAGCCTCATACGTTTGGCCTCATTAGCACATGTTAATGTAATCGAACATCGAATACGTTTAAGCCTCATTATCAACTAACGTTTATCTCATCACACTACACAACAAAACCCTGACTCATACTCGTATTTTTACTACACATTTTAGGATTTTACACATATTTAGTCGTATTAAACACAGTGTTCTAAACAGATAGATACATTTAGTCACTTAGCAGACGCTCTTATCCAGAGTGACTTTACAGCAAGCACAGGGACAAGTACAGTGTACAAGTACAGCACAGTATAATAAGGCCTTATAAAGTGGTGTGTACCAGCAGCAAACTCCTCGATGGTCATGAGGGGGAAGCGGATGAGCCCCAGTGCTTTGCCCAGGACCTTGCGCTTGTTCTCGGGCGTGGGCTGGAACTGCTGCCTCTGGGTCTCCGCCTCCGCCCAGCGCACCGCCGCCCCGAACAGGCGCACCTCCCGCACCCCGAGGGTGTCCCTCTCCAGCACGGCCACCAGGGTGTCTGCAGTGGGGGGGGGGGCAGGAAGTGATGTCAGAGCGGATCGGGCGGAAAACAGGATGCGTAGGGGTGATGTTCAGACAGCCAGGCTGGACAGGCAGACAGAGAGAGAGAGAGAGACAGGCAAACAGGCAGACAGACAGAGAGACAGGCAGACAGGCAGAGAGACAGGCAAACAGAGAAAGAGAGACAGGCAGACAGAGAGACAGAGAGAGACAGACAAACAGACAGAAAGACAGACAGACAGAGAGAGGCAGACAGACAGACAAACAAAGACAGAGAGACAGGCAGACAGTACCCAGGTCTATATCAGTGAAGCCCTCCGCAGACAGAGCGTCCACAGTGTTCTTGTCAATGTTCTCCAAACAGAGGCTGGCTAGCTGGGGTTCATCAAACAGCCGGGCCTAAAACACAGCAACAGCATCACCATGATCGTCACAGGGCCTCAGGCGGTCAGCGTGCTGGTGTGTGTGTGTGTGTGTGTGTGTACCTGTGTGAGCAGCATGAAGGCGTTGTCTGCCCTCAGGTTCTTCTTCAGGAAGTCCACACAGTGGGCCTCCAGGGCCGGCACGGCGTACTTCTTGGCTGTGTACAGCGTCGTCATCACGGTCTCTGGGCCGATCTGGACCTCGTCTGAGTACAGGAACCTGGAACAGAACCACGGTCACAATCAGAACCACGCTGAAGCTCGGTAAACACATCCCTGCTTTATTTAGGTGCGCACACACACACACACAATTCATTAGAGAGTATGAGGATTTACCATACACACACACACAAATCATTAGTGAGTATGAGGATATGCAGATTTACCATACACACACACACACACACACACACACACCAGACACACACACCAGACACACACACACAGCTAATGGTGTCGTCATCCACAGGGAGACCAGGAACCATGACGCCATTATAATTCACAGCACGGATGACCCCCTCCTCCCGCCCCGGTAACAGCACCGGAGGAGAGATGAGGACGACAAGCCGATGAAACGTCCATCCGAGACTCGCTTACTTCAACAAGGCGAGGAAGGCAGCGGGCTCCACGTCCGGCAGCTCTATCTCGGTCGATGTGGTGGCCATGCCGCCATTGAACATGGCATCAAACACTGCGCTACCGACCGCAAGGGCGAATCTGAAACCCAAAACACAGCGATCGGTGGGGCTTACGGTTGTCGGTGGAGCCACCCCGGCGGAGAGAACAGCAGATCTTTTTTTTAATAGACGATCATGCGCACTATCGATCAGACTTGAACCATCAAATATATTGACAGCTGGAGAGACGATCGGATGAAACAAACGTCTTCTAGTTAGTCGTTGCGATCACTGCGATGCTTATTACACCCCAGCGAATGTCTACTACGAAATACGATGACTACATGACAGATCATATTTACGTTTACATGTATTCATTTAGCAGACGTTTTTCTCAAATACGATTTACAAGAGAGAGCTTTACATAAAGCTTCAGTTACCGAGCATAACAACTTGATAGACCCCAACATAGCGGGCATTTAGGTTACAAAGCATTATGAGAACCAATAAGTGCCAAGGGAAGAACTATAAAAGCATTCAGCTGAACAATATCAGAACATCAGGTAGAACAGTGTACGTTTTATGTACTCAACAACATGCCAGGGTGGGTTAGGGCTGGATCAGGCATCCTTACCTGTGGGCAGGTATCCGCTGCACCCCCATCCCCTTCCCCACCAGAAAATGCACGTCACTGAGAACCTCGTTGTTGAACAGAAAGGCGAACCGTTCCTTCACGGTGTTCTTGGTGGCCTGCCAGTTGTACACCGGTTCCCGGTACACCAGCACTGCGGCGGACGAGGGGCTGTTAGAGGGGAGCGTGGCGGCGGGGGATGACTCCGCAGGGGTCGCGGCGGAACAGGTCATGTTGGTCGCCGTCGCGGAACCCCCTCGCCCTGCAGATGCGGCCGCCCGGGCCCCCTGCTGGGTCTGCTGGGTACCGTGCTGTCTGATCGGAGGGTTCTCCACTCTCACCTCGGTGCTCCCGCCGCCGCGACCCGGGCCCGGTTGAGGGTTGGAGTGTCTCATCGCTCGCGGCGCTCCTCCTCCTCCGGAGGGGGGACTCGTCGAGCCCTCCTCGTGCGTTGCGGTTGCCGCGGATCGGGCGTTGTTGCTCGGCTGAGCGTTGCCCAGCGGTCCGGGGCTGGAGAAATGGAGACATGGTGCCCTGCTGTTGCTTTCACCCGCCGCCATCTTGGATGGGATAGTACTGCAGGGTCTGCTGATGGGGGGGGAATAGCAGTGCATACCCCGGCCACACAGGCGGAATAAGCCGAACCCCTCTGGAGGGGCACACGGATGAAGGGGTTTAAAGTTAGATGGGGTGGGGGGGAAACTAGCACCCTGATATTGGCCTCAAATAGTTATTTGTTTCGTGTGATCATAGTGACTGCGTCTTATACACCAGGTTTTATTATTATATAGTAATTATGCTTAATCCAACAGCGTCATCACAGATAATAAAATCATATCAAAGGTATTAAAGTGGTAACATGTCAAATCACAACATTATTCCAGGTGCCAGATCGTAGCCCCTGCTTGGTAGAATTTAAATACAGATGTTAAGGAGGGGAGGGAGGGGAGGGGAGGGGGGTCTGGTTAGTACCAGACCTACGTAGACGTCGCATCAACCAATCAGCAATTAGTAAAGGACAGTTTCCTGGAGCTGGGTTGAGGCTTGGCGACGGTGAGTAGCTGTTAATAAAATCTAATCTTGTGCGGGGAGGCGAGGCTATTATCTCTCATAAGAAAGACCCACAATCGATGCAACAACAAAAAAGTCATTGCATGTAATACTGTGCATTTTCGATTTTGCAGAGATAGCTCGCGTATTCAACGTTTCCTCCATTGTCCGCCTATGTAGCGAGCTAACACGTTATCAGTCTACATAACTAGCTTTTCCAGCTGAACAGCCACTTAGACCAAGGCGACACGGAAGGATAAGACGATCAGACACATTTAAATGAACGTTTGGATTGTCCAGCGAGGTCATGTATTCTAGACCCAATAAAGTTGGTAACTGCATTTAGCTGGACACTTGACTGGCAATGAAGTGTTGGTTTGATAGCTGTTTCAGGTGGTAGACTCTGTTGTGTTGGTGTGTTTCAGGAGATAGACTGTGATCTGTTGGTGTGTTTCAGGAGGTAGACTGTGATCTGTTGGTGTGTTTCAGGAGGTAGACTGTGATCTGTTGGTGTGTTTCAGGAGGTAGACTGTGATCTGTTGGTGTGTTTCAGGAGGTAGACTCTGTTGTGTTGGTGTGTTTCAGGAGGTAGACTGTGATCTGTTGGTGTGTTTCAGGAGGTAGACTGTGATCTGTTGGTGTGTTTCAGGAGGTAGACTCTGTTGTGTTGGTGTGTTTCAGGAGGTAGACTCTGTTGTGTTGGTGTGTTTCAGGAGATAGACGGTGACTGTTGGTGTGTTTCAGGAGATAGATATTTTAGGAGAGCCGGGATCATCATCATGGGAGGAGTGAAGCAGGAACTGGGAGAGAGTTCACACCCTCGGGGTCCAAACTCCTCAGAGACCCCACACGAAGAGGCAAGACACATACACACACACATACACACATGCATGCACACATACACACACACACACACACAATCAAACGGATCCTTCACAGAATGCTAACCGGTATTAGACCCTCCCATAGACCATGTAGCAATATTTCTCTGAGCTTGTTGGATAGAAACATGAATGAAACGTTGATGGAACCATCTGACAGTGCTTCCTGTCCCCTGCAGCCGGCCAAGAAGAGGGGCTGGCCCAAGGGGAGGAAGAGGAAGAAGGTGCTCCCTAACGGACCCAAGGCTCCGGTCACGGGGTACGTCCGCTTCCTGAATGCACGGCGTGAGCAGATCCGGGCCCAGCACCCGGACCTGCCCTTCCCAGAGATCACTAAGAGACTGGGGGCCGAGTGGAGCCGCCTCAACCCTAACGACAAACAGGTACCGGCTGAAACACACAGGGAACCTGCTAGAACACACAGGAACCTGCTAGAACACACAGGGAACCTGCTAAAACACACAGGGACCTGTTAGAACACACAGGGAACCTGCTAAAACACACAGGGACCTGTTAGAACACACAGGGACCTGTTAGAACACACAGGGAACCTGCTAAAACACACAGGGACCTGTTAGAACACACAGGGACCTGCTAGAACACACAGGAACCCGTTAGAACACACAGGGACCTGCTAGAACACACAGGGACCTGCTAGAACACACAGGGACCTGTTAGAACACACAGGAACCTGTTAGAACACACAGGGACCTGTTAGAACACACAGGGACCTGTTAGAACACACAGGAACCTGTTAGATCACACAGGAACCTGCTAGAACACACAGGGACCATTTTAAGTAGTATAAACCTAGACCAAGCTGGACTGACTGTGTGTGTGTGTGTGTGTCTCTCTCTCTCAGCGCTACCTGGACGAGGCGGAGCGTGAGAAGGTGCAGTATGCCAGAGAGCTGAAGGAGTATCAGCAGAGCGAGGCCTACCAGATCACTACTGCTAAGATCCAAGACAAGAAGATCAAGAGAGGTGAGGCAGCTCACACACACACACACCTACACACACAAATTCTCACACACACAAATCCATACTCACACACTCACATACATATTTTCACACACACACACACACCCTGTCTGACGTCATTTTACTGGTGGTTTCCAGAGGAGTCTCCTTCAGTCATCATCAACGCTAACAGCTCTGGAGTCTCCAACAAGGTACCTGTCTGCTTCCTGTCTGCTTCCTGTCTGCTTCCTGTCTGCTTCCTGTCTGCTTCCTGTCTGCTTCCTGTCTGCTGTTGTTATCTCTCGCTGTTTAGTATTGCTGTATGTGTAGTGTTCAAAGTTCTTTGAAGCTTTAGGTGGATTACAGTTGTGTGTTTGTGTGTGTGTGTGTTTGTGTGTGTGTGGGGTCTCCTTCAGGCCTTGGAGATATCACCCAGGTTTGATGTTCCCATGTTCACTGAGGAGTTCCTGGACCAGAACAAAGGTGAGACCAGAGACCACTACTGTGTGTGTGTGTGTGACACAGCGGAGGGAGGGGACATAAGACGGAGAGGGTGTGTGCGTTCATGGGTAATATGGGTCAGGGGCCACTGTCAGTTGTTCATATCTCCCCCCCCCCCCCCCCACATACAGCCCGGGAGGCGGAGCTACGGCGCCTGAGGAAAGCTAACGTGGAGTTTGAGGAGCAGAACAGCGTCCTGCAGAAGCACATCTCTGACATGTTCGCTGCCAAGGAGCGCCTGGAGGCGGAGCTAGGGCAGGATGAGCTGAGGACTCAAGCGCTGCAGCGCCACCTGCTGGTCATCAAACACACGCTGGTCAGCAGCCTGAGCTCTATAGCCCTGCCAGGTAGACACCACACACACACACACACACACACACAGATCTATGGCACATACGTTCTGCTCCCCGTTCCAATGTGGTTCAGCCGAGTGTTTCCCTGCCCCCCCCAGGTACAGGAGAGACGCCCTCGCTGGGGAATCTGGACTCCTACCTGAGTCGCCTCAGCGGGGCGCTAGAGAGCAGCCCTCACGAGCACCGTGCCCTGCTCACCCAGCTGAGAGACGTGCTGGGCCATCTGGACAAGTATGCAGCCCTCCCTCTCTCTCTCCATCCCACCATCCTTCCATCTGCTTATCCCTCCCTCCACACACGTCCGTCCTTTCGGTGTCTTAGCACTTCCTGTCTCTAACCCCTCACTTCCTGTCGCTAACCTTACTCTTCCTGTCGATCACTTCCAGTCGCTGACACATCTCGTCTCTTCTTGTTGCCAGTGAGAAGGTGTGAGAAGGCTGCCCTGAAGGAGAGGTCAGAGTTCACGACCCTGACGATGACCCCCCCCTCCCCCCCCCCCCAGGATAACCCCCAATCCTTGTATAGTGTTCAGACTCTTCACAGACATGCATGTACAGAACCAGACACTGTTTGGCCTGGTTCTTCTGTCGGAGAACTGTTCTGCGTGACGGAACCCTGGCTGTCCGTGGAGGAGTTTCTGATTGGTGGTGAGAGGTAGCTTGGGTGCTACAGTGACCAATCATCTTTACAGTAACTGGCCACAGCCCCTCTGGGTTTATGTGAGAGGTAATTTCATTGGAGCAGCGTTTGCTGAGGGCGTGTCTTAAATGTTTGTGTTAATTTTCAAAACAGGAATATACATATGATGGAAATGTGTTTTTGTAATGTTTGCGTTCATTAAAAGGTCAATGGTGATTGGTCTGATGTTGTTGCCTGTCATTTCAAAGTCTGCAATGTTGAATACCTGCTTTCCCTCTCCCATCTGTCAATAAATCAAGCTGAAGTTTCCAAATAAATCTACAAAAATGAAATATCAGTCGTATTTCAAGACCCGAACAACTCAGCCACCTTATTAAGCTTGCAAGTCATACATTACAGGTGGCTGAGCGGTTAGGGACTCGGGATAGTAATCGGGATGTTGCCGGTTTGATTTCAATGGAGCCGTGTCTTAAACGGTGTATAAAAAAATTAGCAATAACAGTACTCGCACTACATATGAGTGAAATTATTAAATTGTGGCCACTTAACCTTATTAAGTGCACTTAAAACAAAATTTACGATTGTTAAATCCGTTTGGTTTAACTGGCTTTGGACCACGCGGTCTAAACATACGATTGGTCGCTACAATTCGTACTTCCGTGAAAATATACAATACAGAAGACGATATCGGACTAAAAAACAATAAAGCTTTCATTTAGGGTTATTTTTAGAGTGGACAAATTATAAGACCACCATTCATTTGCTCTTCAATACAGCTATCAGGTGGTTTAATATAATCGTGCCGTTCTCACGTTAAACCACTGCTCATTCTTCGATACACCGTTTAAAACACGGCTCCATTGAGTTGCACTACAATAGCGCCATCTAGTGGTGTTGCTTTTGGAATTACACCTGCAGTTACATGCAGTTCCACTCAGCAAACCACTAGATGGCGCTGTTGTAACGCAGCTCAATGGAGCCGTGTCTTAAACCACTGCTCATTTTTTATACACCGTTTAAGACACGGCTCCATTGAGCTGCGTTACAACAGCGCCATCTGGTGGTTTTGTATTTGGAATTACACCTGCAGTTACATGCAGTTCCACTCAGTAAACCACTAGATGGCGATGGTGTAGCGCAGCTCAATGGAGCCGTGTCTTAAACGGTGTATCGAAAAATGAGCAGTGGTTTAAGACACGGCTCCATTGAGCTGCGCTACACCACCGCCATCTAGTGGTTTACTGAGTGGAACTGCAGGGTCCTGCAGGTGTAATTCCAAATACAAAACCACCAGATGGCGCTGTTGTAACGCAGCTCAATGGAGCCGTGTCTTAAACCACTGCTCATTTTTTTATACACCGTTTAAGACACGGCTCCATTGAGCTGCGTTACAACAGCGCTTTCTGGTGGTTTTGTATTTGGGATTACACCTGCAGTTACATGCAGTTCCACTCAGTAAACCACTAGATGGCGATGGTGTAGCGCAGCTCAATGGAGCCGTGTCTTAAACGGTGTATAAAAAATTAGCACACGTCACAGCTTTAGGACACTCCCCCTTTTTTGTGAGTGGTCTCGAGGTCCCCCAGCAGTCTACGTCACAGCTTTAGGACACCCCCCCTTGCTCGTGAGTGGTCTCGAGCTGGTCTCGAGCTCCCCCAGCAGTCCACGTCACAGCTTCAGGACACTCCCCCTTTTTCGTGAGTGGTCTCGAGCTTCCCCAGCAGGCCACGTCACAGCTTTAGGACACTCCCCCTTTTTCGTGAGTGGTCTCGAGCTCCCCCAGCAGTCCGCGAGCACACTTGGAACGGTGAAGCACGAGATCTGCGGGCTTGGTAGTTGGCCGGATGGTTAAATCCAACCTACAGACGATACTAAATAGCCACTGTTTTGTCAGAGAAAAAGAGAGAAACATATCCAAAATGCCAGTCAACCAGACCTGTAATAAACCGGCAAGTGAAAGGTAAGTTAGAGATATTTAGGAGATAAAATAAGAATAAAAAAACAAAGCTATCCTAGCTCACAAGCTAATTCATACGCACAGTGTGACGCGGGATCCGTCTATTTGCTGGAAGGTATAGATTTGATGACACGGTAAAAAAAGGAGGAAATTAATATTATTTACGACACATATTTAATATATAAACTTGAATGGCAACTACAGTATTATAATATATTTTGCAGCTAACGCGTGACATTGGAATTTGACCATAAAAAAGGACTGACGTCCTGTTATAAGATATAGACGCGGCCTAGCTGCTCTAGAACAAACTAGTTAGCACTGAGAGATCTAGATCAGGAGGATAGAACAGCCTAGATTGTGCTAGTTAGTACTGAGAGATCTAGATCAGGAGGATAGAACAGACTAGATAGTACTGAGAGATCTAGATCAGGTTCTGCTAGTTAGCACTGAGAGATCTAGATAAGGTTCCCACCGTGTTTACATCGCTATCTCGCGAATTAGTTATGTAACACTGACCTTGGTCATTATTTTGATATACGTGATTTGGATGCCTTTTAATAAAGATAATAGTACATTTGTAGTTGAAAAAGATGGATGACGTTTCCTAATTTTTAAAGAATTTTCTATTTAAAGTTAGCTGTTCATGTTAGCCGCTGGCTAACCGTTAATGTTGGAAAACACAGTCAGATTTAACTATACTTTAATTAAAGACCATCTAACTCGTCTTTTTCGCCTGGTTACAAGTGAATTCTCGGACTGTGTGTAAAGGTATCTGATCGAAGTTTCTAGAAACGCCGATCAGTTCATCTTTTTTCTACGTGCCAAAACGGGGTTTTGAGTTCAGGAAATAAGGGTCTTTGCGGCCAGTTTGCCATAACTAATGCGCTACCTGGCACGTTTCAGGGCCCTGGGCTTTATAAATCTTGTAGAATAGGTTCCTACTCTGAGTTAATAAACAACAGATCAGTTGGACTCTATCAGTAATATCACCAAGCTGTTTATGAACCCAAATCTCCAGGTCTTTCGCTTGACAGTCAAGGACTCATGCCTGCCACATTCTGTGAATGAGTTGTTTTAACCACAAAAGAAAAACATACATTCATAAATGTAATAGTAACATTTGACCTAAAATGATAACTAGTCATATTAGTCAATATACACACGTGTTTATTTCTTTATTTATTATATTTTCCCCCAGGATTTTGTCCTGGACGACTTTGTTTTCCTCCAGTTCCATTGATTATTTCTGCTCGGCCAGTCGGGCCAGCTAGTCTGTGGAGCCCCACGTGACGATGGCAGCTGTCGCCTGCTAAGCCTCTTCTTCATCGTTGGGTGCTGTGCTGAGCTTACAGGGGATTGGGAACAGTGTTGTGAATGGGGCAGAGCCGTTGAATCTGGTGTTGGAACAAGTGCAGGTGGAATTTGACCTCTCGGTCGGGGGCCACTGTTAGATATTTACCAGGACCGTCGCAGCCACGGCTGGCTTGTGACCTCCAGCGGATTGACCAATAACACGAAAGAGGGGAAAACAGCCTGTTGTTTTCTTTGGCGTCCCCCCCCCTCTCTGCGCTGAGCTGCCTGGGTTCCTGTGGGCAGAAACAGGCCTCTGTGAATCCTTCACAGCCTGCTGACAGGAGGCTCGACCGTTCACACTACAGCTCCACATATAGCACAGGAGTGGCTCTGACGCAGGACAGGGAGGGGTGTGTGTGTGTGTGTGTGTGTGTGTGTGAGTGAGTGTGTGAGAGCGCGCAATATCTTCTGCTGAGAGGCAGACAGACAACATGCCTGCTAATGGATGTTGTTCCTGTTAAAAGGCCCAGCACAGCCCTGTCCTATCTCCTCTCTCTAGTCAGGCAGGCAGCCTCCTCCAGGCCCCAGCCAGAGTGCACCTCAGTGTTGGGAGAGGAGTCACAGTCCTACCTAATGCTGTTACGCAACCCCTGACTAAGCAGAGGATGGGTCCTGGTTATCAGGGTAATAATACCCAGCAACGGAACACAGGATTATCTCGGTCATCAGACTTAAGTCAAGTCCTCCATGGTCATGTGGGAAGGCAGGACTTGAATCAACCTCCTAGATCGACTCCTAGCAGATGCCCACGCCGGAGTGTTCCGTTCCCGTGGCAACCCGGCTCTCAGTATTTTTCCGTTGGAAGTTGTGGGGGGGGGAGGGGGGGGGGCGGGTCTGCCAAGCGGGTGCAGGAATGTCACCTGCTCGTCTGCTGCGACTCGCCGTGGGAGTCGGGAGCCCTGCTCCCGATTGGTCCGCGGTTTTTCGGGGATGCGACGTGTCGCAGAGGCGTCGTCTCCATGGCGACGAGCGAATGAGTCACCCGAGCGCAGGGAGCGTCTGATCGGAGACACGCAAGGCAGATCTCATCCAGTTTGCGTGCCAGGGAGCAGATCCAACCTCCAGCCTGTCAATCATAGATGGAGGGTGATGGCATACAGTGAACTTTGACCCCTGCTGTAAATAAACTCAGCTAACTGCTAACCTGGCCAATGTTTGACTAGAACATCCAGGTTGATTATCGTCTACTCTGGTCTGGAGGGTTGGGTGATCTACCACACCATGCTGTGTCTCTAAGTTCACTGTGTGTGTGTGTGTGTGTTGCAGCTGCTCCAGTAGTCCCTGCCGGGGCCCCCTGATCGTCAGTAACCTGGGTCCAGGGCCTCAGTGGTGCTCCTGATGACCCTCTCCCACCATTGAAGATCCCAGGTGGGCGAGGGAATGACCAACGGGATCGCAATCTCTCAGCCAAGCTCTTCTATTCTGTAAGTGTCTGGAGGTCTTAATACATTCATGCAGGGAAGTAGTCATGCAATAAAGTAACCAAATCACATAGTTACATTTACATGGAGTCATTTATCAGACGCTCTTATCCAGAGGCAGGTAGGGTGAAGCGCCTTGTCGATCCACCTCTCTCCTCTCCCTTCCAGGACGCGCATCTTCTGGTTCTGGAGGAGGCTCCGCCCCCCAGCGGCCGCGTGCGCTTCCTGCTCTTCGAGTCCCGGCGCTCGGAGGGCCGGCGCTGCGTGTGGAGGGGGGCGCTGAAGGGCGGGAGCATCTACATCGAGATCCCCCCCGGAGCGCTGCCAGAGGGCTGCAAGGACAGGTGAGAGCTGGCTGCCCGCTCACTGGGGGGGGTGGGAGGGATGGAGGGTGAATGGAGGGTGGAAGGGAGGGATGGATGGAGAGAGGAGGGAGGGAGGGAAGGTCTGTGTGGGGGGAGGACCTGCTCACTCACCCGGTCGTCCTTCCCTCCCTCCAGCTTTGCGCTGGTGCTGGAGTTCGCGGAGGAGCGGCTGAACGTGGATCACGTCTTCGTCTGTTTCCACAAGAACCGAGACGACCGAGGTGAGCTGCCGCACACACACACACACACACACACACACCCAAAAACACACACACACAAGAACACACACACAGGCTATGGGAGACCAGGGTCTGATCTGTCACCTGTACTGTACCTTACTGACCGTGTCCCCCACCTCTCCCTCTCTCTCTCTCTTCAGCCTCTCTACTGCGCACTTTCAGCTTCCTAGGTTTTGAGATTGTGCGACCAGGCCATCCCCTCGTCCCCCCCACACGCCCCGATGCTTTCTTCATGGCTTATAGCATCGAGCGCGACTCCGACGAGGAATAAAGCTCAACCCATCTCACATACTATCTTGCTTCTAGTGTTTGCCCTCCCTCCCTTCCTTCCTCCCTTCCTTCCTCCCTCACTTAAAGTAATTATACCCACTCTTAATATGGAGGTTTCCTGTGAAGTTGTGTTTCCTTGTTCATGATCTGTATGATGTGCTGTTTTGCGATGACATATTTGCACCAGTGTACCATGTTGAGAAGCAGGAATGTACCAACTCCCCAGTAAACCAGGGGGGGTGCTCTTCCCACCACTGTAGTCCTTACCCATGATACTCTTAGCGTTAGTGTCGATTTCCCCCCCCTCCCAACCTCTCCTCCCCTTCCACACACCTCGATGATCATATCTAGGATGTAGTATTTATGGTTAAGATTTCATGCATCATATCCGTGTAATTTGTTTTCCGTGACCATCTTGCATAATGATGTTGATTTTTTTTAAATGTGTGCATGAATATTGATTTTTCTTAGTTTTGGAGTCACTCGATGATATTTCTTTTCGTTGCATGATGTACCAGTGTGCTGAATAAAAGCTGATCGGCTTGACAACCTTACTTCCTGGTTCAGTGTTGATAAGGAGCAGTTCAAAGGTCGGACAGTTTAGGAATCAGATTTTAATTCTCAGTCGAGCATTGTCTTGATAAGAAATTTAATCTCTCTTCTGAGAGAACAGTCTTTAGCACCAGCTGAAGGCTAGTTTTTCTACAAACGTAATTATTTAGTTTAGTTATTAATTCATATCAATTATTATAATTCATTTATCAATTATATTGATCATTTAACTACAGGTACTTACATTTAAGCGAGTAGAAAAATAGCAATGCCAACTCAACTGCTATGTAGTAAGGATCTCCAGGGTCCTAGTGCCCCTCTAGTTCGGGGTGTTGTGGAGCCCCAGTTGAGCTGTGGCCCTCAGCACAGATTCAGGCTCAGTCAGAGAGAGGTAGTGGAGACACAGGAAGTCCTCCCAGTCCAGGCCGGTCTGGTCTCCATGGACACCCTTCTCTGCCAGCTTCAAGACCAGCAGAGCTCTCTTCACTGAGAGCCAGTGTCGTACGACGGAGGTTTGACCTCCATGATCAGCCTCATCCTCGGCCCCATCTCCTCTGGGAGGGTTGAGGCTGAAGAGCCTAGCCCGGGGCCCCCAGAGCAGGACCTGGAGGATCCCCACCGCGTCTCCTATCTGCAGCCCGCCACCCTCCTCCCTGAGCCAGCCGCTTAGCTGCTGCAGCCCTGGGCGGTACGGAGAGTCTGCAGGTGGGAGTCTGGGGGAGGGGACCTCCTGTTGGGGAAGGCAGTGCTGGATGAGGGCCCCAAACTGGGCCTGGAGAGCCGGAGGGGGTGGGATGGGGGGAGACAGAGCCGTGTGATGTGCTAGGACCACACGAGGGGGGCCCCACTTCCTCCATAGCGCCCCAACTCTAACCTCTTCCTTCTTTCCTCTCTCTATCATTTCTTCCTCTTCATTTCCATCCTCCGCTCTTCCTCTGTCCCGTCCGTGTCCTCCTCCCTCTTCTCCATCAACTCCCACCGTCTCCCCCTCCCGCCCCTCTCGCTCGGGCCACAGCAGGAGCACATCTCGTGGGTGCAGCTCCACGCAGGTGCATGCTCCGTGGCTGTCCAGGTGCTGGAGCCCCCTGGCTACCTGCAGGAGCAGGACCCCCAGCTGCCTCTCATACCCCTGGCCCTCTGCCTCCCCCAGGCCCCTGCCCTCCTCCACAAAGTCCTCCAGGGTGGCCTGAGGCAGGTCTCTCTCCAGGGTCACCCTCCAGCCTCCCTGGAGCAGCGAGGCTACGCTCCGCTCTCTGGTCTCCCCGTTGGGCTTCAGAATCCTGGATGACTCGATGGCGCCCTCGTGTGGCGGGCTGGGTGCGCTGCGGCCAGGCTGCGAGGCAGGGGCGGGCTTGTGGAGGGGCGAGGGGCAGAGGATGGACTGGGGAGCGAAGCGAGCGAGGACCTGCTGGACGTTGATGTGAGGCGGACAAGAGGGAGGGTGAGGGGTGGGCTCGATACCACGACTCACCTGGGACGACGTACAGAGGAAATAAAAACGTTATTTACATTAACTTGATAATATTCAATCAAAGATCTGGAGCAGTATCTAATTCTAGTTCAGAGTTTAGTCCTAGACCATAATCTAGATTCTAGTCCAGAATCTAGTCCAGGAACGTTAATCCTGAACTACTGAATCAAGCAACATTTAATTGGTTTTATGAAGGAAGGTTGGTTTAGCACATGATTCTAGCAGGTCCTTCTTAAACAAGCAAAAGAGAAACATCATAACATTCTATTAAGCGTTCAGAGCAGGTGCTGTGGAGCACAAGTTGTCAGTTTGGAGGAAGTTCATATGTGTGTGTGTGTGTGCTTTGGTTTGTGTGTATGAAAACAAAGAGGTCGACTGTGGTTGGAGTCCTGCCTGCCTCTCTCTCCCTCATCTCTCTCTCTCCCTCATCTCTCTCTCTGTCTCTCTCTCTCTGCATCTTTCTCTCTCTGTCTCTCTCTCTCTGCATCTTTCTCTCTCTCTCTCTCTCTCTGTCTCTCTCTCTCTGCATCTTTCTCTCTCTCTCTGCATCTCTCTCTCTCTCTCCCCCTGTGCAGCCCTACCTTAGCAGCCAGCACCCTGCCTGGGAAGTGGGCGCTGTGCAGGCGGTAGTAGAGGACGCCCCCTATCTCCCGGGGCTGGCAGTCTCCCAGGAGGAGGTCCTGGGGCAGGGGAGCCCCCCCAGGCCCCCCCTCCCCTCCCCCCAGGAGCTCCCCAGCCTCCCGCCTCTCCGCCAGGCCCCTGAGGAACAGCAGGAGGCTCTGCTGCAGGCCCAGGGAGACGCTGGCGTGGCTGGAGAAGTTGTGGAAGAAGTGAGGCAGGAGCCGGTCAGGGGTGTGGAAGCTGAGCTGGGAGAGGGGCAGGAGGGAAGCCGGGGCCGGCTGGACGGGCCTCCGCTGGGGGACGGGGACGGAGGCGATCATGTAGACGGGGTTGTCATAGCAGTAGGGGCTGTGGGGGGCCAGGAGCAGGGGGGACCAGCCGGGAGACGGAGGCTGGAGCAGACTGGGGGGCAGGCCGGGGGAGGACGGGGGGCCCAGGTAGGCCCCTGGTAGGGACAGGGTCCTGAGCAGGCTCTTCTTAGGGACGGGGGGAGGACAGCTGTCGGAGAAGAAGCGTTCTTGGTGATGCAGAGAAGGATCTAGAACACAGAGGACAACCAGAGAGCAGACACATTGAGTTTAAAGGATGCGAAAATAATGTGAGAGGTGTGTGTGTGTGTGTTAGATTCAGGTCTGGTTTCAGGTGCAACTTCCTTCTTACAAGATAAAAAGGAAGTTAAATTTTGGAGAACAGGGAAACTGCAGACACACACACACACACACACACACACACACTACTGCTTCTCATGTACTCCTTCCTACCTTTAAAATATTTCGAGAATTTTATAAATCATGTTATTATGTTCCACACAGTTGTAGTTTGGCTTCATCAAATCTTAATGAAAATTGTAATTGAATCAACATGGAATAAATGAAGTAGATGGAGATATGAATGTATTCTTTTGTTGCTTAGTTCTAACTGTGTTTTGAGGGTTTGTTGATGGGTGTGGTGTTCAGGTGTTCAGGTGTTCAGGTGTGCAGTGAGGCTGGAGCTGCTGACCGTATCTCTGGTGGACGGGGCAGAGGGCAGCCTGACAGTCTGTGGGCTCAGGGAAGACGTCTGGCCCTGGGCTGTGGAGCTGGGGCACCCCTGGACTGTGGAGCTGGGGCACCCCTGGACTGTGGAGCTGGGGCACCCCTGGGCTGTGGAGCTGGGGCACCCCTGGACTGTGGAGCTGGGGCACCCCTGGACTGTGGAGCTGGGGCACCCCTGGACTGTGGAGCTGGGGCACCCCTGGGCTGAAGAGCCCTGCCTCTCCCTCCAGGTCTGCCCTGGAGCTAGAGTAGCCACCCCTGCACACACACACGTAAAATACACGTATTACAGACAGATGGGGAGTCATGTGGCGCAGTCGTGTGTGTGTGTGTGTGTCTTACCGGCGCTGTTTGACAGGTAGAGCTGGTGGTCTCTGTCTCTCCTCTGCACTGGTCCTGGTCTCCATCCCTGCTCTGTCTGTCGCTCTCTCTCTCTCTGTCTCTCTCTCTGTCTGTCTCTCAGTCTCTCTCTCTCTGTCTCTCTCTCTCTGTCTGTCTGTCTCCCTCTGTCACCTTTTTATCCGTGTCAACGGCAACTGAAGTGAGAGCGTTATCGTTTTCCGCAATCTTCGCTTTCTGAGGTTGGTACCGGAAAACATGTATTTATGTCTGGGCTTGTGTATTCCTCTGTGTGTGTGTGTGCGCGCGCGTGTGTGTGGGTGAAGGCAGAGCTCTGCCTAACCTCAACTACAAAAAGAGGAAGGACGATCACAGACCCAGCTTCCACCATGCTCTCTGCTCTCACGCTCCCCTTCGTCACAGGGTAAAGAACGGTCTGCATGAAGCAGACATGCAACAGGAACACCTGCCTATCCAATAACAGCTCACCTACTGTATTACAACACCATCCACTCACACACACACACACACACACACACACAGCTGAAGTGAAAGGATGATGCTATTCTGCTGCCTCTACTATGGAGACCCATGTGGGGTTGATGTGTATTCCTGTCATCTCCTATGGGAGACACTTCACTGCAGTGATTACATGGAGATATGACGAGGGTGAAGAGAGCCTGGGTGAAGGGGTTCGTTTGATCTGCGTCCAGGGGGCGCGCTGCGCGGGTCTTCTGTCTACGAGGAGCACTCTCCCTCTTACTCATGCTAATGCTCTCCTTCCCTCTCTCTCTCCCTCATTCCCCCTCTCTCCCTCTCTCTCTCTCTCTCTCCCTCTCACCCTTCCTCCCAGAAACCCTTCAGATTCTAAGGGCCTGTGAAACGCCTCTCGTTCTTACCTCTGTGCGTCAGACGCCTTAATGGCCGCACACACCCACAGACACAGCGCGCAGACACACACAAAGAGCTGTGGCTCCCAGTGGGAGGATGTGTAGTTCAGGTGGTGTGTGGTCATTGCACTGCAATTAGATCTGGCAGCAGTCCGCAGTAGAGTAACAATATTATTATATTTAAAACTGTAAAAGCAAAAAAAGTATTTCATTTATAGAAACATTGTGTTTATTCAGCAGAGACATCAGAGGAGATGTAAAGATAATATTGACAGATTATCAATGGAACATTTTGACACACTGACAATGTATGGAGCTCAGAAACAGGTAGTAAGTGTTCACAAACACAAAGGAATTTGCTGTAGTCTGGATGGACCCTCCATCCATCTCTTTTTCTCTCTCCGTCCATCTCTCTCCCTCCCTCTTTCTCTCTGTCCATCTCTCTGTCTCTCTTTGTCTCCTCTCTTCTTCTGTCCTCCTGTCTTCACTGGGAGGTGAAGTGTTTGCGTATGACCCCCCAGAGCCTTCTGGTTGGTTTGCCCCCCGAGGAGGAGGAGGAGGCGGAGGAGGAGGAGGGCAGGCTCCAGGCTGTCGATGTGGTCCGCCTCAGCATCTTCTTCTTTGGTACTTCTCCCAAGGAGGAAGTGACATCCTTGGAGAGGTGAGGAGTGTGGGAGGTCCGTCGGGGGGCGGGTCTGGGGTTGGCGAGGGCAGGGGTGCGAGAGGCGGGGGTTAGGGAGGGTCTGGCCAGGGAAGGACTGAGAGAGGCAGGGGTTAGGGAGGGTCTGGCCAGGGCAGGGGTGCGAGAGGCGGGGGTTAGGGAGGGTCTGGGGTTGGCCAGGGCAGGGGTGAGAGAGGCGGGGGTTAGGGAGGGTCTGGCCAGGGTAGGGGTGCGAGAGGCGATGGGGCTGGTTCGTGGCGTCCCCCAGGGTCCCTGAGGCCTGTCTGAGCTCTCCTCCCAGGCTTGCGGACGCCGCAGACAGAGCAGAGCTTCCTCGCTCGCCATCTGAGGACTCCTGCTCAACGTCACGAAGCCGTAGGGGGTGGTCACCTTCTCCAAGTGTGGCAGGGACAGCGCCGCCCTGCTGGCCGGGTCCGGGCAGTGCTGGTCCTCCAGGTAGGGGACGGAGCTCCCCCTGCGGACCGCCCTCCTGCCCAGGGTGAGGGGGTCGGACACGGAGCGGTGGGCGAGGCGCCCGGGGTAGGAGGCGCTGGAGGAGGACGAGGAACTGGAGGAGGGGGGCACGGACAGCGAACACATGGCGGCCTCCAGCCCCGCCCCCTCCTCCCTTTCTCCAGCTCCACCCTCTCCTGGTTTCCTCCCTCCGTCCTCAGCCTGTTGGCCGACCGGCTGCACCGACAGGCTGGGAATGGTGAAGCGCGGGATGCTGTCCGGCGTAAGGATGTTGGTAAAGACGTTTTCTTTGCTGGAGTGACCCTCTGATCCGGAGAAACTGCCCAGAGAGCGAGCGCCGCTGGTCGCCCACAGCAGGGCGCGCAGCCCGGCGCTGCTGTGTCTGCGCTCCGTCGAGAAGTCGAGCGCGTCTGGTTTGCCGCGGAGTCGGGCGCAACTCCCGATGGCGCCAACGCTGACGGTGCGCGTGACAGCCATGCAGTGCTCCATTGTGACCGTGAGCTGTCAGCGCTGTACCGAGGGTCTGGAAAATGATGGTTTAGAGGCTGGTAACGTGCGGTTTTTATACTTTACTGCCGTCTACCCCCCCCCCCCCCCCCCCCTCTTCCGGTCTCTCCCACTCCAAACGCGCAACAGGCTTGAATGTTAATGCAGGTGTGACGGCGTCACAACGGAAGCTCCTTAAGTGGTTCTCTCTCTCTTTCTCTTTCTGTCTCTCTTTCTCTGTCTCTCTCTCTCTCTCTCTCTCTCTAACTCGGTCTCTCTCTCTCTCTCTCTCTCTCTGTCTCTCTCGGTCTCACTCTCTCTTTCTCCCTCTCTTACTCGAGGGCTCCACAAAATGCATCCCAATCAGATTCAGAAATAGCCCCAAGTGCACAAATGACGTTATTGTATTGCTTATGTAGATTACACACGAAAAGTGTCTGCCTATTAATAGCAACAGACGGACGCACGTAGTTAAATGTATTCAGGCAGGAGTAGGTCTGGATCTACATTCACGTGAGAAACACCATGTCCAGTTAATATGTTTAATATGCCGTTTCTAGAACACGTCGTAAAAATAACACTTTGTCAAACATATAACGACACAAAGTATTTCTAGGAAAGGAGCGTCCAATTACTTATTAAGTTATAGTTAAAGTTTCGGGGCATTAAAAATGTAGAGCACAGCGACATATGGTGGACATTTTGGGTAATAAAATCCCAAGAGGCCCTGCCTAGTGGCCACACACGTTAATTACTTCGGAGCGCGTTAATTGGTCGCGCAAAGCGATTGGTTGATGAACGGGTCACGGTCCGAACGCGGTGATTGGCTGGAATGACGTCATCCCAGAGGCCATTTGAAGCCGCACGAGGTCCGCACGAGCCATCAGTCAGCGAGCCTCTCTCTTTCACAGCAGGATGACTTTAGAGAGCAGCAACACCGTCCAGCAGAAGGAAGAAACAGTTGTTCAGGTGAGAACATGTCCGTCTTTTCATCCATATACTTTAATTTAACTACAAACACACTGATAAACCAGCCATTTACAGGCCGATAGACGCGGCGGGAAGTTTAAAAGTGTGTTTGGTTGTTTTTGGGTTGAAGTTTATTGAGCGAGACAGTGACAGCACGAGTCAGCGCGCGGGTAGTTGTTTGATATCCGAGGAAGTTTAGCAACAACAACAACAACAAAAGTCACAGATTTGAAACTAACATGGCGTGTTTTTATTTTATTTTTACATTGTTTCTCAGGTGATTCCGGCGAAGAGAAGCGGTGTGGTTAGAACCGTTTTCTGTCGCCTGTTTCAGGTTTGGCCCCTCAGCCTCATGGTAAGACGGTCTCGTTAACTCGCTATGATATTTAGCTCACCTAACTTAAAAACCCGGATTTGAGACGAGTTCTCACAAAACTCACCATTCTGACTTTACCCTGACAACTTTTCGCCCGCCGTGAGCAGACGCGAGCTGTCCGTGGCTTTTGGAGGTTGTTCTGGTTCTCCCCTTCGGAAGAGAGGGTCGCTGTGGTCGGTGAAGAGGTCGACCATTCCCCCCGACACTGCGTCTCTGTTCGGAAGCGCATCAGCCGCTTTACCCGCCTGCTATTGGCTGTGCTGCCCCGCCGCGTGCAGGGCGCGCTGGGGTACACCGTCTGCACGAGCATCGGGTGTTCCCTCTCTCCAGGTACCTTCTGCCATGTGCTCATTAGGCTCATCCAGCACAAATTAACCTGTAACATGCTTAACCTGAACATATTAATGTCTCATGTATATTTATTCTAGTTATTTTAACACTTATTAGTTATTTTAGCACTACGTTTTTACTACTGTTGAACTGACTACAAGCACTTTCAATTTAGTTGTACCTGTGACAATGACAAATGAAGATCCTTCTAACCAGTAGATTAAGGGGAAGGGGTGAGACAGAATTGGAAATGGCCCTTAATCTTTTAATGTTTAATGAATAAATCTCCAGGTCAGTGAAATAAAGTAACCCACTGCTGTGTAAATACGCCTGCTTCCTGTCACGTGTTTCCTGTCCCAGAGTTGAGCTTGTCGCCCACTAAGCCTTGTGGGAAGGGCAGCAAGAGGAAGCAAGATGACCTGGAGGAGGAGGAAGAGGAGGATGAGGAGCCTGTCACCTGGGCGACCTGGGTGAACCAGGAACTGGCGGACGATGACCCTGTTGTGGACCCTGACTATGAGGTGATGGATTGGTGACCTCTGCCCTAGCCCAAAGATTCATTATAGTATCGCTTGGATGAGCGTGTCAATATCAGCACAAGCTAGCCTGGACTTGTATTGTATGCTGACTGTAAAATAAAGTTAATCAGTTCATCGTTGTATGGGGAAACACTGCATACACAAATGCACCGCTGACCTTGTCACCCCTCTTGACCCCTGACCTCTACCGCAGACCAGCCTGGTGGAGACCGACAGTGAAGAGTACTGCTCTCAGAATGATACAGAGTCTGAAGTGGAGATCCAGAACGGCATGGTTGTCATCGCCGACCTGGAAAAGGTAAACGTCTAAAACTCCTAACTCGCACGGCAACCGTGACTCCCTTGCACACGTCATTAACCTGTGACCCCCTGACCTGTTCCCCTTGGCTGCTGGTGTAAACTGAGGAGGTCCCTGCTTGAAGCTCACGCCAAAAGGCCTGGTTGTCACGGAAACGGTACGCTCCTCATGCTAAAACGTAAAACTGAGTTTAACGCCTTTCGCGTGTAGGGTAACGAGTGGAGGGTTCATCCTGTGTAGACCTGCAGGGTGTGGTTAAGTCTCCATGTGAGGCACTGTCAATCACTGTTAATGTTGTGCAAATAATTATTCTTGAATAATTATCCATCCGTTAACTGATTGGAATACTGTTTCTGAACTTGTACCCGTTAGGCTGTACTTCCGGATGTGGTATTTGTTGGTTTTGAGGGTGGTTTTGTGTCCCCATCAGGCATTGGGATCCTGCAGTCATGGGTGTCTACCGGATGTTGTCTCCTGGATGACCTCTTCTATGTACAATATGTTTTTTCTATGTACTGTTCAATAAAACTTTAAACTTTAATATGAAATCGATTGTAGTTCCTTTACTAGCCAGTAGGTGGCAGTTTTAATCCAAATATTTACATAAAGCGTAGCGTTGAGGGGGTGTTTAGTGTTCTCGTTCAGCTTCACTGGATCTGTCCTTTCAAATATGACCTGAAGTCATTTAGCTGGTGTCAGGAGAATGTGAGCTGTGAATAAAAATGAGGGTTAGGCATGGTGGCTCTAAGAGCTGTTGGGATAATGCACAGATTACACGCTTCCTCTCAAAGATAATTAAAAACCTGTGGGGGGGTACGAGGTATGGGGCGTTTCTGATTGGCTATCGGCTGACCTGTCACCTGTGGCTTAATTGGAAAGTGCCGAGTTGTCTGCTACGGTATTTGGGATGTTGTAGAGTTACCTTTCCTCCCATGTTGTGGAGACGCCTAGCTGCTGTGACCTCTGACCCCGTGTCTTCCTGTCCCTGCAGATGTCCCAGCAGCAGCTTGAGGGCTCTGGGAGGAGATGAAGGGTTGCAGAGAGGCCCCTGGACTGGAGGGCCTGAGTCATGACTGAGCTGCTGCGTGGAGGTAATGAACACAGGCTGCCTGAAGGAGATGAGGGGCTTGTTCCTGTTTGGGCTGGTTTTATGCGGGGAGGCTGATTTAGAGGGTTCTAGAAATATCTCTCCTCTCCCATCCTCCTGCCTTCTGTCGTCTCTGTTCCCCTTTTCTCTCTCCCTTGCTCCTCTCCTCCTTTCCCCTCCTCTCATCTCTCCCTCGCTCCTCTCCTTTTCCCTCCTCTCGTGTCTCTCCCTCGCTCCTCTTCTCTTTTCCCCTCCTTGTGTCTCTCCCTCGCTCCTCTTCTCTTTTCCCCTCCTTGTGTCTCTTCCTCGCTCCTCTCAGCTCTTCCCCAGTCCTTCCAGCTGGAACAGGGAGTGTCTCTCCTATCATCTAACCATCCCTACCCACTCTCTCTCTCTCTCTCTCTCTCTCTATCTCCCCCTCTCTCCCCACCCCTCTCTCTCTCTCCCTCTCTCCCCTGTCTCCCTCTCCTTCCCTCTCTCCCCCCCTCTCTCTCCCTCTCCCCCCCTCCCTCTCACTGAGGTGACAGACCCATACAGTCCTTCAGTCTTAGTATCCCCCCCTCGTCTGTTCCTGTGTCCCAGACAGTGACAGCTTACATCACCACAGCAGGTTAACTTGGGTCCTTTTCACCGGCGCCTTGTTCATTTTTCATCTGAGGCAAAAGAAAAAGCTATTAGCCTCTGAATGTCAAAACACGGGACTGCTCTTGTTATTTCTCCGTCCCCATCGGGGAGAAGGCAGTCTTATACTGGATGTCTGGTAAAAACCAGACATTGTTGTTCTGCTAGAAATGAAGGGGGCCGGGGGCTTCAGACACGCCATCACAGTTAGCAATCAGAACATATTTCAGGTTCCTTATAGTTGGTATTTATGCCCTTGCTCGCTTAGCTGTGGACCTCCACACCCTCATCCAGCCCTCCTGGGGAGAGGGGCAGGGGGAAGTCAACAAAGGTTGTTATTTTTATGTATTGTAAGGAGAAGGGGAGGGGAGGAAGAGAGATGGACCTCCAGGTAGGCTGTCCTCCAGGTAGGCTGTCCTCCAGGCAGGCTGTCCTCCAGGCAGGCTGTCCTCCAGGCAGGCTGTCCTCCAGGTAGGCTGTCCTCCAGGCAGGCTGTCCTCCAGGCAGGCTGTCCTCCAGGCAGGCTGTCCTCCAGGCAGGTTGTCCTCCAGGCAGGCTGTCCTCCAGGAAGGTTCTCCTCCAGGTAGGCTCTCCTCCAGGTAGACTGTCCTCCAGGCAGGCTGTCCTCCAGGTAGGCTCTCCTCCAGGCAGGCTGTCCTCCAGGCAGGTTGTCCTCCAGGCAGGCTGTCCTCCAGGGGGCTCTGCAGTGTGTTCTGGTGGGGTGGTGCTGTCTCGTTGTGCGGTGATGGATGACAGCAGCACTGACGCATGGAAGCCGTGTTATTGGAGGCTTTATGATGTGTCGTACGCTCCATATGGCTGGGGAGGACTTCTCTTCTTCTCTCCTCTTCATCCTCTCTCTGTCTCTCAACTTTTCCCTCTCAGTACTCTCTCCCTCCCTCTGCCTCCCTTCCCGCTG
>CM059336.1:7306678-7311678 GCA_030340685.1 Protosalanx chinensis
TCCAGTCCAGGTGTGTGTGACTACAGTCCAGTCCAGGTGTGTGTGACTACAGTCCAGTCCAGGTGTGTGTGACTACAGTCCAGTCCAGGTGTGTGTGACTACAATCCAGTCCAGATGTGTGTGACTACAGTACAGTCCAGGTGTGTGTGACTACAGTACAGTCCAGGTGTGTGTGACTACAGTCCAGTCCAGGTGTGTGTGTCTACAGTCCAGTCCAGGTGTGTGTGTCTACAGTCCAGTCCAGGTGTGTGTGGCTACAGTCCAGTCCAGGTGTGTGTGACTACAGTCCAGTCCAGGTGTGTGTGACTACAGTCCAGTCCAGGTGTGTGTGGCTACAGTCCAGTCCAGGTGTGTGTGACTACAGTACAGTCCAGGTGTGTGTGACTACAGTCCAGTCCAGGTGTGTGTGACTACAGTCCAGTCCAGGTGTGTGTGACTACAGTCCAGTCCAGGTGTGTGTGGCTACAGTCCAGTCCAGGTGTGTGTGACTACAGTCCAGTCCAGGTGTGTGTGACTACAGTCCAGTCCAGGTGTGTGTGACTACAGTCCAGTCCAGGTGTGTGTGACTACAGTCCAGTCCAGGTGTGTGTGACTACAGTCCAGTCCAGGTGTGTGTGACTACAGTCCAGTCCAGGTGTGTGTGACTACAGTCCAGTCCAGGTGTGTGTGACTACAGTCCAGTCCAGGTGTATGTGACTACAGTCCAGTCCAGGTGTGTGTGACTACAGTCCAGTCCAGGTGTGTGTGACTACAGTCCAGTCCAGGTGTGTGTGACTACAGTCCAGTCCAGGTGTGTGTGACTACAATCCAGTCCAGGTGTGTGTGACTACAGTACAGTCCAGGTGTGTGTGACTACAGTCCAGTCCAGGTGTGTGTGACTACAGTCCAGTCCAGGTGTGTGTGACTACAGTACAGTCCAGGTGTGTGTGGCTACAGTCCAGTCCAGGTGTGTGTGACTACAGTCCAGTCCAGGTGTGTGTGACTACAGTACAGTCCAGGTGTGTGTGGCTACAGTCCAGTCCAGGTGTGTGTGACTACAGTCCAGTCCAGGTGTGTGTGACTACAGTCCAGTCCAGGTGTGTGTGACTACAGTCCAATCCAGGTGTGTGTGACTACAGTCCAGTCCAGGTGTGTGTGACTACAGTACAGTCCAGGTGTGTGTGGCTACAGTACAGTCCAGGTGTGTGTGGCCCCTCTGTCTGTCTTGATAGGGAGTGACTGGTCTCTTCAGACCCCCAGCTGGGAGCTTTGACAGGTGTCACTCAGCATCTTTAACACCACGCTGCCAACAGGCCAGGAACCAGGGGGGGGGGGGGGGGGGGGGGACATGAGCAGATATGACATGCAGGGAGGGAGGGAGGGAGAGAGGGAGAGAAAGAAAGATAGAGGACACAATGACACAGAGAGAGAGAGAGAGAGAGAGAGAGAGAGAGAGAGACAAGGAGAACCGACCAGTTACATACCTCTCTTTGCCAAAATAAATCCCCTAATGACAGTGATGCAAAATAGTGGACGCAACATTAGCTTACTAATTCAATGGTAGAGCCGCCCCCTCTCCCCATTCCCTTCACAGAGCTCCCCTTCCCCCCCACACCAGATTACAGTGCTGGAGAGAGACAGAGACTAGAGAGAGCTCTGCCTGCAGAGGTGAGCAGAAGCCCGGTCTCTCCACAGTCGTCTTCTCCTCAGCCTGGGGTCTGCGACACCTCTCCCCCTTTTCCATTTTCACTCTGCACGGCTCCCTCTCTACCTCTCCCTCCCTCTCTCTCTCCCGCCCTCCTCTCCACCTCTCCCTCCTTCTCCCCTCCCTCCTCTCCACTTCTCCCTCCCTCTCCCCTCCCTCCTCTCCACCTCTCCCTCCCTCTCTCTCTCCCGCCCTCCCTCCCTCTCTCTCTCCCTCTCGTCCCCTCTCCCCCTCCTCTCTCTCTCCCTCTCTGTATGACCTCTCTCCCTCTCTCATGCTTTCTATCTGCCTCTATCTCTCTGTCTCCCTCTCATCTCTTTCCAGCCTAACCTTTTCTCTCTCCCAATTCACTCTTAGCATGGCTCCATCTCTCTCTCTCTCTCTCTCTCTCTCTCTCGCCCCTGCATATAGAAAGGCATGAGCTTCTCTTCCATGTCCAGTCCTGTTTGTGTGCGTCTGGATTCATGGCTGAGCGGTTAGGCAGTCCTTGGGCGAGGCACTTCACCCTACTTACCTCACAATGTCCCTGTACTTGCTGGAAGTCGCTCTGGATAACAGCGTCTGCTGAATGACTCCATGTAAATTTATCACATTCTCCCCCAAGGTGATCTGATTATGACAGTGATACAGTGAGATGTGGTCTTTTGGTGGGAGTCGTTCCTCGTCTTGTTTGAGGGTTTAAGTTGGTCACAGGTGCTGATCTGAGGACATTTAAAGCCCAATTTGGTCTCGATTTCACGCGATTAAAATATGCAAATGATCTTGTCAGACAGCAATTTGCTATAACCTTGACAGTATTCATTCAACTTATTGGAATTTGGTGTCATGAATTATTGAAAAGCAGATAGTACAGAGACCTCGGTGCGCACACGCACACACACACTCATACAGAACACAAACACACACACACACACACACAGAACACACTTACTCAGGTACACAGACCTCATCTCATGCCAGCTAATGACTTGTAGCCGCAGGTGTCGCACACAGAAGGAATGACTCTCATTGATACTGTGAGCTCTCTCACCCCCCTCCCCCCCGCCTCTCTCTCTTTCCCTCCCCCTCTGTTGCTTGCTCTTTCTCACACACACACAACCAGACAAGCACACACTCTTTTACAGATCATATCAAAGGGAATAATGCAGTCCTATCAGCAACTGACCCATTAACACAACTTGCTTTTCATCTTCCGCTCCACCCTAGTTCCTCCTCTCCTCTCCCCATCGTCCCTGTGCTCATATTAGGGCCTCTGCTTCCCTGCGCTCCTCTGCTGTGGATGCAGGAGGTGTTGGAGGAGAGGGAGGTAGATGCTCTGAATGGGAGGAAGTCAGATGGCCCAGTTTAGGCCATGAAGACAGAGATGGAGCCGGGAATGAGGCCAGGGCAATACTCTCACATCTCTTCCTTCCTTCCTTCCTTCCTTCTTTCCTTCTTTCTTTCATTATTTCCTTCCTTCTTTCCTTCCTTCCTTCTTAGCTAGCTAACTCCTGCTACCACAACGCACACAACTAGCTAACTCCTGCTACCACAACGCACACAACTAGCTAACTCCTGCTACCACAACGCACACAACTAGCTAACTCCTGCTACCACAACGCACACAACTAGCTAACTCCTGCTACCACAACGCACACAACTAACTAACTCCTGCTACCACAACGCACACAAGTGGCATTAATGTGCTTCATCTCTGCTCTCCGCTCTGCTGTGCAACTAGGGCGTGTGTCTGTCTGTCTGCACGCCATCTGTCTGGCTGTTTGTCAGTTTGAGAATGTGTGTGTGTAGGTATGAGTGTCTGTTGGAGGGCTTGTCTGTCTACACAAACATTGTGCAGACAGTATCACTGAGGTTGTGTGTGTGTGTGTGGGTGGAATGGAGGAGGTTGTGAGAAGTGAAGTTGTTATTAATGTTTCAATAACCTCCGAGTCCTTGATTCACCAGTGTCTGGATCTGAGGTCTGAGATTGGTGAGAAAACAGGAAATTAAGATGAGGAGAGGAAAGGGGAGGAGGAGAGAGGAGGAGAGGGTAGGAGGAGAGAGCAGAGGAGGAGAGGGGAGGAGGAGAGAGGAGAGGAGAGGAGGAGAGAGGAGAGGAGGAGAGGGGAGGAGGAGAGAGGAGAGGGGATGGGAGGGGAGGATAGAGAAGGAGAGGCGAGGGGAGGATAGAGGAGGAGAGACAAGGGGAGAGGAGGAGAGGCGAGGGGAGAGGAGAGGGAGGAGAGGAGAGAAGAGGAAAGGATAAGAGAGAATAGGAGAGAAAGGACGGACAGGGAGGAGCGGAGATGAAAAAAGAGGAGAGGAGACCAACTCACCATCCTGTCTAATCTTCTCTCATGGTTTGGCTTTTGCACTAACAGGCTTAAATTGAATGTAGCAGTGGTCAGCACCTTTCATACATTTACACACACACTCACCAGACACACACACACACACACACAAAAATATCTAGTCAGGGATATATCAGTGTTCTTTGATCCTACTCTGTATGTGAACCTGAGGGTGTGTGTGTGTGTGTGTGTGTCTGTGTGGGTGTGCGGATACGTGTGTTTCCGCTTGTGTGCGTCTATATCAGAAGTCTGTAGATCTATATCTGCTCCTCCTACTGCAAGTCCGCCAGGGAGAAACGACCGCATTAAGTTTAATCTCCGGGAGCATCGACGGTCTGTGTTGGCGATGGGATTAGTCCTTCTCCTGCCTAGCGACAGCCGACCATGTCGTCCACGTGTCCCTGTAATTGGCCGGCGTCGGATCCGTAGGACAGTATTAGTGGGGGAATCGTCGGGGTGGTCATAAGCAGAGTCAGGTGGAGCGTGTGAAGGCAGAGCCGTCTGATCTCATCCGCTGCCCACCCCCCACCACCCCCCGCCCCTCTCCTCTCTCATCTCCCCCTCTTCCTCTCTCATCCCCCCTCTCTTCTCTCATCCTCCCTCTCTCTCCCTCTCTCCCTCTCTCTCTCACTCACTCACACACCAAGGGCACTCAGTACTTTCATCAAGGTCCAAACGTACATCAGTTTCAGATTCCTGCCGAGTCATTAACATACCATCATAACCCCCTCCTCGACCCCACATCTGTTCTGAACCGGCTCAGCTTGACCTCGTCAGCTCTGTGTGGCAGGGGATGGGACCAGCCTGGTGTGGCAGTGTTCAGGGGCTAGTGTTCAGGGTCTAGTGTTCAGGGTCTAGTGTTCAGGGTCTAGTGTACAGGGTCGAGTGTTCAGGGTCTAGTGTGCAGGGTCTAGTGTTCACGGTCTAGTGTTCACGGTCTATTGTTCTGGGTCCAGTGTTCAGGGTCTAATGTGCAGGGTCTAGTG
>CM059336.1:7316913-7341913 GCA_030340685.1 Protosalanx chinensis
CGGAACAGAAGAACTTCCTGTTGAACCTAATTGGATTAACAAACCAAAGAACTGTAACAAGAGTATAGAACTGGATTATTCCTGTCAGGGTAAGACGACAAATCTGCTTCACTTTACCACAATGCATCTGTGACACTGTCAAAAGTGACTTGAATCAGTAGTAAACAAATAACAAACTAACACGATTTGTTCTACTGTGTGGCAATGCCCACAGGTAAAGGTGTATCTGAAGTGAACATCTCTATGTTGGAGCCGTACACCGAGTATAACTGCACTGGACGGGTCATACTCAACAATCGGACCATAAATCAAAAAAACTTTACTGTCAACGTAGACTGCAGTGAGTTGAAAACGATTCAAGAATAATGGCTGTATGGAAATCCCAACCCCCCCCACACACTAAAAAAAGAGCTTCAACTAACACAAGGACGCAGTGTGACTTTCGTGTCCCGTTTCATTCGACAGGTTTACATATTCGATTGTCAAGCTCTGCCCAGAGTAATACATCTATTAGCCTGAGTTGGGAGACGACATATAAAAAGTGCCGCGAGGAACACCTTCGAAAGCTCTCATACAAGAGCTGCTGTTCTGAAGTGAAACCCAACAGCTCACCAGGTACGAGGCCTGGACCATCGGACTATTTGTAAAGCTTCTGTGTAAGAGTGGAACCTCGTCATAACGTTTTTTCCCCCCTTAGTATGCGGGCCAGTTACCAAAGTCAGCAGTGTTGAGATCCCCGGATTGAAACCATATAGGGATTATATCTGTTCTGTAAATACTTCTTACAATGACAACCCTGTTAAAGTGAAAGTCGATAAAGAAACATTTCGATAAAGACCAAACCTGGAGGTAAGGATCTGCCGCTCATTCATTATGACAAATTATTAATGGATGGCAAAATGTGGTTATGAATATTTAGGCCTAGTCAATGTTCTGCTAACAGGAGCCTAGTTGATGTTTCATTATATTTATACTGTGGAGGGGGCATGGAGGGGGCATGCTAATGCTAAAATCTCATTCCTACTCTCTCTGTATTTCCCAGTTCCTAAAATAGTTGAACTCCGTTCTACGGTTTTGAAAGAAAACAATTATTTCTTCATCGAATGTGGGGATCTATCTAAGGAAGATTGGAACGGGCCAAACATGACATACACGGCCTTCCTCAAAGATGGACCCTCATTGGAGAAAAATACCTGCCAATTTGATTTCCCAGATCTTAGCTATTCCACAACTTACACCCTAACTGTAAATCTTTTCTTTTGTTGTGACATTCAGAAAACGTACGGTATTTGGACTTGGAGGCAGAAGTGTTAGAGTAACCAAAGATTTGATTTTTTTTTTAAGATGATTGCTTTCAACGGGCATTTCAACAGTCCACTGAAAGTACGAGAGATTTATACTCGCTGTAAGTGAGCTACCTGGGTTTTTTTTCTTGCCCATATCACGTTTAACTAAACATCCATATTATTCCAGCGTCGTTTTTTGTAATTATTTGACTGTATCTGGTGGTCCTGTTGTTTCTTACTGGAGTGTGCATAAACACTGTCCCCTGTGTCATCTCCATCACCCTCCCAGACAACGATAAAGCTGTGATCGGGATCTTGGTCTTCCTCATCATCCTCACCTCTCTCGCCCTCACCCTTCGTCGTCTACAAGATTTACTTCCTGCATCGCAGGAAGTTTGGGTTCGTCCGTCAATCCGTGTCACGTAATCGTGGCGACTTTTGGTATGTCCACCGGATCGAGAGTCCATGTTTAAAGGCCGAGAGCGTATTTCAAGTGCATCCTGCGCCGGAACCTTTGTCCATTATCACGATGAACTTCTCATCTCATATCAGATGTCCTTCTCTTCCACAGCGTCAGTCATGAAACCCATGAGCTGTTTGTGCAAAGTAAGTGAATCTTTTTTAATTTCCTTTATTTTTGTGTTCAGTGTCCTTCTTTAATGGGGATAATGTTAAGGAAGCACAGTGCAACAATGCGAGGAACACTTCAACCTGTCATCAGTTCTATCTGTATAAAAAGGAGGGAGATGTTACCAGGTCGTAATACGTGAACGTTGGAATCTAGAAACTTCTCTGTGCAATTCGTTGACGTATCTTGCTGATGATTGGTCGATGCTTGCCTAGGCAGCGAGGACACCCTGATGAGCGTGGAGCCCATCTCAGCAGAACTCCTCCTGGACACCTACAGAGGAAGATAGCAGATGAGGGCCGACTGTTCCTGGACGAGTTTCAGGTGAAACTCGGAGCGCCGCGCTCTCCATTTTCCACTTTCCTCGCTCGCTTGCTGGTTCAGGACTTTCAATATACGTTTCGATTTTTCTTCACGTTAGTACACGCGTGTTTCGGTTTACAAACACGTGTTTTGGGGTTTGATTTCATTGATATGTTCTCAGACTCTCGGCTGATAGACCGTTGACAGTCACATCTTTGATTGAATTTGTTAGAGGTTAGAGGGAGTCTACTGATGTTAACTTTCTGATGATCTGATGTATCAAAACCATCTCGTTCAATTCATCTAAGCTACTGTTTATATTTACATTTACATGTCTCTCTCTCTCCCTTAGATATATGATTGTTTGCAATAAAACTTAAGTATTCGTTGAGGTATATGCCTCCCTTGTTTTAAGAATGGATCAAATTCAGTTTATGTTACTGCCTCTACCATTTTCCTCTTGCGGCCTCCTCCTCTCACATAATCGCTGTCTCCTTTTAGAGCATTCCAAGGGTCTTCAGCGCCTACACAGTTAAAGAAGCCAGGAAACAATGCAACCAGGTCAAGAACCGTTACGTTGACATCCTGCCTTGTGAGTGACGACCAGAGTATCAAACCTGCTGCGTTTAGTCATTCAGTTGAACAGATCTGAGCAAAGGTCCAACTTGAAAGGGTCTCTTTCTGTCTCTCTCTCTCTGTTACTGTCTCTCTCTTTCTGTCTCTCTCTTTCTGTCTCTCTCTCTGTTACTGTCTCTCTCTGTCTCTCTCTCTGTTACTGTCTCTCTCTGTCTCTCCTTCTCTGTCTCTCTTTCTCTGTCTCTCTCTTTCTGTCTCTCTCTCTGTCTCTCTGTCTCTCTCTCTCCCTCTCTCTCTCTGTCTCTATATCTCTCTCCCTCTCTCTCTCCCTCTCTGTCTCCCTCTCTCTCTCTCTGTCTCTGTTTTGTCAGATGATCTTAACCGCGTGCAGCTGAGTTCTGGGAGCGGAGAGATCGGAGCGGACTACATCAACGCCAGCTTCATTGACGTGAGGAGGATCAGTGGGGGGACTTGACGGACAAAAGCCCTCGGTCTTTTTGGCAGACGCACAAGTCAGCCTTAGACTGAGCGCTGTTTCTGTTGTGACGTGGTGTTGAGAGAGGCTGATCTTTCCTGTCAAACACAGGGGCTGATGTTGTGTGTCTCTTTCACTACAGGGTTTCAAGGAAGCAAGAAGTACATAGCCGCACAGGGTGAGGTCAATATAGCTATGGGAGTCATTAGAATTACGACTCATTCATTCGACTCACTGAAGCCTGTAGTACAGTAAACCCTCGTTTTTCACGTTGGTTACGTTCCAAAGAGAACCTGTGATAAGCGAAATCCGTGAAGTAGAAACGTTTTATTTTATTTATTATTATTATACAATTAAATACTCTATTATATATTCAAACCAAAGAACAAACCATTTTTTACAGGCCCAAGCATTTGATGAACAAATAAAAGTACTGTATCCTGTAAACCGCAACTTTGTTAATGCACAGATTTATGTTGGAGAGACTGTGTAGCCAATCAGAATGCAGAACACTATGCACGATGCAAATCCGTGAAGTAGTGAACCGTGATATAGCGAGGGTTCACTGTATTGACCGTTTGTGGTTTTCATATCGTAATGTGTGTGTGTGTGTGTGTTGGTGTGTGTTTGCAACAGGCCCGAAGGAAGAGACTGTCGCTGATTTCTGGAGGATGATCTGGGAGCAACAGTCGTCCATCATCGTCATGGTGACCCGTTGTGAGGAGGGTAACAAGGTAAGAGGGCGTCTCTCAACGTCGTCGTCATGGTGATGACACAGACACTAATACAAACTATGTTCCTTTTGATTGGTCACAAGTATAGCCGACCATTTTGTATCATTATGGACAAACGGATGATGAATTTGCACCTCCCAGTGGAGGTGATGATGAAGACAATAACGATGATGACGAAGATCACGATGATAGCAGCTCAAAATAACGATAATGAGAACGATGATAATAAATCATGATGATGATGATGATGTTGGGCAGCCATGATGAAGATAGCGATAAAGAACCAAAAACGAGGCCGATGTCCTGCAGATTAAATGTGCCCAGTACTGGCCGGGCGCCGAGCAAGAGGCCGAGATCTTCCACGAGTTTGTGGTGAAGCTGAACCAAGAGGACCTCTGCCCTGATTACATCATCCGCCGCCTCAGCCTGACTAACGTGAGTCTCCCAGCTCTGACTGTGAACCGCCCTCAGTACACTGACAGCATAGCACCCCTCTCTCAGTTACATGGAGTCGTTTATCAGACGCTCTCATCCAGAGAGACTTCCAGCAACTACAGGGACATCCCCCCCCCCCCCGAGGCAAGTAGGGTGAAGTGCCTTGCCCCAAGGACGCAAAGTCATGTTGACACAGCCGGGGTTCGAACCGGGGACCTTCTGATTCCTAACCAACGCTCTAACCGCACGACTCCCTACCCTCTCTCTCCCCCTCTCTCTCCCTGTGGGTGTGCATGGCGTGTATCCTTCCAGAAGAGAGAAAAGTCCTCCGAGAGAGAGGGTGACCCACATCCAGTTCACCAGCTGGCCAGACCACGGGGTGCCAGGGGAACCCCACCTGCTCCTCAAGCTCCGGCGCAGGGTCAACGCCTTCAAGAACCTCTTCAGCGGACCAATCGTCATCCACTGCAGGTGAGGCACGGCCATGACACCCTCCACGTCACGTGTTTACGTAGTGACAACACGGTCTAATACACGTCCTGTCTGTGTTTGTTTTGGTGGGTGTTTTATGTGTGTGTGTGGTGTGTGTGTGTTTATTACATGTGGATCTGTGTCTGTGTGTGTTCGTGCCGGTGTGTGGTGGGTTTGTGTGTGTGTGCGGTGGGTGGTGTGTGTGTGTGTGGTGGGTCTCTGTGTGTGTGGTGGGTGTGTGTGTGTGTGTGGTGGGTGTGTGTGTGTGTGTGGTGGGTCTGTGTGTGTGTGGTGGGTGTGTATGTGTATGTGTGTGTGTGTGGTGTGTGTGTGTGTGCTTTGGTGGGTGTATTATGTGTGCGTGCATGTGTGTGTGTGTGTTTATTACATGTGGATCTGTGTCTGTGTGTGTTTGTGCGGTGGGGGGTGGGTCTGTGTGTGTGTGTGTGTGTTGTGTGTGTGTGTGGTGTGTGTTCAGTGCGGGAGTGGGTCGTACTGGAACCTACATCAGCATAGATGCTATGATGGAGGGTCTGGATTCTGAGGGCAGGGTGGACATCTATGGTTACGTGGTCGGCCTCCGCAAACAGAGATCCTCATGGTCCAAGTGGAGGTAAAGCATCTGCTGGAAACACACATATACACTCAAAACACACACACACATATACACTCAAACACACACATATACACTCAAACACACACACATATACACTCGAGCACACACACATATACACTCGAGCACACACACATATACACTCAAACACACACACATATACACTCAAACACACACACATATATACACTCAAACACACACACACATATACACTCAAACACACACACACACATATACACTCAAACACACACACATACACTCAAACACACACACACACACACATATACACTCAAACACACACACATATACACTCAAACACACACACACACATATACACTCACAAACGCACACAAACATTTTGGATAGTAAGTGACGATCATGCTTGTGTACTACAAGATTTACATTTGACATTTAGTCATTTATCAGACGCTCTTATCCAGAGCGACTTACAGAAAGTAGTACAGGGACATTCCCCCCCTGAGGCAAGTAGGGTGAAGTGCTTCGCCCAAGGACACGTCATTTAGCACGGCCAGGATCGAACCGGCAACCTAATAATTACCGATTCCCTAACCGCTCAGCCATCTGACTCCCTCAGGATACAGGTGCGATAAAAGATGTGTGTGTGTGTGTGTGTGCAGGCCCAGTACATTCTCATCCACCAGGCTCTGATAGAGCACAACCAGTTTGGGGAGACAGAGATCCCAGTGCTGAATTTCACTCCACGCTGGCCAAGATCCAGACTAGAGACCCTGGAAACGACCCCTCCCTGCTGGAAGCTGAGTTCCAGGTCAGGACTCTTGATTGGTCGATTAGCTCTGGCGATGGATTGCTTCTCTGAAGCGATTGGGTGATTCGTGATTGGTTGAACGGATGCACGTTTGTGATTCCAGAGACTTCCCAAGTACAAGAACTGGAGGACCTTCAACATCGGGACCACGGAGGAAAACAGGAAGAAGAACCGCTACTCGACAGTGGTACCATGTGAGTGCCGGCCCCACCCACTGACCCTTACCCCGCCCACTGTCCCCTAACCCCGCCCACTGACCCGCCTCTAAAACAGGAGGCATGCTGGGTTCAGTTCCCTGTTTTCTGTCTTGTAATGAGTTTCCTCCCTCCCCCCTTCCAGATGACTACAACCGAGTGCTGGTCAAGACGGACGAGAACAGCCCCCCCACCAGCGACGCCGAGTCGGACGAGGATTCGTCGGACGACGAGGAGGACCATTCATACGTATACATCAACGCCTCCCATATAGACGTAGGTTGCCGTGCCGATGTGGTTCTACGATACGAAGGTTCCGTCATGTGAGGGTTCCGTGGTTCTATCATGTGAAGGTCTCGTGGTTCTGAAATGTAATTTCTGAGGTTTTATAACGCGACCTGTGGTTTTACCATTTGACCTGTGGTCCTATAATGTCACATGTGGTGCTATATTGGGACCCGTGGTCCTATAATGTCACCTGTGGTGCTATAATGGGACCCGTGGTCCTATAATGTCACCTGTGGTGCTATAATGGGACCCGTGGTCCTATAATGTCACCTGTGGTGCTATAATGGGACCAGGGCTTCAAAAACCTGTGTTTCTATAACACAACCTGTGGTTCTATAACACAACCTGTGGTTCTATAACCCCTGTGTTTGTTGGATGCAGAGCTACTGGTGTCCGCGCGGTCTCATAGCAACCCAAGGGCCCCTCCCACACACCAGCGTAGACTTCTGGCAGATGGTTCATGGGAAGAGGGCCCACGCCATCGTCATGCTGTCCGACTGCAGGAGGGAGACCAGGTGAGCCTGCGCACACACACACGCTACCAGAGACCGTTAAACAGGAGCGAGTCACTCACATGGAGTCATTTAGCAGATGCTCTTGTCCAGAGCGACTTTCAGTAAGTACAGGGACATTCCCCCCCTGAGGCAAGTAGGGTGAAGTGCCTTGCCCCAAGGACGCAACGTCACATTGACGCGGCCCGGGAATCGAACTCGGAAACCTTCCGATCACCAATCGGACGCCCTTTACCGCCGCCAACCTCCTCGTGTGGGTTCGTGTGTGTCTGCGTGTGTGTGCAGGAGTTCTGCTCCGCTTACTGGGGCGACACCAAGATGACATTCGGAGACGTGGAGGTGGAGGTGATCGCTACAGACGAGTCTCCTGGATACAGCGTCCGCACCATCCAGCTCAGGCACGCCAAGGTACCAGCGCCACTAGACCCGCGCAGCAGAAGCTCCTCTGCCCCGCTGTCCACTTCCATCCCTGCATTTCAACCACGAGAGGTACCTTTGACCTGTGACACCCTGTGTTTGCAGAGGAAAGAGAGCTGGCAGGTGAAACAGTACCACTTCCTGAAGTGGGCGGGGCGAGACCTCCCAGAGAAGAGCCAGGAGTTGACGGACATGATCAGGAGCATCAAGGAGACCTGCGGGCAGGGTCGCGGCCAATCAGAGAGGAGCGGGGCTGTCGTGGTCCACTGCAAGTGAGCGACGATCTCGGGAGAAGAATCCGGACCCCTCTGGGACGTCTCGGGAGGAAATGATGTATCGCTTCTAACTGAATTCAAAATGTTCCTCATGTATTCCCTCCCCTTCTCTCTCTCGCTCCCTGTCTCTCCCTCTCTCTTCCTTTCTCTCTCTCTCTCTCTCCCTCCCTCCCTCTCTTTCTATCTCTCTCTCTCTCTCCCTCTCTCCCTCCCTCCTTCTCTCTTCCTCTCTTTCTCTCTCTCTCCCTCCCTCTCTATCTCTCCCTCCCCCCCCTCTCTCCCTCCCTCCTTCTCTCCCTCCCTCTCTATCTCTCCCTCCCCCCTCTCTCCCTCCCTCCTTCTCTCCCCTCCCTCTCCCTCTTCCTCTCTATTTCTCTCTCTCTCCCTCTCTCTTTCTCCCCTCTCTTTCTCCCTCCCCCCCCTCCCTCCCCCCCTCCCTCTTCTCTCAGTGATGGCTCTTCACGTTCCGGAGTCTTCTGCGCCCTGTGGAACCTTCTGGACTGCGCCAAGACCGAGAAGATGGTGGACGTGTTCCAGGTGGCCAAAGCACTCCGTAAGGAGAGGCAGGGCATGATCAGCAGCCTGGTGAGTCCAGAACCTCCAGCCTCCCTCTCTCTCTCTCTCTCTCTCTCTCTCTCTCTCCCTCCATCTGCTGGTTCACTGGGGTACAGCAGAGTGTGCTGATCTGCTGGGCTCTGTACTCACTGCTATACACTGTTTGGATTGCCTGGCACTCAGGATGAACAGATACAAATCTTAATATTATTATAATCTGAGAGTTACGGATCTTTTTACACAGGACTTGGTGTGTGCCTGTGTCTGTTTATATATAAATAAAACATGAAGGTTGGTTGGTGGGCAGTGCTGTGGGCATATGTGAAGCCCTCTGTGACCTTGCATGTAAAAAGGGCCGCGCAAATAAATGTTGGTTTGATTAGATCTGTACGTTTGCGTGTCTCAGGCGCAGTACCAGTTCCTGTATGAAGCTCTGGATCGAGCGCTCCCAGTGCAGAACGGGGAAGCCAAGCAGGTCGCCGCCCCCTCGGCCGCGTTCGTCCAGATCGTCAACGAGACGCAACCGGCGCCGGCAGGCAGCGCCACAGCCTCCGCCCAGCAGGGGGCAGCGGAGACCGTCCCCCTCATGGCTGATTCAGGGAAAGACATGGAGGCGGCTGAAACCCCCAAGGGGGCGTCAGAAGAGGCCAGGCTGGGGGAGGCCAGCAACGGTCCTCTGGTCACCGTGGACCTGTGAGAGGCCGAGAGGAAACCGAGTCAGAGATACCGAAATAAAAATTGTGTTCAAAACAGGAGTCTGTTGTGTAAATGAGTGCTTTTTACTGTTTCTAACACATAAGATATATCTAGTTGAAGTATGAACGTTTGTGTTGGAAATAGACTCAAACAGTCTCACTGAAATCTCATTGTAGGATATGAGTTTGCTTGGCTTCATGGCTTGATGAATGTATGTACTGATGTTTGTAGATTTGGATGCATTTTTTATGTATAAATGCATGTTTTTGTGCATGTTTTTATGTTTCATACCATAGTCTATACTATAGTGCAATTTTGTAACCTGGCAAATATCATTTGATAACTAAATTATAAGTTAGGATACCCTAATTGTACTTAAACTTCGAAAATGGTTTGTCATCTTTTTTTTTAAGCAAAGTTAAAAACAAACTTTGCACTACAAGGATGATTTCAAACTTTTTCATGTTTAATTAAACAGCGATGTTACAAAATGAGACAACAAATGGTTTTATATAGTTAAGCTTACGTAGTTGGTTCATAAGACAATATGCTTTTCCGTACTGCAGTACATTTCTATGAAAATAAAAAATAATACATTATATTTTCGAGTTTCTAATGATGTGTCTTTTGTGCAGTTTGACTCGCAGTCAGATGTTCTCTTTCGCATCTTGTCAGATTATTTATTAAAGTTTTTGTTTTTTGTGAATAACTATTTAAAGCACTTCGGTTCATTCAGGGTCATTTGGTAACACTTTTTAAGCATTAAATAAAAGCCGTAAGGAAATCATTTTAGAGTGGACAAATTATAAAACCACCATTCATTTGCTCTTCGATACCATCAGGTGGTTTAATATAAGCGTTCCGTTCTCACGTAAACCTCTGCTCATTTTTCGATACCCCTTTTAAGACACGGCTCCATTGAGTTGCGCTACAACAGCGCCATCTGGTGGTGTTGCTTTTGGAATGACACCTGCAGTTACATGCAGTTCCACACAGTAAACCACTAGATGGCGCTATTGTAGCGCAGCTCAATGGAGTCGTCTCTTAAACCACTGTTCATTTTTGGACACACCGTTTAAGACACGGCTCCATTGAGTTGTGCTACAACAGCGCCATCTGGTGGTTTTGCTTTGGAATGACACCTGCAGTTACATGCAGTTCCACTCAGTAAACCACTAGATGGCGCTATTGTAGCGCAGCTCAATGGAGTCGTCTCTTAAACCACTGCTCATTTTTGGACACACCGTTTAAGACACGGCTCCATTGAGTTGTGCTACAACAGCGCCATCTGGTGGTTTTGCTTTGGAATGACACCTGCAGTTACATGCAGTTCCACTCAGTAAACCACTAGATGGAGCTATTGTAGCGCAGCTCAATGGAGTCGTCTCTTAAACCACTGCTCATTTTTGGATACACCGTTTAAGACACGGCTCCATTGAGTTGCGCTACAACAGCGCCATCTAGTGGTTTTGCTTTTGGAATGACACCTGCAGTTACATGCAGTTCCACTCAGTAAACCACTAGATGGCGCTGTTTGTAGCGCAGCTCAATGGAGCCGTGTCTTAAACCGTGTAAACATTTGCTCTTCAGTCGCGCTGTATGACAGGGCGCTGATTGGACAGAGCGCTCGAGGAGCGCGAGGAGCGCGAGGCTTCTCGTCACAGGCGTTCACGCGAGTCGTGATGGCAGTCTCGCTCATCACGACTCTGACGTCACTCTCGCGCTCAGTGCACAGATGTGGTTCTGGAAGAAAACATGGCTGAGCGGCGGCGAGCGGAGAGCTGAGGAGACCCGGGAAATACCGACACACCGCGAGCAGCACACGTCAAATAAAGTGTGGAGGAACAAAACATTAGAAATTACACGTTTACCGTTTTTTTTTACGGTTCGTATGAACGGTGACATGCGGTAAGAACCGGTGGCGGAGAATTGTTTTCTCTCTTCCTCCGTTCATTCATCCATCTACACACGGGCGGTGGACACCGAGGACCGCTCCCACGGAAGAACCAGCCCAGCCCCCGGGGGGGACAGCGAGCGGGGAAACCTCCACTGAAGCCGCGTTGGAGAAAATGTCATTGCTGTGTGTCGGAGGTAAGTGACCGGGGGGACCAGGGGGGACCAGGGGGGACCAGGGGGGACCAGGGGGGACCAGGGGGGACCAGGGGGGACCAGGGGACCACCTACCGAAAGCGGCTGACAGGCGCACCTTGAGCCGAACACCTCCACCTCCAGCTGCTCTCTTCCCTGAAGTCTATATTCACCTTATTAAACTTCTCCAGTCTTATATCACCACCATATAACATGCAGGCGTGTTAGTCTGCAAAAGTAGTGACTGTTTGTCAAACAGGGTTATTATTATTATGCTTAACTCATCGAGTTATAGTTAAATTGCCGTTTTGGGGCTTGTTTATTATGATAACGATAACAAATGAGGCTCTGAATGACAAATTGTGTTTGTTATGTTTCAAGAGGTTAAATGAAACAGCTATTGATTCGGTCTCAATGGTTTGGGTGAGTGGTTGGATGGACAGGTTATGTGGTACACTATGTGTGTGTGTGTGTATACGTATTTGTGTGTAAGAGAGTGTATCAATGTGTGTATCAATGTGTATTTAGCCTGTTTGTGGGTCACCACAGGCTGTCATGTATTGTGCTATGAAGTGAACCTGCTGTATAGAGGGTTTATGATGGAACCTGCTATATACTGGACCTGCATGTGTTTGTGTGTTATGCTTATGTGTAAGAAAGATAGAGTGTGTGTGTGTGTGTTCAGCAGCTGACTGGCCAGCTGTCAGGATTGAGACAGGTCCCTCCAGTGGTCCCCTCCACCAACCGTAGCTTTGTTGGCATAGCAACGCCCCAGTCACAGGGGCTGCTGGCGTTTATTATATATATATTCTTTTTTTCTTCAATATGAAAAAAGACCTGGAGCAAAGACTACAAGAAATACTACCACAAAAACTACAACACCCAACCAACAACACCTTACTCCAAACACGCCGCGAATCCTACCGTTGTTCCCTTCCCAGGTAAAAGCGATGCGGTTTCGCACCGTGAACCTGCGGCTGCGGTTGTGCAGCCAGGGGCTGGCGGCCTGCTGCACTTGAGCGAGGCTCGTTATATCCTTATCTGGCATCCATTATTCAGGCGTCTTGATTGTTTCAGCGCCTCATTATTCCCTGTTCATTGTGCGGTTTTCCTGCCTCTCACGCCCGGCCCAGCCGCCCGCCACCACTGCTACTTGCCAGATCAAACACTCTGCTGGACGATAGAGACACTCCTGGAGACAGACAGACAACCAGGCAGCTGTTTGATGGAGATGAGTGGGGTTGGGAGAGAGGGAGAGGGGGAGGGAGGGACACACAGGGAGAGAGAGACGGAGGGAGGGAGAGAAAGAGAGTAAGAGAGAGGGGGAGGAGGGAGGAAAGGAAAGGAGGGAGAAAGTGACAGAGACAGAGAAAGGAGGAGGGTGGGAGAAAGAGACAGAGTGACAGAGATAGAGAGAGGAGGAGGGTGGGAGAAAGAGACAGAGTGACAGAGATAGAGAGAGGAGGAGGGTGGGAGAAAGAGACAGAGTGACAGAGATAGAGAGAGGAGGAGGGTGGGAGAAAGAGCGAAAGAGAAAGGAAGAGAGAGAGAGGTAGTTAGTAGAGAGTGACAGTGGTAGAGCGGGGTAGCCTCCAGATCCAGGCTTCACCCAGCGCCACAACTCTGCCTTTCCATCTGCTTTGCCACTAACAACTGAACACATGATTAGTCCTCTCAAGGCTCCATGTAATTGGAAGCGGTGGTATTACACAACATTGACCTCCATTGCATAAAAGAATATAGTATATAACGATCAGGTTCTAATCAACAGTAATATCCCCCTCGTGTCCCTGGAGGGCGGAGGCTGCCTCAGAAGACAGGAACACTCCAGGGACACATCGTCAGCTAGCTAGCACTTAAGAGTTGGATTCTAGAACTCCCTCCTCCGTTCCTTCATTCTAGAACTCCCCCCTCTCCACTCCCCCCACACTCCCCCTCTCCCACCCACCCCTGCCTGTGCAGCAGAGCGTGCTCAGTGCTGTGCCTGGGAGCTGTGAGAACCCCCCTCTACACTGTCACGCTGACTAGGCTATTTATAGTGTTGGGGATGCTGAGCAGCTCAGCCCGCACTCCACTGCACACCATGAGGGAGAGAGAGGAGAGAGAGAGAGAGGGAGAGAGGAAGAGAGGAAGAGAGAGAGAGAGAGGGAGAGAGAGAGGGAGGGAGAGAGAGAGGGAGAGAGGAAGAGAGAGAGAGAGGGAGAGAGAGAGGGAGGGAGAGAGAATGAGAGAGGGAGAGAGAGAGGGGAGAGAGGGAGGGAGGGAGAGAGGGAGAGAGAGAGAGGGAGGGAGGGAGGGAGGGAGAGAGAGAGAGAGGGAGAGAGAGAGAGAGAAGGAGTGAGAGGGAGAGAGAGAGGGAGGGAGCACACGTGCACACTCGCCACATGGCAGGAAGAGAGTGTGGGAGGGAGGGAGGTGTGACAGGGGGAGGGAGGCCAGGCTGCGAAGCAGGCTTACAGACAGCCAGCGAGATGAGAGCAAGGGAGGGAGAGGGGGAGTGAGGAAGGATAGGGGGGGAGATAAGTGTTGCAGAGCGCCTGGAGAAGGCTGGCAGGTTGGGAAGACAAGCAGACAGAGAGAGAGCAGAGGAAGAGGGGGAGGAATGGACAGATGAAGGAGGGGGGCAGAGCGGGCACAGCTGGGATGCTACAGCGCTCCGTCTCCCCCTCCTCTCCTCCTCTTCCGTTGCTCCTCTCTATCTTTTCCTTTCCTCGGCTCGACTCTCATTTCCTTGGGTCTCTCTGCTCTCCCATCTCTCTCTCCTCCTCTCTTGTTCGTTCCTCTCCTCTTTTATATCCGACTCTCTTGCGTCTCCCTGCCATCGAAACAGGAAATGACAGGTGACCTGCGGAGGTGCGGCTTCCTGTCCAGGCTCCTCTCTGCCCTGGTGCAGACGAGCGCTCTGATTGGCTTCTCAGATGGATGTAAACATGTTCCTCGGGGCTCAGGATTATTTATAGCCTCCTCCACCCCCCTCCGCCCCTCTCCTGTCTATGTGATGGTTGAGATATCACAACATCACAAAAACCACAGTCAGACTGTCATGATTCCAGCAGCATCCGCAACAACACTTTACAATGTAAGTTTGAGATGGCTTGGAGGTAGCATGTTAGCATGCTAGCTCTATAGCCCTCCTGCTCTGTGATTCTCCCCAGCTCCAGGCAGAGGGCTGCAGACTCTGATGTTCTCCCCCTGGATGGAGAGCTTGTCTGGGGTTCACCAGACCTGCAGAGCCCCTTTCCCCCTCCGGTCTCCTAAGAACCCCCTGAATCTGTTACTGTCTTTGGTCTCAGCTGCACCTGGAAGATAAAAGAGGCCAGGCTTGTGAATAGGAACGTCTTCTAGACGGTTGTGTGTGCGTGCCCATGTGTGTGCCTGTGAGTGTGTGTTATGTCGGGGTGTGTGTGATGTCGGGGTGTGTGTGTTATGTCCGTGTGTGAGGCTGGTGAGGGGTTAGTGCATTATGAATGTGCCTGTTGACGTCAGAGATGTTAAAAAGTCCTTCAGTTCCCGGAAGAGAGGAGGGGAGAGGAGGAGAGGAGGGGAGGGGAGAAGAGGGGAGAGGAGGGGAGAGGAGGGGAGAGGAGAGGAGGGGAGGGGAGAGGAGGGGAGAGGAGAGGAGGGGAGGGGAGGGGAGAGGAGAGTAGGGGAGAGGAGAGGAAAGGAGAGGAGGGGAGAGGAGGGGAGAGGAGGGGAGAGGAGGGGAGAGGAGAGGAGGGGAGAGGAGAGTAGGGGAGAGGAGAGGAAAGGAGAGGAGGGGAGAGGAGGGGAGAGGAGGGGAGAGGAGGGGAGAGGAGAGGAGGGGAGAGGAGGGGAGAGGAGAGGAGGGGAGAGTAGGGGAGAGGAGAGGAAAGGAGAGGAGGGGAGGGAGGGGAGAGGAGGGGAAGAGGAGGGGATATCGAAGGAGAGGAGATTGGAGGAGATGGGAAGAAAGGAGAGGAGAGGACCATCATTTTGTCAAACCTGCTGCTATGGTGCTAGACAAAGCCACCAGTCACCCTTTCATCCACACACACTCACACACACACACACACACACACACACACCAGAAGAGAGACGTCCTTCCACAGAGTGACTCAGACCCTTACATATGTGAATGCTTTGATACTGAGGCATTTAAACATTCACAGACACACTGGGTAGGAGTATCACACTATGTAATTATGGATATCAGTGTTTATTCTAACATGCATCCTAACCTCTCCTCTCTCTCTCTTTCTGTATTAGTGAAGAAAGCAAAGCTGGATGGACCACAAGGTTAGTCTTCTCTCTGTGACTGGCTGACACAGTAACGACACACCCACGTTTACATTGACATGTATTCATTGATCAGACGCTTTTATCCAAAGCGACTTCCAAGAGAGAGCTTTACAAAAGAGCATCGGTCAGTGAGCATAACAACGATTCCCAAACATTGTGGGTAGTCAAATTATGAAGCATACATTTGACTGACAGGGATATATCCGAACTAAGAGGTAACATTGGGTATTAAGTTACTCTTTGAGACTTTTCTGAAGTGATCCATTGTGTCGTCCCCTGCCTCCGCAGAGAAGTTCAACACCTACGTAACCCTGAAGGTGCAGAATGTGAAAAGCACAACCATCGCTGTGAGGGGCAGCCAACCATGCTGGGAGCAAGACTTCATGTTGTGAGTCCCTCCCTCTCTCCTCCCCTCCTCTCTCCCCTCCTCTCTCCTCCCTCCTCTCTCCTCCTCTCCTCTCCCCCTCCTTGCCATGTTGTGCTTGCTGTCAGGAGGGATGGGAGAAGGAAGTGATGTCAGGAGGGATGGGAGAAGGAAGTGATGTCAGGAGGGATGGGAGAAGGAAGTGATGTCAGCAGGATGGGAGGAGGAAGTGATGTCAGCAGGATGGGTGATATCAGCTGATGTGGAAATGGGATGTTGTTTGGTTTAAACCTGCTAACCCTCTGTACCTCTCTCTCGCTTTTCATTTCTCCCCTCTCTTTCTCACCCTCTCTCTCCCCATCTCTCTCCCTCTCTCTCTCCTCTGTCTCTCTCTCTCCTCCTGGACAGCAACATCAGCTGGCTGCTAGATTATTCCCTCAGTTCTCCACAGGAGAGAGAGAGAGAGAGAGAGAGGGAGGGAGGGAGGGAGGGAGAGAGGGAGGGAGAGCAGGGGATGTGTTTTCCTATCAGAGATGACGCTCATGCTATTATTAGTTTTATATTCCCAGGTATACAGGATCTTATTATAGTCCCTCTCCCATCATCCCACCCTGTCAGAGTGATTCACGTTGTTGTTCTGTGCAGGCGGGCTCCAGACCATCTTGAGTGGTCAGATGGTGACCTCTGTGTTTCTCTTTGATCTCCTCTTCCCCCCCCCCCCCCCCGTGCCCCCCACCCCCCCCCCACCTCCCACCTTCCTCCCCCCACCAGCGAGATCAGCAGGCTGGACCTGGGGCTGACGGTAGAGGTGTGGAACAAAGGCCTGATATGGGACACCATGGTGGGAACCCTGTGGATCCCCCTGCACAGCATCCGACAGTCCAACGAGGTACTCGTCACTCCACTGCTCTAGACTGGGCTGACTGGCCTGGACTAGTACTTTGGTGTAGTCTGGTCTGGTCTGGGATAGACAGGTTTGGTCTGGCCTGGCCTACTAACACTCATTTTAAGTGGCCTTGTGTGTTGATGAGGGCTAAATTATGCTAAATACTCAATGCCCCCAGGAGGGGCCAGGTCAGTGGCTGATCCTGGACTCTCAGGTCATCATGGCAGAGAACGAGATCTGCGGAACCAAAGACCCCACCTTCCATCGAGTGCTGCTGGACACACGCTTCGAGCTGCCGCTAGGTGTGTGTGTGTGTGTGTGTGTGTGTGTATGGAGAGAGTATGTGTGTGTGCGTCGAGGCCTGTCTGACCTCTGTCTGACCTCTGACCTCTCCATATAACAGACATCCCAGAGGAAGAGGCCAGGTACTGGGCCAAGAAACTGGAGCAGCTCAACGCCATGAGAGACCAAGATGTGAGTCGCTCTGGATAAGAGCGTCTGCTAAATGACTGTTGATGTTGTTGTTGATGATGATCTTGTTGTTGTTGTTGATGATGTTGTTGATGTTGTTGTTCGTTGATGATGTTGTTGTTGTTGTTGTGCCAGTATGCTTACCAGGAGCAGCTTGAGAGACCACTGCCAGTACCAGCCACACAATGTTGTAAGTGTTCCCATCAGTACCTCTACTCCCCTCCCCTCCCTCCCTCCCTCCCTCCCCCCTTCTCCACTAGGGAGGAAATGAGGAAACGCTGACATGACAAATGTTCCCAGCTGAGCGGCCCCGTCTGAGAGTGTGATGGATGGCTGTTGGCTTTCAGACTGTGTGTGTGTGTGTTCCCTGGGGATTTCTGGGGGCGTCCGGTCGCTTCCCGGAGTGAGAGTTTTTAGCAGACAGGGCGACACGCACACACACACACACACACACAGAAGAAGGCCACTAGGTCAGCCATCCTTCTGCTGTTCTCTGCTCCTTCCATGTTTCCCTCCCTCCCCCCCTCCCTCCCTCCCTCCCCTCACGCCTCATGTCTTCCTGTGTCCTTGCAGGTAACTGGAGCTTGTGGGGAGACCAGAGTGAGTATCTTCCTCCCCATCTTCTTCTGCTAGGGTCTGGTCTGGTCTAGACTAACCTGGTCTGGTCTAGACTAACCTGGTCTGGTCTAGACTAACCTGGTCTGGTCTAGACTGATCTGGTCTGGTCTAGACCGATCTGGTCTGAGACAAAGACACATCTCCAGCTTTAACCAGCCCTGCTTGGATAAGTAAAGTCCCAGAAGGCTGCACATAGATCACAGACCAGCACCTGCAAACCAACCTTAACCAACCAGCCGTTCACCAGCCAATCCAATTAACATGCAGTATGACCAATAACCGACCAATGAAGCGCGGGATCCCCTCCCTGTCAGCCAATCGCGTGTGTCCCTGTGCAGATGACGACCCGGACAGTGCGGTGGACGACAGGGACAGCGACTACCGCAGTGAGACGAGCACCAGCATGCCCCCCCCCCTTCTACACCACCTCCCAGCCCAACGCCTCCGCACACCAGTATCCAATCAGAGGCTCCCAATCGACGGCCACTACGACGAGGAATTCGGCCACGAGCTGGATTACGACCAGAGAGCCATGAGGTACACACACACACACACACATTGTATTGTTGCTCCGGCCCTGGTCTGTTTACCTGTGCTTGTCTCTCTAGCCAGAAGGAGCAAACGACGAGTGTGTGTGTGTGCGTGTGTGTGTTTGCGCGTGTGAGGTGTTGTTCTCGCCGGTTCCCATGGTAACCCTCCAGGGAATGGCCTCAGCGTACAATCTGGGAAGAACCCCCTGCTCCTGTATGCTCCTCTCTGTGTGTGTGTGTGTGTGTGTGTGTGTGTGGGCGCGCGTGTGAGCGTGCGCTTGTGGGTGCGCGCGCATGCGTCTGCGGTCGCACGCGCACGTGCGAGTGTAGAAAACAGAAGTGTGTTTTGCGTGCCAGCGTCTTGGTTTTCAAGGTACAAGACCACCCACACACACGCGCTTGAACTGTGACGGCGAGGATGTGAAGTGTAGCTGCATAAAGACCCCAGCCCCACCCACCCTCCCACCTCGCCTCCCCCCCCACCCTCCCTCCCCCTCCCCCCTCCCAAACAGATTGTGTTGTTTTAGCTCCATCCAGTTTGGGGGGGCTAAGCACAGCGTCCTCTGCTCTTGAAGACAACGGTTCTTTAATTGCTCTCTGGTTCGCACCTTGTTGTAGAACCCTGTTACATTAGACTAGATCCTGGTAGAGACTACTGTTGTGAAATTGAAATTGGGTTCCAAAGGGTTCTCCAGAGCAGGAACAATTAAAGAACCCGCTTGGGCATCCTCAGGTTCCTTCCAGAACCTTCTTTGTCTGTGTTCCTCTCCTGTGCTGTGGTCCTGAGATGATGGGGTCTCTATGTAGAACCTGGATCAGACTTGAGGTTCTATTGGGTTCTGCTGTCTTTGAAAGCCTTGGACTGTGGATTCTACTGATACACTTCTCCTCCCTCCCCCTCCTCCTCCTCCCTCCCTCTCCTCCTCTTCCTCCTCCTTTTCTCCCTTCTCCTCCTCCTCGGCCTCCTCTTCCTCCTCCTCCTCTTCCTCCCGCTTCCCTCCCCACCTCTCCTCCTATTCCATTTCCACCTCCTTCTCATACTCCTCTCCTCCGGCCTTATTCCCTCCTCCTCCTTTCCTGCTATCTTCCTCTCTCCTCCCTCCTCTCACCTCCTCCTCTCCTCCTCCTCTTCACCAGACGGTATGATAGCATAGACTCCGCCACCAACGATCAGAGTGATCTGGACTCTGGTTCGAGCCGTCACACCAGCCGCCAGTTCTCCTTAGACAGTAGGCACTCTCTCTCTGATAGGTGGGTCCGTGCACCTCCTCCTCCTCCTCCTCCTCCTCGTCCTCCTCTTGCTCGGCCCCTGTGTCCTGGTGCCGCTGTGCCGTCAGTACTGGACTCGTCCTGTATCTCCTGGCTCGCTGTGCTTGCATGGATGTTATCCGGTCGTCCATCTCTCCTCCTAACCTCTGCCGTTTTCTCTCGCTGTGTGTTTTTTTTGGGTTGGTTGATATTGTTGATACTGTGACCGCCTCCCCCCCCTTGTCCCTCAGGCCCCCCTTCTCCCTTGCTGGTCTCCTGGTACAGTTGTCACGGCAGCAGCTGCCCACCCCCACCCCTCCACACACACACACCTCCAGTGGGTGTTGTAACACTGTTGTGACTTTCTCGGTCTGTGAGTTACTGTGAGGCGAGTTCTGTGTGTGTGTGTGTGTGTGGCAGTGACTGCTTGTTATTGCTCTCTCCTGTATTTGTGTGTGTGTGTTGTGATGTGGAGGGCTGGATGAAAGTGTTGCAGCGACAGCCTGTTATTGCCTTCTTGTGTGTGTGGCAGTGTGTGTGTGTGGCAGTGTGTGTGTGTGGCAGTGTGTGTGTGTGGCAGTGACAGCCTGTTATTGTCTTCCTGTGTGTGTGACAGTGGGACGAGTTTCTTGTCTTTCTGGCTGTCTCTTACATGGTGATTATGCAGGCAGCAAGCAAGCTGGAAACAAACAGGCAGACAGGCAAGCAGGCAGAGAGACAGGCAGAGATAGACAGTAAGGCAGAGAGACAGGCAGAGATAGACAGAGAGACAGGCAGACAGAGACAGAGAGACAGGCAGAGATAGACAGAGAGACAGGTAGACAGAGACAGAGAGACAGGCAGACATAGACAGTAAGACAGAGAGAGAGGCAGACAGACAGTCAGACAGACAGTCAGATACAGAGAGGCTGGAGGTCGGGGTGTTTGTGTTTGTATTGTGTGTGTTGGTCCTCTAATAAACGTGATCCGAGCCATGGGGCTCCCTGGTTGGTTAAGAGTCTCTCCTGCCACCCCTCTCGGCAGACTGTGTTCCTTATTGGTCAATTCCTGTCGAACTCTCAGATAACACTTCTTTAAATCCTGTCCCTGTTCGTGGGTGTCACCTGCCTGTTTGTGTGTGTGTGTGTGCGTGCACACTCTGTGTGTGTGTCTTGTGTGTGTGTGTGTGTGTGTGTGTGTAGCCCCACAGGCAGCAGTCGCTACGCCTCCTCGGGGGAGCTGAGTCAGGGCAGCTCCCAGCTCAGCGGCGCGTTCGGTCCGGATGACGGGGACAGCTTACGGGGGTCGGAGTTCTACGAGGAGAACGACTCGTACCACTCCTGCCACTCGTCCGTCAGCTACGGGAAGGGTTCCCCCGGCTGGGACCCCGAGGAGGAGGGCCGGGGGGTGTACAGCGACGAGGGGGGCTACGTGAAAGACGGAGGGGAGGACGGGGCCATGTACGAGGAGGAGGGGGGAGTAGCGTACGCGGGGGAGGCGAGGGCGGAGGGGGCGGAGGGGGGAGGAGGGGGAGGAGGGGGAGGAGACGTACCGTTACGAGGACGAAGAGGAGCTGCCGTACGAGGAGGAGGAAGACCTCTACCCGCTGGAGGGCGGCCTGAGCGAAGACCGAGAGCCCCCCTACACGCCGACCCCCGCCACCACCCTAGCTCCACCCGAGGCCCCCTCCGTGCGGCCCCCGTTCGAGAAACAAGCGTCCCTTCACCAGCAGCTTCCTCCCCAGTCCCAAGCCCAGGAGCAGCCCGCCTCCCTGGACGCCACCATCCAGGAGCAGCCCCCCCAGACCCCCACCCCCACCATGCCTATCTTCACCCCCAAACAGCCCTCTCTCACCACCCCCCCAGACCAGGAGCCTGTCCCTGACACTTTGCCCCCCCTGGATGAAGTCCTACCTGTAGAAGAGGAGGCCCCGGTCATAGAGAGCCCCCCGACGGCCCCCCCAGAGAAGGTGGAGGAGCCCCCCCTCCACAGGTAAGACCCGGGTCCACAATAGATACTAACGACGATTCTGTTGATGATGATCCCAATAATAATATCCTCTTCTCTCTCTCTACCCCCCTCGCTCTCTCTCTCCATCTGTCTCCCTCCCCTTCTCTTTACCCCCTCACCTCCCCCCGTTCCCCTTCTCCCTCCCCCAGGAGGGAGTTGATGGAGCCTGGTCCAGCCAGGGCCAAGGCCAACTGGCTCCGACTGTTCAGCCGAGTGAGACTCCAGCTGCAGGAGGTATCACTGTGTGTGTGTGTGTGTGTATAGGAGTGTCTGTGTGTGTTTGTGTGTAGAGTGTGTGTATAGGAGTGTCTGTGTGTGTGTAAAGTGTGTGTATAGGAGTGTCTGTGTGTGTGTGTGTCCTGAGAGTGTGGCTTCCTCCATCCTCCCATCTTCCTGCATGTTCGATGTATCAGTGCTCGGCTGCTCTGGTCTGATGGAGCGGACTGCGGTCTCCTAACACCGCTCAGCACTTCTTATGATTTGCCTCTTTTAGGTCTCTTTTGTTTACCGTGTTTATTTGGTTGTTGTTGTTTGTTTGTTTGTATTTGTGTTTACCTTCTAATTTATTTGTTCTCAGTTATTTACCATCCCCATAGCGATTTGCATGCTCCATTCTTATTGGCTAAGGCTGGAGCACACTCGCAGGTGGGTGTGTATGAGGTCAGACACTGGTCTGTGTGTGTGTGTGTATGAGGGTGTGTGTGTGTGTGTGTATGAGGGTGTGTGTGTGTGTGTATGAGGGTGTGTGTGTGTGTGTATGAGGGTGTGTGTGTGTGTGTATGAGTGTGTGTGTGTGATCCTCTGCTCTGAGCATTCACAAATAGACTGTGTTCCGATAGATTGTATTAGAAGGATGGAGACCGTGCCATCAATCTCACTTTAATCTCATTTCCCCTCTCACACACACACACACACTCACATGAACACACTCCAACACACTTCCGTTTGACGTCAGGGAGTCCTCTCTCTCTTTCTCTCACTGTTTTTTATTTGCTGTCCAGATGCATTATGGGAGCCATTTATTAACAGTGCATTATTGAATCAAACACCCTTTGTTAACTCTGCTCCTTTCCTCTTCCTCCCTTTTCTCTCTTGCCTCTTTCACCCCTCTCCTCTCTCTCCCCTCTCTCCCCCACTCCCCTTCTCTCTCGCTCCCTTTCCTGTTCCCTCTCTCACACACTCCCTCATCCCTCTCTCCCCTCCTCTCTATCATCTCCCCTCTACTCTCTCATCTCTTTCTCCCCCTCCTCTCTCATCTCTTTCTCCCCCTCCTCTCTCTTCTCTGTCTCCCCCTCCTCTCGTCCCCCCCTCCTCTCTCTCCCCTCTCCTCTCTCTTTCTCCCCCCTCCTCTCCCTCTCCTCTCCCCCCTCCTCTCTCCCCCCTCCTCTCTCTTCCCCTCCTCTCTCCCCCCCTCCTCTCTCCCTCCTCACTCTCTCCTCCAGGCCAGAGGAGAGTCAGTGGAATCTGCTCTCTGCTACTTTCAGCAGGGTAGGTATCACCGTGTGTGTGTGTTCCACATGTGGTGATGATGATGGTGATGATGATGGTGATGGTGATAGTGATGGTGTGTGTGTGTTTTCTCCAGGGTGGGAGGGGCTCTGTACAGTATAGACAGTATGCCAGACCTACGGAAGAGGAAGGCCATGCCTCTGGTCCGGGACCTGGTGAGTTCCACACACCCCGGTCCTGTGTGTGTGTGTGTGTGTGTGCGCTTGGCCTTGTCTAACTTTCTCCTCTTCTCTCCTCCTCCCTCCCTCCCTCCATGCTGCAGGCTATGGTGAGTATCTCTCTCTGGAGAGAGCGTGTTGTTATTGTGGAATGCTCACAGTACACTGACATGGTGTGCTCCTCTCTCTGTCTCTCTCTGTCTCTCTCTCTCTGTCTCCTTCTGTCTCTCTCTCTCTGTCTCTCTCTCTCTCCCTCCCCCCCTCTCTCCAGTCCCTGGTGCAGAACTCCAGGAAGGCAGGCATCACCTCAGCTCTGGCCTCCAGCACGCTGAACAACGAGGAGCTGGTCAGTGGACCAGTGTTCCCTTCCACAAATCCCAATATATTCTATAATACACCAGTATTACTGTAACAGTACACTAAATAAACCATGTCGTTTAATTGAAATAAATCAATTTTTGATTGACGTTTTCCACTCAGTCAACCCTCCTTTCCTCTTCTCTTCCTCCCCCTCTTTCCTTCCCCATTCTGATTGGTTCTCTCTGTCCACTTCTCCGCCCCCTCCCCTTCCTTCTCCGCCCACCCGCCTCCCCCCCCCCCATCCCCCACAGAAGAACCACGTCTACAAGAAGACCCATGCAGGCCCTGATCTACCCCATCTCCTGCACCACGCCCCACAACTTCGAGGTGTGGACGGCCACCACGCCCACCTACTGCTACGAGTGTGAGGGCCTGCTGTGGGGCATCGCCCGGCAGGGCATGCGCTGCACCGAGTGCGGGGTCAAATGTCACGAGAAGTGCCAGGACCTGCTCAACGCAGACTGCCTGCAGAGTAAGAGAGGATGCGTGTGTGTGAGAGAGACTGTGTGTGTGTGAGAGAGACTGTGTGTGTGTGAGTGAGTGTGTGAGAGAGACTGTGTGTGTGTGAGTGAGTGTGTGAGAGATACTGTGTGTGTGTGAGTGAGTGAGTGTGTGAGAGAGACTGTGTGTGTGTGAGTGAGTGTGTGAGAGAGACTGTGTGTGTGTGAGTGAGTGTGTGAGAGAGACTGTGTGTGTGTGAGTGAGTGTGGAGAGAGACTGTGTGTGAGTGAGTGTGTGAGAGAGACTGTTTGTGTGTGTGAGTGAGTGTGTGAGAGAGACTGTGTGTGTGTGTGTGTGCGTGTGAGTGAGTGTGTGAGAGAGACTGTGTGTGTGTGAGTGAGTGAGTATGTGAGAGAGACTGTGTGTGAGTGAGCGAGAGAGAGAGTGAGAGAGAGACTGTGTGTGTGTGAGTTTAGAGAGGTGTTAGGCCTGATTTTGAGGGCTCACCTATCTGGGTTTTCCTGAGAGAAAGACATTACTCACATTGTCTCTCTGTTTTTCTCTCTCTCACTCTCCCCCACTCTCTCTCTCTCCATCTCTCCATCTCTCTCTCTCTCTCTCTTTCGCTCTCTGTTTTTGCCCCTCTCTCTCTCTCCATCTCTCTCTCTCTCCATCTCTCTCTCCATCTCTCTGTTTCTGTCCCCCTCTCTCTCTCTCCATCTCTCTCTCTCTCTCTGTATCTCTCTCTCGCTTCATATGCACCCCTGACCTCCCACGCCTCTTGACCTGTGACCCCCCCCCTCCCCCCTCCCCCCCCCCCCTCTCCCTCCCCA